>JAKZAP010000007.1:12057113-12414437 GCA_023053575.1 Branchinecta lynchi
ACCTTTTTTCTTTTCAACAACTTGAATCTTGTGACTCCTTATTTGAGTGGCTCTTCTCTTTTTGTCTTTCTTACCAAGCAACCCAGCTTTACGGGATACTGTCTGCAAAAAAAAACAACACAAATTTATACGCTACTATCAACAAACATAGGTGTCTTTCCTTCTTTCCAGGGACGTGCAGTCAGGGGCTTCACGTATGGGGGGGGGGGACGCACCCCCCCCCCCCCCAATGTTGTCGGTCAGTCAATAAAAAATAACCAAATCGGCGAGAAGCGCCGTTGTTTTTATATTTTTTCATGAAAACAGTCGGTCTCTCAGAAAAGAAGTCTTCCTCAAAACAATAGATTTTTTCTTAAAAACAGTCGGTTTTCTGAAAATCAGTCGATTTTTTGTCAAAACTGTAGTTTATTTTTCTATAAAACAGTATTTTTTCCTGCAAAACCAGCCGGTAAAAATGACCAGCCAGTCGGTAAATACCTTGCCCCACCCCCCAACAAAAAAATATTTTGGCTAGTAACCTCTGATGCAGTATGCTACATTTATTCAGAAGTCACTAACTTGGCCTGTGGATCTCATTACGCAAGCTGAAGGTTTTCTAGAACAGTGTTAGGGCATAGCATGGCCAATCCAAAAACCAAGGACTTGCGGTGGACTGCACTTACCCAAGGTAAGAAATCCGTTGGCGCAATTTTGCCCAAAATAAGCCTGGGCAATTTTGCCCAAATAAGCCGTCCTTTTGTGGGCGGCATTTACATAAATATATATAGTAGATATCTTATGAATATATGACAAGAAATTTTTAACCTTTCTCAACTGACCCACCCCCTCGAATAAATCCAAAGATAATCATATCGGTGAAATAAACCTGTAGATGGCTAGAATGTTTTAGACCCAAAAGAAGATAGGGAAAAACCGGAAACATAGCATCACCTTGTCTTTTGGCCAGGGGCTATGGGGAGGAGACTCCCCCCCCCCCCCCCCCCCCCGTGGTCTTGAGAAAGTACTTTCGTCGGGCGAAATTTACTAGTTAGTCGGCGCGAGCGCCGGCAAACACAGAAAAACTAGATTTTGTATACTTTTGTCGGGCGTCGGTCGACTTTGTACACGCAAGAAATCAAATTCTAGAAATATTCTCTTGGCAAAACACAATAATAAATCGAATTATGTATGCTTTTGTCGGGGCTCGGGTGTTCTCGTCGGAACTTCGGGTTCTTTTTATGGCACTTGCCCTTCGGCCAAGTGCCATATAGCGATCGCAATTTCTGTCCGTCCGTCGGTCTGTCGGTCTGTCCAGGTTTTGCTAGTTCGGGCACTTCCACACAAGCTAGGACGATAAAACTTGGCAGGCGTATCAGGGACCCCAAATGATTAAGTTGGAAATAGTCACTTCCCCGATCCGAGCACCGTGGGGGGAGTGGAGGGAGGGGGAATCCGGAATCTTGAGGTATTTTTAACTTTTGAACGGGTGATCGGATCTCGATGAAACTTGATATTTGGAACGACCTCATGTCTCAGACGACCCACTTAAAATCCGGACCGGATCCGGTGACTTTTGGGGGGAGCTGGAGGGGGCAACCGGAAATCTTGGGGAACGCTATGAGTGGAGGGATCGAGATGAAACTTGGTGGGAAGACACCTAGAAAACACTAGATACATCATTGACATAACCGAGCCGATTCGGGCACTGTGGGGGGAGTGGAGGGAGGGGGAATCCGGAATCTTGAGGTATTTATAACTTTTGAACGGGTGATCGGATCTCGATGGAACTTGATATTTGGAAAGACCTCATGCTTCAGACGACCCACTTAAAATCCGGACCGGATCCGGTGACTTTTGGGGGGAGCTGGAGGGGGGCAACCGGAAATCTTGGGAACCGCTATGAGTGGAGGGACCGAGATGAAAATTGGTGGGAAGAGACCTAGCAAACACTAGATACATCATTGACATAACCGAGCCGATTCGGGTACTGTGGGGGAGTGGAGGGAGGGGGAATCCGGAATCTTGAGGTATTTATAACTTTTGAACGGGTGATCGGATCTCGATGGAACTTGATATTTGGAAACACCTCGTACCTCAGACGACCCACTTAAAATCTGGACCGGATCCGGTGACTTTTGGGGGGAGCTGCAGGGGGCAACCGGAAATCTTGGGAAACGCTATGAGTGGAGGCGATCGAGATGAAACTTGGTGGGAAGACACCTAGCAAACACTAGATACATCATTGACATAACCGAGCCGATTCGGGCACTGTGGGGGGAGTGGAGGGAGGGGGAATCCGGAATCTCGAGGTATTTATAACTTTTGAACGGGTGATCGGATCTCGATGGAACTTGATATTTGGAAAGACCTCATGCCTCAGACGACCCACTTAAAATCCGGACCGGATTCGGTGACTTTTGGGGGGAGCTGGAGGGGGGCAACCGGAAATCTTGGGAAACGCTGTGAGTGGAGGGATCGAGATGAAACTTGGTGGGAAGACACCTAGTAAACACTAGATACATCATTGACATAACCGAGCCAATTCGGGCACTGGGGGGGGAGTGGAGGGAGGGGGAATCCGGAATCTTGAGGTATTTATAACTTTTGAACGGGTGACCGGATCTGGATGGAACTTGATATTTGGAAAGGCCTCATGCCTCAGACGACCCACTTAAAATCCGGACTGGATCCGGTGACTTTTGGGGGGAGCTGGAGGGGGCAACCGGAAATCTTGGGAAACGCCATGAGTGGAGGGATCGAGATGAAACTTGGTGGGAAGACACCTAGCAAACACTAGATACATCTTTGACCTGACCGAGCCGATTCGGGCACTGTCGGGGGAGTGGAGGGAGGGGGAATCCGGAATCTTGAGGTATTTATAACTTTTGAACGGGTGACCGGATCTCGATGGAACTTGATATTTGGAAAGGCCTCATGCCTCAGACGACCCACTTAAAATCCGGACCGGATCCGGTGACTTTTGGGGGGAGCTGGAGGGGAGAACCGGAAATATTGGAAAACGCTATGAGTGGAGGGATCGAGATGAAACTTGGTGGGAAGACACCTAGCAAACACTAGATATATCATTGACATAACCGAGCCGTGCCTACTCGTAACAAGTGCCATATGAGCTCGTAGCTCTTGTTTAGACATAAGAACTACAAATGAAACACAGTTTTGTATGCTTTTGTCGGGTGTCGGTCGACTCGTCGGCACATCGGGTTCTTTTTATACGTAAGAAATCAAATTCTGTACAGTCTTGTCTGACACAAGACGGAAGAAATCAAATGCTGTATGGTTTTGCCGGCGTCAGTATTCTCGACGGCACATCGAGTTCTTTTTCAAGTAAGAAATCTAATTCCGTAAATACTTATCGGGCGCATCCTGAAAGTTTAAAGCTAAGTGCACACACAGTCCGGTAAGATTCCGAACGCGAAAACGCGCATGCGAAATTCGCGTCACTATGCCCAACAGGTTTTTCAGATAAAACGAAATTCGGACAGGTTGGCCCCAGATTTGAAAAATCTACTGCTTAGTCTACAGTCAGATGATGCTGATTGATTGCCGAATGTTTGCAAATTTTCTGTTCATTAAAAAATGTCTATTCTATACTGTGTATATAAAATACAGGAGGTGTGTAACAGTTCTGAGGAGCATCAAAGAAAGATGCAATTAAGATACTGCTTTGATTGGCCATTATTTTCCTTTTATTGCAGCAAATGTACGAAATGTCGCTGTTTAACTGTAAAAAGATAAACTTTAAAAATATTCTTTAGATAAACTTTAAAAATATTCGATGTTAGATCTTTCTCTAACAAACATGGTTTTGCAGCTGACATTAAATAGGTCTTAGAAACATTCGAAATTTCAAACACAACTTATAAGTTTTCAATTCTCAGAGGGCAATTTCGCATGCGTTTAAAATTCGCTCCGGAAAAGTAGAATATTTTCTACTCCAATCGGAACGAGATTATCGGACCGAATCCGCATGCGATGCGTCAAAATTCCGGAGCGGAGAAGGAAACTCGCACCGGACTGCGAATTTCGGACTGTGTGTGCACGCTACTTAAGTTTCGTCGGCACATCGGCTTCTGTTTACACATATGAATTAAAGTTCTTTATAGTCTTGTCGGGCAAAAACACAGAAGAAAATCGAATTATGAATGGTATTTTTGGGTGTAGGTATTCTTGTTCTCGCATCTAGTTCTTTTTATGCGTAAGAAACCAAGTTGTGCAAACGTTACTCGGGTGCAACCGGAAAGTTTAAGTCTCGTCGGCAGACAAATCAAATTCCGCAAACTCTTATCGGGCCAATCCCGGAAGTTTAAGTGTCGTCATTAAACTTTTTCTTTTGTTTTATTAAACACTTTTTGGTTCCATTCCGTTCCTTGTCGTCAAAATTCGGCAAATCTGTTCTCCTTATTTTGTTTGTAGGCCGTTTATCTGTTTGTACACATAAACTGCCCTTTTTGGCTGATCTGGCTGCATATCCTTTTTTCTTTTCTTTGTCGAGTGGTGTGGTCATAATCAGGAAGAGTAAATGAGGGGACGTAATGCAATGGCGATGGGTAGTATACAGCATGTCTTTTTAACGTGAAAACTACTTCTTTTGCGGTAAATTCAAAACAATTCTACTTTGTAAAAAACTTGTTATGAATAGCCACTTCTTTTTCTGACGGACAGATCTGTGATTTCACAGGCCACAGCTAGCCTACCTCACAGGTAGGCAAATTTTATTAATTTCGCCTACTGCACTTAGTTTAACTCAATCTGGATACGCTACAGTCGCTGGAAGCATCGCTTTTTAGCAAAAGATGAAACGCAAGTCGAATATGTGAATTTAAATTTACGAACTTATATTAAAGCAATAATAACAAATGGTGCATTACAGTTAGTTTTACACAAAATTTCGCCCTCAGCGCATTTCGTAGTAGGCCTATTCTCTATTTGGAAGAATGGTGTTTCAATTAGTTCGCGTTTTAAGAGTCAAATTCTTGGGGGTTTGAAACACATTAAAAGAAACACATTAGGTATACCGAAACGTAGGTATAGCAAAACTTTTCCGGAAAGAAGGCCGATTTAACAAGAGCTACGAGCTCATATGGCACTTGTTACGAGTAGGCGGTACAAGAAAGTAGATGAGAACGTCACAAAATACACCCGCCATCCAAAAATGCGGTTCGGAAAGAGAAATAGGATATTTAGTTTTTTTTCAATTCTGAGCAGTTCCAGATGGTCTGCAATCCCTCTGCTTTAAGCGTTTCTGGGATTCCAACCCCCCCCCCCAATCCCCCACAGGTATTGGACCCAACCCTGACTTAACATACACATCTGAGGCGATAGCTCTTTCCACCTGACAAGTTTCATTCAAATCCGATCACCCGTTCCAAAGTTAAGCATGCCACTCGATTCCAGACTCCCCATCCATCCACTCCCCCTACCATGGTCGGATCGGGGAAACGACTATTCTCAAGTCAATCTGTTTGGATCCCCGACATTCCTGCTAAGTTTCATCGTACTAGCACATCAGGAAGTATGCCGAACTCACGCGATCGCTAGAAATCCGGACCCCCCCCCCCCCAACTCGCCCACAGTGCCCAGATCCGGTCCGGTTACATCAATGACGTATCTAGGACTTGAGCTTGTTCTTCCCACCAGGTTTCATCACGATCCGTCCACTCGAAGCGTATCTCAAGATTTCCGGTTCCATCCTCCAGCTCCCCCCCCCCGTGTCATCGGATCCGGTCCGGATTTAAAGTGGGACCTCTGAGACACGAAGTCATCCTAAATATCAACTTTCATCAAGATCTGATCACCCGTTCGCAAGTTAAATTCCCCCTCCCTCCACTCCCCCCCAGATGGTCAGATCGGGGAAGTGACTATTTCCTATTTAATCATGTCGGGTCCTTGACGCGCCTGCCAATTTCCACCGTCCTAGCACATCAGGAAGCAACAAACTCGTGGGACCACTAGAAATGCGGACTCCCCCCCTCCCCAACTGCCCCAAAGTGAACGGATCCGTTCCGGTTATGTCAATGACGTATCTAGGACTTGTGCGTGTTCTTCTCACCAAGTTTCATCCCGATCCCTCCACTCTAAGTGTTTCTCAAAATTTTCGGTTTTCCCCTCCAACTCCCCCCAGTGTCACCGGATCCGGTCTGGATTTAAAATGGAACATCTGAGACATGAGTCCTTTCCATATATCAAGTTTCATTAAGATCCGATCACCTGTTTGTAAGCTAAAAATATCTAAATTTTCCCCATTTTTCGGGATTCCCCCTCCCTCCACTCCCCTCCAGATGGGACTATTTCTTATTTAATCTGGTCTGGTACCTGATACGCCTGCCAAGTTTCATCGTCCTAGTTTATCTGGAAGTGCCAGAACTAGCAAAACCGGGACCGACAGACCGACTGACGGACAGAAATTACAATCGCTATATGGCACTTGGCCCACCAGCGGCTCTTACTTTAACTTTTTCTGGTTTAGTTGTTGAAAGAGTCAGTTTTTGGCGAAACCTAAACGGAAAAGTTGAAAATGTGAGTTTTGATATGAATTTACATTAAAGAAATAACTGCAACTGCATTACGATTCTTTTTACGCCTGTTCTATTCTATCCTGGCAGGAAATGTGTGCAGTTGACGCGCGTGCTTTGTCGGCGCATTTTTTAGTCCTTCATCACAAACTGGCCCCCCCCCCCCAAAGGTAAAAGGCTAGTGACCCCCCTGATTTTAGCAAGGACAGATGATTGGCATTTCAAACCGTGACTTTCATAGCATCATCACTGACTATCCATTCTTAGCCAGTTTGAATATGTTTCCCTATCAACTTTATGATTGGCAAATACTGGTAATGGCACCGTATCGGGGCACCAGGGGCGCAACTGGGGGGAATATAAAATAATTTAAATTATGGCTACAGGTAAAAAAAAAAAAAAAGATACCGAACTTTTTTGTCGGCATGTTTTTGTAAAAAAAAAACTTTTCTGGTGATAGTTTTCTGCTTCAAATTTCAACTGCTTGGCAAAAATAAATATAACTAATATCACATTAAGCATAACATTTTGTATCAAACTGATTGAAAGATGTCTGAGGAGTTCCTTCTGCACACTATTGCCCAAAAATAGCTTCTGTCGGACATAAAGCACTGACAAAACTTAGTCGCATTTTATGTAAACAACTCGATGTCCGTTCTCCTATAAGCGTTTTTTAGTGCAACTGGTGGTTAACTTTATTCACATCAAGTGCATGAAAATGGAGAAGTTTGAAGTCAACAAACATTCAAATAAGCATAACTCTACTGTAGCTGCTGTCAGGCTACCATAGTGCAGCTGAGTGCAGCCATAGCGGCGTAGTAATCTCTATGGAGGTATCAAAATAATCCAAAATCGGGTGTCAAAGGTGTCAAATACTCCAAATTTAGAATTCCAAATAATCATGATGTATACAGTGATGACACGTGACTGAGGACTCAACATAAGATTTGATTGTCCTAGGCTGTCTTATAAATGTAAACACTACCGGCGCATTGCTGGCCTCTCAGCTCAATATCGGCCAGCGCTCTGCTCAATATCGGCCAGCCTGCGGCCAGCGCTCTGCTCCATATATATACATCACAAATATATACTCAGCGGTAGGAATAGGTTACTCTGCAATATTTTTTTTTATAAGGTAAAATAGATGAAATGACTGTGACGTCACACTTGTATGGAATTACAATACAATTTAGTTTAGACCTCTATGGACTGTAGTGTATTGAGTGTAACAATCTGTACGTAGTGTGAGGTTCATTAATTCAGTCACATCTGAACCCACATTTCAAGGTCGAGTCGGGCCTTGCCCGTTGAAAAAGGCATACGCCAGGGTGCTATTTCTTCCCCTCTTATTTATAATAACAGTGTAGTTGAAGCACAAAGACCTGTCAGAATGAGTTATGTGTATGAAGGTATGGACTTGTCGCTATTAATAATAATAATAAGCTTTTATTCCGCCAAAAAGACGAGTTTAAAAAAATAGATCGACAGCAACTAAACATCGGCATCATAAACACAATCATAACAAACCACTGTGTAACTAATAAACAAAATCTATCTCGAATAAAACAACTAACGTAGATAATCTTTTCACTGAACTTTTAAAAGTTCAATTTCAGCGTGTAATTTTAACAGAAACTAAAATATTTAATAATAACTATACTTGAGCAAGATGGTGGTTGAGTTCCTGATACCGGGCAGACAGCTTATCTTCCTTCCTTCTCGCAACAACAATAGGGTCTTTCAGATTTAGATCTCGCATCATTCTTGTATTAGACTCAAATCTGTTAAATTTGCAGAGCCACTTACCAAACTTAAAGAAAGTAACTCGAAGGTGTGTTATATCTGAAATTCTAAAATAATTAAAAACTGAACTAGCAACTAGAACTTGGGGGAGGGCAACCGTATTAAAGATCCTAGCAAGAGTTCGTCGTGTTAAAAATTCTCGTAGGCAAACAACCCGACCGAAACTAGCGCATATCCGGTTTTCTATACTCTTGACGATGAGGCCTCTGGTAAGTCGTAAAGTAGAACCATACACAATACCCAAGTACCGAAATGAAGAAACTGCTTTAATTACAACCTGATTTATCCTAATGCAATAATTAGGGTCTTCCGTACCTAAAACTAAAAACTTACACTTATCAGGTCTAATTTTCAAACCGCAGCATTCCAACAATCGACAAAATTTATCAGCATTCCTCTGTAAAACCTCTAATGACCGACTAAACATTAATACATCGTCTGCATAAGCTAACCATGAAATATCAAATCCTCTAAAATTAAAAGAACTTGGAAGTTTATTCAAACAAGGTGATAAAGACACATTGAAAATAGTTGGTGATAAAATACTTCCCTGTCGGAGACCACGAAGGAGCCTAATGGAATATGCCGAAGCCTGATTCTTCCAAACAACACGTAGATACGAATTTCTGTACCAAAAATCTAGAACTCTAACAACTGATACGGGGACACCATTATCAAGCAGTTGGAGAAGTGCCCAAGAATGGCGAACAGAATCATATGCCTTTTCAATATCCAACGATAAAACATATATTTTTTTCAAAAACGAACACGACTGAAGTAATCTTATAAAAATAGAATGTGCTTTGTCGCAACCGAGACCGGGTTGAAAACCAATTTGGTTGATACCCTGGTCGCATGATACAAAAAATTTTAACATACATAATTCAAATAGTTTGCTAACTTGACAAGACACTGTGATCGGGCGATAAGAGCTGCACGTTCGAGGGTCGCTTCCACGCTTCAGAACTGGGGTGGTTGTTCCTCGTGTAAACGAACAGGGCACACTGCCGACTTTCAAAATGAAATTAAATAGGGTAGCTAAAAGGGTAATCGCCAGTGGTGACGCTAACTTAATATGATTAGAATGCAGACCATCACTGTCATAGCTCTTTTTACTTTTAAGTTTCTCCACTGCTTCCCGCACATCGCCTTCCGACACAACTATGTCAGGGGATTCACATCTAAGTAGAGTCGAATTCAGAGCAAGCTCTTGATTTTTAGCTGCTTCCACCTGATCTATTGGCACTTTAAAAATATCATTATAATACCTAATCCAGTCTGACTGTGTCAGCGTGTTTTCGTCTTCCTTGGGCTTGGTCTTGCTCCGAACGAAACTCCATAGGTTGTTAACGTCTCCCGAAACGATAGACGCCAACTCATCGCATATTACTTCGTTGTGGTATCTGAGTTCCCGCCTGAAGTCAGTCTTGGTTATCTTCATAATCTGAAAAAATGGGCCAAACCTTGGCTTCCCTGCCATTTTCCATTGATGGAAAGCCTGTTTAGCAACACTGTTAGCAGCTACAAGCGAAGGGTTCAGATCCCATGCATAAACTCGCGTACCAAGACGATATGTCTCCTGCCCGAATGCTTGATTTGCTGCAACTTTAAGAGAATGCACTATCTCATTGTAAAAAATATTTAAATCTATGTTATCAGGACTTCGTTCTGGTGAAAACTCCGGTACTTTAATTTTGACTAATAAACTATCTAACAACTCACGGTACTGACTAGATTTATCAACATCCCATAAAACCTTGGTAACTTTTGGCTTACTACGCTTACGCGAACCAGAGACGTCATCGGCCTGAGTAACCTGGAAATTGAATTATGCAGATGATGTGTTGAACTTGAGCCGGTCGGTTGCGTATGTTGAAGGAAATTTTCGGGTTCTTAGTGAAGATTATAAGTGTCTTGGCTTATCATTTAATCCGAATAAGAGCGAGGTTGTCTTCTTCAACCAAAAGGCTGATACAGAGACAATTGGTATATGCTTCGGGGATCACATTCTTCAACCTTCACCTTCCATTGTGTACCTTGGTCTGCCTATTGGGTCGGACATGAAAGCAACACGTTCTTGTCTTGTATCGTTTTTTGTGGAAAAAGCTAGAAAAGCATACGGAGTACTGATCAGTCTACCACAAATCCCTGATTTTTTGATACCCTATGCCAAACGCTGGGTATATCTAGCATTTAGCATAGCCTATGCCTAACGCTCGATACCCTATGCCAAACGCTGGACACCTTTTGGTAACCTAACCCTGACCTACCTCAATAGAAAGGAGTTCTGATTGGTTGATTTTTAAGCCTCACTCTAATCATCAATATTTTACTTGGTTACCGTATCCAGCACCTGGCATAGAGCGTGTTCCACCCTTGTAACAATAGTTACTATTAGTTACTATTTCCGTTCCATCCTCACGAAAAGTTACTACGCTGACCGTTCCAACCTTGTCGGAATAGTAACTAATAGTTACTATTTGCTTACCATGCTTGGGAGCGTGGTAAGCGTAGTAACTATGCATCTCTGGAACGTGATTGGTCGGATTCGCCCCTGGCGTGAGATCCTGCTGGAAAATAAAAACATCGTTCCAGCCTTGACGGCAAAAAGCCAGAATTTGTGACGTCATGCGTAGTAACTAAGGTAAGTAGGATGGAACACGCTCATAGTGTATCCAGCGTTAGGCATAGGGTATGCTAAACGCTAGACATATCCGGCGTTTGGCATAGGGTATCCAAAAATCAGGGGTTTGTGGTTGACTGGTACTGATTACTTCTAAGCGTCGAATAGACACATACTGGCCAGGCTATACTCCGCATTTCCTATGCCGCACATACTAGCGCTGTCATCATTCTGGTCACTACTGACTATGAAAGATAAAAAATGCAAAATGCAAAGACAAATATCTCCTAGGACTGCCGCCGTGGGCCCGTAATTCTAGAATGTTGGCAAAGTATAATGTCACCGATCCGTTTATTGCAATATCAGAGCGAATTGCAGGTCTTATTCGTTCTCTTGACGCTAGCCATACTTTGTATAGGGCTAAGTTGCCCCATGTGTAAATAAGAGTATCAAAATTTATGTGTTAGTTGTGTCTTCTTGTCTTTTTTTTTTCTTTCTTTTCTTGTCTTTTCTTTCATACTCCATTTGTGACTTGTGTCTTAAAAATGGGAAATAAATTTCATTCATTCATTCATTCATAGTACGTTTAGCTTAGAAAAGGGAATGCTTACCTTTGATTCAACTTTTCCTTTTTGGACAGTGTGGAGTTCTCCCTTGCTCTTATGCTTGCCATGTTTATGACCTTTATTTGCTTGCTTTAGCAGACCAGGCTTATGAGAGTGTGTCTTCATATTCGAGAAAGCGCGACCAGTATTGCAGGCTTTTTTTTCCTAAGGCAAGTTTTAATCAGATTCTATGATTGCATGGATGATCCTCGTATTCAGAACTTGAAATCTTGTGCCACAACCTGCACAGGACATGCGTCTACCGCAAAAAAGAAATATCCTTAAGTTAATATTTTCTTAATATATCAGCAAAATAACTCAAATGAAAATAAATACAAAGCTTGTGTTTCTTAACTCTTTTAGAATTTTTCAAAAATCAGCAGGTTCTTATATGCTGCTTAGATGGTCGCAAGTTGTAACAGCCAGAGCCAGTTGAAGGGAAATATATATTTTTTCATGAAGGTGAACAAAAAAGTTCAAGCACCTAAATTTGAAGTGAATTCTCATGGGTCTCAAATTTCATGAAGCTACTTTTGAGAACCACTTTAGTTGCCTTTGTTTGTGTTGTTCTGATATGTATAGTTTCACTAAAGATCAGTAATGTTCCTCCTCCTTCCTGGCAGCAGGAAGTCTCAGAAAATGTGACTGACTTCAAAGACAAGGAACAACCTCGTTTTGAAATTGCAGAAAAAACAAGGTACAAGAGACTATTGTCTCTAGCTCAGCTACACCTGCCTTTTTTGTTGAAGTGTGGCATAAGACGTTTTTTGAAGATGGAATTGTGTGCCATACATCTCTGAGTGTTTGCCGTGGAAACACGATTGTATCTGTGTGCCATACAGTCGAGCAACAAGTTGAGACTGGCGGAAATGCCATTTTGTCTGTTTTGGGGGCTGTAATTTTTATTGTCTGAAAATAAAAATCTCAATAAATAGATTTTCAGGCTTTTGTCCTTACCATCTTGTGTAAAAAGGATCCTCAGTTTTGCTGCTAAATTGCCAGAATCGAGCTACAAAATCGACAGTCATCATCAGTAGTTTTTTCTAAAATTTGTGCCACAAAGTGAGCCACAAGAATCTTGTTGGTGATTGAAACATATTTCTGGGCAGCACAAAAGACAGCTGAAACCCTCTTATTGTGCCACAATCGACCCACAAACTTTTTGTGGGAGCACAGAAAAATGCCTATAAGCTTTTCCCTTTTTCTCTAATACTTAATTTGAAAGTTTTTTCTAAAGTTAAACTACCAGTTAGCCAAAGTAGGTACTTAAGGGCCTCTGTTAACTCCTGAATAGGTATTTTGGATCTTGATTCAACCATTTAGCTCTAAACTGCACTGTTCACTTTTAAGTAATTGTTCAAAAAAGCATACCTCTACTGTATACACATGGGTACTAGAATATATTCTGCTTTTATAGTTATAAAGTTTAGTTTAATTCCATGTAGTATTGCTCTGATTCAGTACTTAACAGTAGGCTCAGTATGGTAAAATATTGGGGTGGTTAATCACATGTTTATTAATTAAGGACCTACACATAAATAAGAAAGGACTCACAATAGATAAGTCAGCTAGTATATTCTTCAGAGATATTTCTGTCCTTTTTGGGAAAATAATTTAAGGACCTATACCTTGTCATATTCTCTCTAATCTAAGTTTCTGGAATTTACTGGGCTTCCAGTGTTGGTTATTACTTGAATATGCTTAGCTGCTTGCACTCCCTTAGTTTTACTCTCACCCATTTTTGTTTATTGAGCCCTAAGCGGCTCAGTTGTACCCCTGTTGTCGTAGGCGGCCTACATGCGATATATGTCTTCATTTGGTAACAAGCGCACACATGCTCAAGCATGAAGTATAGAAAATTGAATTAACTTGGGTTTATCTATTTTGGGCTTTTCACATAATATGTAACATGTAGTGCAAAGTTAGAATTGCAGCAGACAATTGAGGTCTTAACAAATCTCAGTTTACAATTTTGTCCATTTTTGCAGTTTCTGTTTTGGACAAAGCCATCAAATTTCAAACCAATTTTTCACATATTAGGCGAGAGTCAGGTAGTATGACACATTTTTCTTCTTTCTTTTTTATTTCTCTGAAATATGTATGTTTCCAAATTTTTGGCAGCCTGTATTGGGTCCGTAGAGAATCTTTGTGATGTTTTTTCAAATTTTTCTCTCTCACAGGTTTTCAGTACGGTAATAGGATTAGTTCTGTACATGGTCACTTGGTCATACAACCCACTGGTATAGGGTAGTATGACACGCCATGGGTTTAGTATGACAAATAAGAAATGTGTTAGACACATTTATTACTATATTTCACTTGAAAACCTTTATTAAAATAAAATAACTAAAAAACTTGGAATCAGCAATCAAGAATATGGTGTTTTCAGCAAAATCAACAAAAAAAGGACACTACAAATTTCATCTCAGTCACCCCATCGTTTGAGCCCTAGCTAGGCATGCCCAACAATTTTCGGGGCTCTTGCCCCCCCCCCCCCCCCCCACACACACAGTGGCCAAATCTGGTTGGGAAATATTGTCTAGGCTAGTGCATCTTCTAATACTGCCTATCAAGTTTCACTATTTCATATCCACCTCCAATCCCTCCCCCCCAACTAATCTATCTGGCAAGGACCATAGAATGGGCTATCTGGGCAATGTGAGCTCCACAACTCCCAAGTTTCGTCCCAGTCGTTACTCGCTTCACAGATTTCATCACCAGGGCTGCCAAAAGATTTCTGGGGCTGGTTCCCAGTGTGTCCGAATCCGGTTCGGACGCAAAAATGCATTATCTAGGGCATTTTCTTTTACCATATATGAAGTTCATTTGAATCTGAGCATTTCTGGGAAATTTATGGTATCTCCAACTCCCCCAACCAAGGCAACATCCGACATCCGACCGGACCTTTGTAACTTCTAACTTTCATCCCAATCATTCTACTCGTTTAATCTGTTTCATCCCCTCCAACTCTCAGAGTTGCCGAATCCAGTTTGGTCCTTTAGAGCATCTTTTCTTACCACCCATTATGTTTCATTATAATCGGTTGAACTGTTCGCAACCTATGCATGTCACAAGGTTCCAGATTTCCCTTCCCTCCTGCCCCAATGGGTGATTGAGTCCGAAAAACGAAGGTTTCGCTTTTTTTTTTTTTTTTCAATCAATCAATCCAGTTTATTTTCCAAATAGCTTAAAGCTAGAACAGGAATAACTTATTTACGAAATACACAGACACGAACAAATTATCTAATGAACTTACAAGACCTGACCAGAGTAAAGATGGGATGAAACTATGTAAAAAATTGGGCAGAAGAATTAGCAGCATATGGAGAAAACTGATTGCCAGTATTCTTCTCGGACCGACGCATGGAAGACGGGAGGGGAGGGGGGAATAGACGGTCAATCTGGGGACAACACATTATCTTTGCTCCAAAATTGTTTGAAAGAGTATTTCTGCAGTCAGTTAATTTAGGAACGCCCAGTTTAATGAGAGGTTCTTCATATGAAATATTATGATCACCCAGAATGATTCTCACTGCTCTCTTTTGGACATTTTCCAGGCAATCAGAGAGCTCTACAGAAAGAGAAGAATGCCAAACCGGTGAAGCATATTCTGAATGAGGATGGATATAAGTTTTAAAATAACGGAGGTGGCATTTAGTATCCAAACCGAAAGATGTAATTGGTAGAAAGGGATTTAATTAAAAAGTTGGTTTACGGATAATATTGTCAACATGATAATTCCATATCAGATCATCATTGATTATTATCCCAAGCGATTTAACGGATTTACATTGCCTGAATGAGGATATTCAGCAGTTTCTCATCTCAGTCTGCTAAGCCGCATAACCGAAGACTTGCTTCGGAGTCTTGCACCGGATTTGAACTGTTCGGAAATGTGAAAGAAAGCTTAGAAATAACGAGAACGGAAAGATCATCTGCAAGTTTGTACATATGAAAGAAATCATTAGCAACATTATTAACAAAACAAAGAAAAATGAGAGGACTCGACTTTGTTCCTTGGGGAGTACCGCAAGTTATTGTTTCGACTGCGGAAACAGAACCATTCAGTTTAACAACTTGGCTCCGGTCTGAGAGAAAACTGGCAATCATACACTGAGAGAATTGACTTGCACTCATTTCAGAAACGGCGTCCAAAGCAACCGGGTGATCCAGGAGATCGAAAGCTTTTTTTGTCAGCTAGGATTTAGTCAATAACGAATCATCTTCCACAGGAGCAGTTAGTATGTCATGAACCAGGCTAACCAAGTATATTGAGGTGTTAATACCTTGCCTAAATCCAAACTGATTGGGGTCAAAATTATCACATATTTCAGAAAGAAGCCAATCATACATAAAACTTTCTAGTAGCTTGGCCAATACCGAAGTCTTCAATATAGGTCGCATATCATCAAGGCTGGAGAGGTTATTTTTTTTTGGTACTGGAGTTACCTCAGCAATTTTGAAACACTTAGGAAATATACATTGAAGAAGACATTGATTAAATACTGCTGCGATGGGTTTAGAAATTAATATGCATATTGTACCAGTAATCGAATTGGCATGTCATTGTTACCGTGAGAACAATCCGGGTTCATTCTCAGAACTTTTTCCTCAACCATAGCAGGAGTAGTTATTGGTATATCAAAAACACTAGGCTCAAGGGGCTTATCACTCAAAGGAGGTAACGAATTACAGAGACCGGCAAAGAATTTGTTCATTTGATCAACCGAAACAGAGTCACCCAGATCGCCGCAAAGGTTCACGGTGGGCCTCCGCTTCCAGCTATGATTTTGCAGCTTCTCATGAAATTTCTTTGAAGTAAGAACAGATCCAAAAAGAGAATTGACAACGGATTACCCGTATTCTTAGCGTCTTCTTCTCAATATGGTAAAAATTTTGTTACGGGGTTGTTTTGCCTGATCAGTGAAACCATCTCGAAACGACTGTCATTTAAACATGATCAGATTTTTAACTGACTGATCAATCCACGGTTCATCATTTTCACGTTTACTAAACAATCCATTCATCAAGTATTCCGCCATTTCGTTTCCTTCTGACATGGCATACAATGTTTTCCAGGGTCTATTTCTCAGACATGACAGGAAATTATTAACTGAATTTTCTGACAATGGGCGGTATGAAACTGTTATTTCTTGGAAACTGGGATTGAATCGTTTGGTTTCCAAATTAAACAATAGTGGTGTCCTTTCCGAACAGGTGGGGGAACCACCGGGGCTTCATAAAAATCACTAGTGGAGGATAGAATCAAGTCGAGCAGACTTTTTTCAGTTCTTGTCTGTTTTACGAATTGCTCACTGATTTTCAAGCCAACTTTGCTTTATATCATTGAAATCACCCGCTATTGAAATTAAGCATCCAGGAGATTTTGCGCGGATTGGGTCCACGCAGTTTTGCAGATAAAACACAAGATGGCGCCTGTAACCTTCACGCGGAGGATAGTATAAAGTCGCAAAATCAGGCAGGGATCCCTTTAGGGAGGCGTGAAGGACGCACCGTGACACAGGTCACTTCAAGATTATCCCTTGTGGGTTCCTGCAAGTCCAAAAATTTCGTGATTGATGTTTGATTTCACTAAAATGCCGACACCCCACCGGTTTTGTCAGGACGAAGACGTGGCTTCGACAGAAAATTGTAACCAGGAATAGAACAGTCGGCAACCGTTGCAAGTTCCACTAAGTAGAGCTATGTCTACCCATCTTGCACCCCATTAGAGCACCAAGTTCATCCGACTTGTTACGGAAGGATCGAACATAAGTAAGTAGAACTTTGGGGAAGGTATATTTGGACGTCTTTACACCAGGGCTTCAAGGAATATTTTCTTTCTGTTTCGGTATGGTAGGCTACTTGGTTCTGGGGGGGGGGGGCTGCGCCAATATAGAGCTGTAGGAGGGTCTCTCTATTGGTTGGGAGGTAGTGTGACTGGGAGTCAGCTGCGCTTGTTCTAGACAGGAAGGGCTCTGACCTGGACCGAAGGAAGTTGAGGTCATCCATCGGTTGGGAGGAGGAAGCGACTGGAACCACATGGGACTCGTGTTGATCGCGGTTGTACCAGTGCCAGGTGAATAGGAGGGGGTGGCTGCCTCTGGGGAAGAAGGAGCGACGGGTTCCTGGAACCCATTGCCAGAGTAGGTTGAGTTGGTGGTATCGATCTGTGTCCTTGCCTGGACACAAGAAACAGGGATGAGCAAGGTAGATTCCCATTAAAGGACAGGGTTTCCATTTCATCACTGGTGTTTTCCTCCCTACAGGGGAAGGAGGGCGCGTGCGATGGAAGTTTTCGAAGTTTTTTGCTTTCCTCGGATGGCTCAACAAGCGCTCAACAGTGAGGGCAAATCGTTTGCTAAAATTAAGTTTCTCGCACTTAATCTCAAAGCATAGCCCATTTGAGAAAGCGTTACATTTAGCCTTGTGCTTTGCAAGGCATTTCTCTTCGACATGTTGGCCCCGCAGGAAATCAAGGCAAACATGTTGGAACCTGCAGTCATGACTTGTACACTTATTCTGGAGAAACAATACGCATGGCTCAGCACTACCTTCAGGTTTAGGCAAGGGCAAGCCAGGAAAACGCTAGATCCTTCCGTCTGAAGTAGCCGCTGTCTGTCATACGCGCTGCGAGACAAATTATCATTACCATCGTTCCATCTATCCATCGTTCTCGAGAGACCGTTTCGAAGGGATGGTCGTCTAGTGTGATGTTATTATCTTGCAGTGCGGCAGCTGTGGAATGAATCTTTAGTTCTAGGGTGGAAATCTTTACTTCTAAAGTTGAAATTCGTCCTCTTTTAGATGAAGTAATTTCTTCAGTTTCATGACTTCAGCTTTCAGGTCAACTTTATCGGAGTCGTTAGAGGCTACAAACGGGGGAGTCATAGTTGAGATATTAGGTACACGCGATGGTGAAATCGGTTGGTGAATTCTTACTCCGTAACCCATGATACAGTAATATATTGGATTCCGTAAACCATGACTGGTAGTATAAAATAGAAAAAAAAATAACAAAAAGTTTCAAACCGGAAATTCTGATCAATGGGCTACCCCAGAATAGTAGTTCGCCTACGTCAATCCCATTTCGAACGGTCAATTCTCACATGTACAGGAATGAGTTTACATGGTCCTTCTTCGACAACACTTTTTACAAGTGAAGTGTATGCTCAGTATAGAACTAAAGTCAACAAATTTCAGTTGAACGTCTGAGATACTCAGAAGCTTTTGATCATCTAGTAGCCTCCTGCAGTCCGTTCAGCTCCAGATAGCTCTTTCTATCATCACCCTTGCGATAAAAATCAACATGTTGTCATGTAGACACTTTAAGAAATCCACAACGATCAAATTGCAAGAGTTGCTTGTCTTCTCAAATGTAATCAATCTTCTTTTCAAGCAACCCTGAGTTGGGACCACCAGATGTCATCCACCTTGTGCTGGTCGTATGTGGAGACCGGTCAGCTCAAGCGCTGACTAGCATCAAGTCGGCATTATTGTTTGCCAAAGCAGAGCTGAAGATTCACTTGTTTGTTGAAGAAACTCTGAGGTCACATTTGGAGTCCGAGGTAACCCAGAAATATAAATTTGTCATCCTTGTCTGTTTTCTTCCATGCTATGGATTACACTAGTGTTTTAGCGCTGGAGTGTTCTATTGTTTTTAAAGAGGGAGTTTGTTTCCTGTTTTCAGGTATGGCATTGCTTTCGTCATCGAATATTGCATTGGTTGTACTCTCTTTGTATGATAACCATGTATATTCTTCTATTTAAAAGTTGTCTTGAATTTCTTTTCTTCCAGTTAACTGCTTGGCAGAAAACGTTTCCTCGAACGTGGTCATTCGACATCGAGGGAATAAAGTTTCCTGTTGAGTCTCAGAATGAATGGAAGAAACTTTTTAAGCCATGCGCGGCTCAACGCCTTTTCTTGCCTGTAAGTGTTAAATATTGTTGTCCTTCTTTTGCTTTTTTCTTCAAAGCAGTCCTAGGCCTATTAGCCTATGATTAGCTATTTAGCCTATTGATTTGCTATTTTCATTTGTCAATGTCGGTTTTTCATTGATGTCAGCATATCAGCATATCAGTTGTCTTTGCTCCGAAGGTCAAGCGAAACCAGTCATTTATTTATCAGTTCTTTGTGAATTAGCAACATGATATTTCTTCATTTTCATCATTGTCAAACACAGTCTTCTTTTTCAGTTATGGCAACTTCTTCGTTAGTCTGCTTAGTAAATTTGCTCCTGTCGATTAGTTTCTTATAAACATAATAGTATTGCATAGCGCAGTCCAGGGAGACGGTGGGAGCATTAACCATCTCGTAAAGACCCAATCTTGAAGAGTGAGCAGTGTGCGATCACAAGCTGTTTGTGCAATGTAGATCGGTTTATTGTTAGCTTGAAATCGTTTGCAATAATAATACTAATATACATGCAGTAAATAGGCTTCGCCTGTACAAATGAGGGAAGTAAGCTTTTTGAGCCGTGCGCGGCGCATCGCCTTTTCTTGCCTGGAAGTGTGGAGTATTTTTTTCTTTGTTTATTAATTTTTCCTTCAAAGTTGTCCTGGGTGTATTAAATAATAATGATAGCCTGATAATTTGTTAGGTGACCCCCGTGTACAAGTAAATATAGTAGAGTAATAAGAAAAAAAATAAAGAAAATAAAAATAGCAAAGAACAACTTAAATACACTCAGCTGAAAAAAAGTCAAATGGCGCCTTTGTGCATCAGAAACACGCGTCAGCGCCAATTTTAGTCTGCAGAGAATCCACCGAAGATAACATTTTGGTAGCACCGTACCGATCTGCATGTTATTTCCTTACATGCCTCTGTTCGATGACTGTCAGCATTTTGGTAGTACCGTAGCGATCTGAGCTTCGCCAAAAATTATTGTTTGTGTTGTGCAACCTTCCAAGCCTTAGTCGTAATTTTTTTCTACAGAGTGTCATGGAAGATGTTGATGCAGTAATATATGCGGACGTCGACGTCCTATTCCTGTCTCCTCCTGATCTCCTTTGGAGCCACTTTGGCCAAATGAATGGATCGCAAGTGGCAGCTCTAGTCCCAGAAAGTGAAGATTTTGCCACAGGGTGGTATAATCGTTTTGCCAGACATCCATATTATGGAGAGCTTGGTAAGTCCATAGCTGCGGCTAATTGTCTTTTGGCTTCACACGTTTGACCTGGACCTTGCCGGTTTCATGTATAGAAATAATTTTTGTGTGCATTCGGCTGTTCAAGTTCACATTTAATTGCTGGTTCACAAAATCTCTTAATTTTGAGGTCGGAAGTCTAAAGCCCAGGCTAATTCGTAGCTCTCGATAATCGTTCCTTAGAAGATCCCAGGCGAAAGCTCAGGAGTTTGGTCTAATAAGACAAATGGAGAACCAAAGCCAAAGTCAAACATGAGCAAAGACGACACTCCTAACAATCGGACATGTACTTTCTTGCTAGCCAGTGCCTTTTCGGGTGTGTTTCCCGTCAGTTCCGTTCCACGCACGTTATGCTGGAAAGTCGGCCAGATTGCATACAGCCTTTAAAATGGATCGGAAGGCTTGAATCTTTTTTTTAACACTTCGTACTAGTTTAACCCTAGTTCGTCTTCTTCTTCTAGAGTATAGTCATTGGGATCCACTGACCCTCTAGACTTTGAGGTCGGTTGACAATTGGTTGAAGTTAAGCGCGTTACACAGCGCGTTACACCTATGATATTTGTTGACTTATTTCCCTCAAAACTGAGGAGTAACTTACTATAGTTGCGTTCTTTACCGGCGGAGATCTTACTTCCTTTTTTTTGGATTCGCCAGTGATTGCAGCCTAGTGTTAGAAACCGTTTTCGGAATCACCGGTGTCTGTATTTACCTCACCGGTAACTCCAGACCCCCAACACCTCATCGGTAAATCCAGACCTCACAGTGGTCAGGTTCTCTTACTAAATCACTGGGTAATTGAACTCCTTAAAGAGGCAATCAGACATTAGTGAGTAAAAACAAACAACTACCATGAGTGTGACAAATGCACCTAATAGGTTTTTATAGGTTTACGCAGGCGATTGTTGCTAATTCTCTACTAATCAGTGACAGCTCTTTTACTTTACTCCCTGTACGTAATTAAAAAATGAAGCGAAAAGAAACCTTTGGTTCGCACTGCTTTGATTCCGCGCAAAATCCCGACGTTTTGCGCCCCTCCCCCCCAGCCCATTCCATGACCAGGTCCTTGGTTGTTCATAGTAATTAGTAAATTAGAAAAGTACAACTCGGTGCCGTCTTCTGGGCTCTTATTCATGGTTTGAATTACAGGTGTGAATTCGGGTGTGATGTTGATGAACCTCACAAGATTAAGGAGCTTCCATTGGGACTCCTATATAGTTCCTACTTATCAACATTACAAGTTTAACATAACTTGGGGAGACCAGGATATCATAAATATCATTTTCCATTATCATTCAGGTAAGAGGGTCGAGTACCTTTATTTATATTTTAAGAAGAGTCGGAAAATATCCTAAGGGCCGAAAGTATCATGATTGTCATCACCATCATCAGAGGATCGTGTTATTCACACTGTTTCCCTTAGACATGTAGGCCACCTATAGCATAAGGCGATGACATCTTCGTGGGGGAGCTAGCTGATGGACATTTTAGGAAACACGGGAGCTCTTGTATCTCTTTTGAAATAAGTTTTTTACTATAATCTTTAATTAAGCATCGCGGCGAAATTTATATAATCTAAAAAATTGGGCCGAAACCAGAAACTTGGCAGAAGTAAAGCAGGAAGTTTCGGTCAGTACCTTCAAAATAAATATGGCTTATAGAGGTATATCTGAACTTGGTTTTCTCAGATGATTATAGCGTGGCAAAGACTGGATCTGGCGAAAACAACATCAAATATTAGATTTTTGGGATCCCATCGCAACCTTCGGTCTTCTTATGAGATATGGTAGATTTACTGATTGATTGAACCCTCTCATACAACAGCAGCGCGATCGAAAGGCGAACACATTAGTGTAAGGTCAAGTAGGCGGCAGAAGAGCAGAATTCTTCATCGCCTTAATCCTAAATTCTTAGAGCTGTAATCTAAGAGGACAGGACGACTGCTTAAGTCTATATGTGGTTCACTAAACTTCCTTTCTGTTCTAGATAAGTTGTACATATTGCCCTGTGAATATAACTATCGACCAGATCATTGCATGTATATGAGTGTTTGTCGGACTGCCGAGACCAACGGTGTTCACGTCTTGCATGGAAACAGAGGTGCGTTCGTCAACGATAAACAGCCAGCGTTCAAGGCTTTCTATGATTCGTTTCTAGAAGTAAGCTAAATTTCATGTTCCATATTATTCCCAAAACTCTACCGCTACCGAACCTTTGAAAACTGATTCTAACTTAACATCCTCGGTCGGTAAACCAACCGGACAGCGGTTACTCTCCTTAATCGTATTTGAAATCTCCTTTCGCAAAAGCGCTGAATTTTTATGGCGCAAGCCCGTCGGCCAAGTTCCATATAGCGATCGCAATTTCTGTCCGTCGGTCGGTCGGCCCGGGTTTTCCTAGTTCGGTCCCTTCCACATATGCTTGGACGATGAAACTTGGTGGGCGTATCAGGGACCTCAAGGGATTTAGTTAGAAATAGTGACTTTCCCGATCCGATCCGAACATCGTGGGGGAGTGGAGGGAGGGGGAATTTGGAATCTTGAGGTATTATAAATTTTGTACGGGTTATCGGATCTTAATGAAACTTGGTATTTGGAAAGGTCTCGTCCTCAGACGAACCGCGTAAAATCCGGACCGGATCCGGTTACTTTGGGGGAAGTTGAAGGGGGAGCCGGAAATCTTGGGAAACTTCGAGTAGAGGGATTGGGATGAAACTTGGTGGAAGAGCAAGCACAAATCCTAGATACATTATCGACATAACCGAACGGGATTCGGGAACTTTGGGGGGAGTGGGGGGGGGGGGTACGGAATTCTTATAATCCGCCAGTTCGGTACTTCCTGATGTACTAGGACAATGAAACGGGGACTCGGACAAACTAAATTGAGGATAGTCGTTCGTCTGTCGTGGGGGAGTGGAGAGATGGGGAATCCGGAAGCTAGTGGCATTCATAACTTTTGAACGGGCGATCCGATTTGAATGAAACCTGGCAAGTGGAAAGAGCTGTCGCCTCAGATGTTCCGTCACAAGTCAAAACCGGATCCGATACATGTGGGGGGAGTTGAAGGGAGCACCGGAAGTTTCGTGAAATGCTTAGCGTCGACAGATCGGGATGGAATTTGGTGGGAAGAACAAGCATAAACCCTAGATACGTTCTTGGCAGAACCAGACCATATCGGGGCTCTTTGGGGGGAGTTGGAGGGGTTTTCCTAGAATTCCGGTTATCTCTAGTCAGGATACTTCCAGATGTGCTATGGAAGGTGAAACTTGGCAGGCATATTAATAACCCAACCAAATAGACTTAAAGGACACCTGAATGAAGAGTACTAAGTAGCATCCCTATCTGTATGACTTCCGTTAACATTGCCTGCAGAAAACCCAATCCAAATACGAAAGAGCGTTTCCAAGCTGTGATTTTTGCTCCATTTTGCATCTGTCCTTATTTCAGTACCGAACAATTTTAGAAATGAACAACTGTCTCCAATCAACCCTTCTTCTGGAATATTTTTAACCAGTTAACCCCAAACTAGAAGAAATTCCAATACGATCCGGCCAGCGCTGTACAAGATTTGAATGAATTGCGCTTTTTGTCTTGGAGTCTGCATGTGCAAACCTCCAGAAACGAACATCCCTATTTTGAAAACGTCACGCTCAGGAGAAGAATGCTCTCCGTGGCCATGTCTGTAAATGCATTCTCCATGGTGTGTTCAAGTATAGTTTCATTGTTCAGGTGTCCTTTAACCGAGGTCTCAAGACCAAGACCAAGATTGTCGGCATCTGTCTTGAGACTGGTCTTAAGACCAAAACCAAAATTTAAGACTACGTCTCTGGTGAAACCTGGCAAGTGGAAAGAGCTGTCGCCTCAGATGTTCCGTCACAAGTCAAAACCGGATCCGATACATGTGGGGGGAGGTGAAGGGAGCACCGGAAGTTTCGTGAAATGCTTAGCGTCAACAGATCGGGATGGAATTTGGTGGGAAGAACAATCATAAACCCTAGATACGTTCTTGGCAGAACCAGACCATATCGGGGCTCTTTGGGGGGAGTTGGAGGGGTTTTCCTAGAATTCCGGTTATCTCTAGTCAGGATACTTCCAGATGTGCTATGGACGGTGAAACTTGGCAGGCATATTAATAACCCGACCAAATAAACTTAAAGGACACCTGAATGAAGAGTACCAAGTAGCATCCCTATCTGTATGACTTCCGTTAACATTGCCTGCAGAAAACCCAGTCCAAATACGAAAGAGTGTTTCCAAACTTGGATTTTTGCTCCATTTTGCATCTGTCCTTATTTCAGTACCGAACAATTTTAGAAATGAACAACTGTCTCCAATCAACCCTTCTTCTGGGATATTTTTTAACCAGTTAAGCCCAAACAAAAATCTAGAAGAAATTCCAATACGATCCGGCCAGCGCTGTACAAGATTTGAATGAATTGCGCTTTTTGTCTTGGAGTCTGCATGAGCAAACCTCCAGAAACAAACATCCCTATTGTGAAATGTCACGCTCAGGAGAAGAATGCTCTCCGTGGCCATGTCTGTATTTGCATTCTCCATGATGTGTTCAAGTATGGTTTCATTGTCCAGGTGTCCTTTAAGGGCCTGACACAATGCCCTAGGAAAATTTGTTCTCCTGGAAGGAGAGGAAATTTTTCCATTTTTGGGAAGCGGAATCCGGAAATTACTGACGTCCGTGGGTCAAACAGGTGGTCCGATTCGAGTGAAACTTTTCGAGTGATAAGAACTAATGACTTATATATGGAAAACATGTCTCCGAATCACACGCGGCAATGGTTGGAGGAGCTGGAGGGAGGGGGGGCGGGGGTCCGGAAACTTTGTGACATGTCCCAAAACCAAACGAATGGGCCGAATGGAATGCAAGTTGGACAGTGCCGTTTTTATGCGGCCTAGTTTGTTATTTGACATAGTACCGGATCCGACCACAGTAGGAGGAGGATGAAGCGGAAATTGGAAATTTCCAGATATGCTCCGATTCGAGTCAGACTTGAAGGACGGGAAGACGAAATTTCAGAGATATGACGTTCATGTGTCCTGGTCGTATTTGCCTTCAGCGGGGGGAGTTGGACGAGGAGTCCCGGAAATTTTATGGCTGGCAGAGGAGTCAAACGAGTGGAGTGATTTGAATGAAACTTGGAAAGTAGAGAAACGACGTGCCCTACATAATATATCTTAGGGTCCGGACCGGATCCGATCACTTTGGGGGGGGGGGGTATCGGAGTTTCCCAAAAATGCTCAGACACGAGTGAAACTTGATAGTCGATAAGGGACGATGCTTTAGAGGATCTGTGTATGTTTCTATACCAGATTCGGCCGCGGTAGGGGAGGGGGAGGATAGGGTGGCACTCTTAGGGATCAAACTACTGGGAAGAAACCTTTACCCTAGCTGATCCAAGGCGATGCCGGAAATGCTCAGATTTGAGTGAAATTAGATATCCTATTTCTAGGTCCGATCCTAGGGGTTAAAGGGGGTATTTTGTGACGTTCTCATCTACTTTCTAGCACCACCTACTCGTAACAAGTGCCATATGAGGTCGTAGCTCTTGTTTTCGAGGCATTAGTTTCGATCCATTTTTGCTCAATTTGTTAAAGTTTACTGAAAAGGCAGCTTATTTTTACGTCTGATATTTGAAGACACTGAACTACTTTGACTCATCAAAGAATTTTTTTTTTTTTACCCGGGACTCTGTAATGACCTTATGAATGTGCGCCGCTTGCACCAGAACCCAAAAGTCACCCAGATGGTGTCTCGGGGTAGATATTTCTAAAATTCCATTTTTTCGTAGCGTTTTGTGATATGATGGTCAGTTTCACTGATAAAGTTCAAATGTGGTTTTCAGCTATTTATTTCTCTGTTGTTGTTTTTTAGTTTGAGCTTGGGAAAGACATTCTCACTGATCTGCTGCAGCCGCTTGCTTCTCGACTGAACGGAGCTTCCTTAACTAGCTGTGGCAAAGTACAGAATCTCCTTCTGAAGAACCTTGAGCACGGCTTGGTTTAGCCTCGCACGAATTCAAGCAACAGTGATGGTGCCTAGTCTGAATTCAGGTGTTATTTAGGCGTGTGTGTGATGTCATGTGCTGAAGAGAACCTTTCAGGGTATTGCACAAAGTATGACTGTCTTCCGTACAAGATTCAGTCAGCCACCTTCTCTCCGGGCATACTACACAGGCTGGTTAGTCTGGAATTTTAAATTGCTAATTTTGGAACATTGACCATTTTACTAAGTTGACAATGGAAACGCTTCTGATATTCGTATGGTTTCGTAGTTTCCGCGTCCCAGAATCTGTATTGTAAAATTCTAGAGTGTCCGGTCTGGGTAATGTGCAAATAGGAGAATTCGAACAAGTACACCTGTTGTTGTTTCTTACTTTTTTATTTGGCCTTTTCAACTCTTTTTGACATTATTGTATTTTCACATAGATTAGACTTGTTTGAAATATCTGGCATTTGTAAATTCAAGTGTGTGGATCTAGTTTGTCCGATTGCCCCAGTTCTCCCAGAAGGTTGAGTAGTCAAAATAGTACATTGTTGCGTCTTCTTTCACTTCATTCATTTTCGGGTAAATGTGCCATCGACTTCTTGTAAAGTCCACTAATAAACCGGATTTTCAGCTCATATATTTGTTGAAACTGTTCGTTGAATCACTTATGATTGAGGCCATGAATACCATGGTGGTCTATGCAGACAATGATCAGGTGCTAACGGGGTTCGAAATTCTGTTGTTGCTGCGTATCTCGCCCAGTCAGCATGGAATTATTATTCACAGCTCGGTGAGCAGGCTGTTTCAGTAACCTGACGGAAGACCACGAAGTGCCCAGTTCTGGCTTGAAAAAAATATAGCAAGTTGTTTTCTGAGCCGGAAATTCTGCCAATTTTCTACTGAATTTTTAGATCGAACCGAGTTTGTGTAAAAGAAAAATAAGGGTCTGATTTTCTTCAGAAATAAACGGAAGTAAAAAATACAGCAAGTTGTTTTCTGAGCCGGAAATTCTGCCAATCTTCTACTGAATTTTTAGATCGAACCGAGTATGAGTAAAAGAAAAATAAGGGTCTGATTTTCTTTAGAAATAATCATGTTTTCAACGGAAGTAAGAGTCGTTAAAATCTTACTGTCGCTATTTCTGGCACGTGTGGCCGCGAGTGCCAAAACAGATGTGAGCCGAAAAGCGAAAATGCCGAGTTCTTCTTAGCCATGTCGGCCATGTTGGCTGTCAGCCAAATGCCGTTCTAGTTTCTGGCTATTCTACTCAGTGACGTTTTATTTGACCTGTCAGGTGATAATTCGTCGTTGACACGGACGCGACGAGACAGGAGGGATGACGACTTGGGGGTGTTTTAGGGAGGATGGTTGTTGAGCTTGACATTTATACTAGAAAGATGGTGCCATATCAGGAAGATTTGTTGAACTCCACAAGGAGAACGTGTTCGCGTGGACGACGTTCTTCAGCGGAACAAGCCAACGTCTCAGTTTAGTAAGCGTGACCAGACATGTTACTAAATTGAGCGACTCGAGCCGGAAAAGTTGGCAGTAAATTCAAAAGAGAATACACATGTGGCACCGGAATAGGAATTGAGCAGTTATTTGTGATACCCGCGGTCTAGGATAGTTAAAATAAAATATGCCGCCCGTTTCATGTTCTGTGTGTCAAAGTGAGGTAACTTTGGAGCTCGGACATCTTGCTGCAGCAGCTTGTGGTCACACGTTTCACTCTAGTTGTTTGAATGAGTGGTTGCAGAAGTAAGTTTCCATTTTTTACCTATAGTTTGCAGCAAGAACTGAAAGTGGTTAACCTAAAGACAGGCTATATTGAACAAAGATCACATTTCTGTTTGCCTTTTAGGGGACCAGCTTGAAGTTTTCGCCCATCGCCCGACCACCCAAAAACGCCCAACACCAAATTATGGGGCGTTGGGCAGTAATGGGTGGCAGTGCTTAAAATGCCAAAGAACTTTTTTTTAGAAATGTCCACCAAATCAACACCCACAGTGAAATTTGTGAAAAGTCAAATGACCTAATAAAGTCTGGTTCTGGGCGTTGGGCGGTAAGGGCGGCAGTACCTGAAACGCCCAGACGAAAAGTAGAAGCTCCCAATAAATCACCGCCCACATTAAAATTCACGAAAATTCGAATGACCTGACTATCTCCGGGCTTTGGGTGGTAAGAGCGACTGAGTTTGAATTGCCCAAATTAAAAATGGAAAATATCCACCAAATCACCACCCACTTTAAAATTTCCAAAAATTCAAATAAGCTAACTAAATTTGGGTGTTGGGTGGCACTCATTGATAGCCAAGGCAAAAATGGAGGAACATCCACAAAATCACCGCCCGCGATAAAATTCACGACATTCAATTTGGCAAGGAATCGAAAAAAATCCACCAAATCTCCACCCACATTAGCCTACAGTTCGCAAAATTTCGAATATCTATTTGAGTAAGGGCTTTCTGCGGTAAGCCTGTCTGTGCTTAAAACTCCCAGGCAAAAAATGGCAAAATGTACCCAATATCAAACGTTATAATTAACGTCCCCGTTAGTCACCGCCCACTTTACAATTTCGGATTAGCCAAGTATGTACGGGCGCTGGGCGGTACCAACTCAGTACTCATTCGACTTTTCGCGAATTTTAGAGTGGGCGATGATTTGGTGGAGGTTTCATCATCTCTGGCCTGAGCGGTTTAAGCACTGTTGCCCTTACCAACCAACGCCAGGACATCGTTGGCTCATTTGAATTTTTGCCAAATCCAACATGGGTGGTGACTAACGGGGACATTAATTATAACGTTTATTTAATGGGGACATTTTGCCATTTTTTTGCCTGGGAGTTTTACGCACAGACAAGCTTACCGCACAAAGCCTCTACACATAGATATTCAAAATTTTGCTAACTGTAACGTGGGCGGGGATTTGGTTTTTTTTTTTTTCCATTTCTCTCCAAATCGAAGGTCACAAATTGTATCGCGGCCGGTGATTTGGTGAGTGTTCCTCTTTTCGAGAACTTGAACATGGTCAGTGATTCTGTGGACTTTCACCATGTCTTGCCTGGTCGATTTAAGCACTGTTGCCATCCAACGCCTGGACATCGCTAGCTCATTTGAATTTTTGCCAAACTTAACGTGGGTGATGATTCGGTGAACATTTATCCATGTTTCGCCTGGGCGTTTAAGCACTGCCACGCTTACCGCCCCACGTTTGGACACATTTACCCCATTTGACTTTTCGTGAATCTGAATGTGCGATAATTTGATGGGCGTTTCTCGGTTTTATGTTTGAGCGTTTCAGGAACTGCCGCCCTTACCCTACGACTGTAAAGTGGGCGGTGATTTGGTGGATATTGTTCACTTCTAACCTGTGCACTTTAAGCACTGTCGCCCTTACTACCTAACACCTGGACAAAATCAGCTCATCTGAATTTCGTGAGTTTTAATGTGGGCGGTGATTTAATGGGAGCTTCTCCTCTTTTTGACTGGGCGTTTCAGGTACTGCCGCCCTTACCTCCCAACGCCCGGAAATAGTTGACTCATTCGACTTTTCGCGAATTTTAATGTGGGCGGTGATTTGTTGGAGGTTTCATCATGTCTTGCCTGAGCGGTTTAAGCACTGTCGCCCTTACCAACCAACGCCTGGACATCGTTGGCTCATTCGAATTTTCGTGAATTTTTATGTGGGTGGTGGTTTGGTGGGCGTTTCTCCATTTTTAGCCTGGGCGTTACAAGCACTGCCGCCCTTACCGCCCAATGCCCAGACTTTATTAGGACATTTGACTTTTCACAAATTTTACTGTGGGTGTTGATTTGGTGGACATTTCTAAAAAAAAGATCTTTGGCCATCCGAAGGTCATCCGGTCATCCGAGTTTTCGTGAATTTTAATGTGGGCGGTGATTTAATGGGAGCTTCTCCACTTTTTGACTGGGCGTTTCAGGTACTGCCGCCCTTACCGCCCAACGGCCAGAAATAGTTAACTCATTCGACTTTTCGCGAATTTTAACGTGGGCGGTGAAAAGGGGAGGTTTCATCATGTCTTGCCTGAGCGGTTTAAGCACTGTCGCCCTTACCAACCAATGCCTGGACATTGTTGGCTCATTCGAATTTTCGCCAAATTCAAAGTGGGCGGTGATTTATTGGGTGTTTCTCCTTTTTTGCGTGGGCGTTTCAAGCACTGCCGCCCTTACCGCCCAGCGCCCGGACATATTTAGCTAACCCAAAATTTCGAGAGTTGTAATGCGGTCAGTGATTTGGCGGACGTTCACCATGTCTTGCCTGGGCGATTTAAGCACTGTTGCCAACCTTACCAACCAGCCTGGACATTGCTAGTTCATTTGAATTTTCGCCAAACTTAACATGGGAGTTGATGCGGTGGACATTTCTCCATTTTTCGCCTGGGCGTTTAAGCACTGCCACTGCCACGCTTACCGCCCCACACTTGGACATATTTACCTCATTTGACTTTTCTTGAATCTGATCGTGTGCTGTAATTTGATGGGCGTTTCTCCGTTTTTTGCTTGAGCGTTTCAGGAACTGCCGCCCTTACCACCCAGCACCCGTACATGCTTAGCAAATCAGAAATTTCGCAGACTTCAAGGTGGGCGGTGATTTGGTGGGTATTGTCCACTTCTAACCTGAGTTTAAGCACTGTCGCCCTAACAACCCAATGCCTGGACAGAATCAGCTCATCTGAATTTCCGTGAATTTTAATGTGGGCGGTGATTTGGTGGGCGTTTCTCCATTTTTAGCCTGGGCGTTACAAGAACTGCCGCCCATACCGCCCAATGCCCAGACTTTGTGAGGTCATTGGACTTTTCACAGATTTTAATGTGGGTGTTGATTTGGTGGACAATTTTAAAAAAAATTATTTGCCATTTTAAGCACTGCCACACATTACTGCCAAATGCCCTATAATTTGGTATTGGGCGGTTTCGGGTAGTTGGGCGGTGGGCGAAAACTTCAAGCTGGTTTTAGGGGGACATTTTTGCGTAAGCACATGCAACAGCACTGTTCAAGTTCAAGTCAACAAGCTGTCGTCATAGTATGCGATTCTGGTGGATACAACATTCACCTCAAAGTCACTTTGGATGCATATTTGAATGGGTGACATTATAGTTGAGCTCAAGATCGGACAACTGTTCAACAATACTTAGGTAACCCTGTTGAACAAAATCATACCTAGCATGGAGCTCTTGTCAAGCTCAACAAGTTTGTCATGAAGATGGCAGCATCTTCAAATGAAAATGACACCCAATCTGGTGTCATGGGGGGGTTTATTCGGACTCGTTAATTCCAGGCAAGGATGTATTTTGGACAAACTGTGCTGGTGGGTTTCATCAGAAGCTTTCCTTTCACTTTGATTATGGTTGAAGTGGACTTTTGGGGATGATGCGATAGAATTTCTGTTCACGTTGCCGGCAAGTTGAACTTGTAGCTGTGGACAACACCCTGTTGATAGAATATGGCTTTGTCCAAAGCTACTTTTTGTGCCAAAAGTCAGTCGTAACAGAAATGTTGGCATAGTTTCATGCCTTGGTGAATGCTTATTTTGAGCAAAACTGTTCTAACAATTTTCCTCAGATGTCTTTCTATAGGTTTGATTAGAAAGCTGAAACAAAATTTGTTGCTTAGTGTAATATTGATTCTATTGCTGAAAAGTCGTATATTAATCAGAAAATGCTAACTAAAACTTATTTTGGACAAAATGTGCCAATGGATTTCCTCAAAGGTATTCTTATCCGTTTGATAAGACAGTTTGGAATTTTTAGTATGGTGCAAAAGGAATATGGTGCAACCTGATTTTTGCTAATTTTCAGACTTTAAGCCTCTCATTGACATTAATATATGGTTTAAAGTCAAGCTGACCATTTATAATGCAATAACAAAAACAAAATTTTCGGCCTGTTGATAAGCTAGTTATCCCTATAAGATGTTACTCAAGGGATGAATCAGTTTCGGAAGTTTTGGATGCACGGTGCAACTAAAATATGTATGCCGTATGTGCAAAGATTAATTTACAGTTATGTCCCTGTAAAGCACAGAAGCTTTCACTCGAAATTCAAGCCCGTTTGTGCAAACATCACTGGCTTGCATCCACTTTCAACAAACACTTTCATATGACTGGCCTGTCACATGTAATTTAGTTTGTTCTTCGTTGAAGTCTGTCTCTGTAAGTGCAACCGGAATATCTGAAATTGTGTATTTATCTCTTGTACAACATCTTAGAGGGATCCCAAGTAAGGAGCTGTCCAAGTTACTTGTATTGGCAAGAAGTTACAATGGGTGATCAAGTCCACCACAAACGCCTGATTTTTTTTAAGCTACCCCGAATCTGGGGTATAATCACAATTTAGAATAGCCTATAAAACAACAGCAAAGGTTTCAATGGGATCCCGAAAATTTCATATTGATCCAGACAATTGGATCTTGTAGATATCTGTTCTTCACCAGACTCCTTGAAAGTTTTTACTATTAAAATTTAGAAACAGATTAAGGCCAATGGCTATCATCTGAGGAATCAAGTTCAGCTAATGGTTCAGCATTTGTGTTTACGTTGAAGTAAAGATACGTCATCTCTACTTCAACGAAATTGATCAAAACTTCCAGCTGCCTTACTTATGCCAAATTTCCGGTTCTGTCGGACTGTGAGTGAACTACTTGTACGTTAAAAAAGGCTAAAAAAAAAAGAAGTCAGCTTATCTGCTTACCCTATATTGAACCTCTAATCAACTTCAGATAAAACTTTTTAACTTTTCACGAATTTTTCGGTTTTGGCCAGGCGAACTATTGGTTCGGCGAGAGAATTGATGTATGGTATATGGAATCAGCATGCCTCCTTACCATTTTATCGAACCTCTAATCAACTTCAGAAAAACTTTTACTTGTATAAAATTTTTCCGGTTTCAGCCGGGTTTCGGGCGAACTTGTCCGGGTAGAAAATGATTGTCATATACTGATTCAGCATGTCTTCTTATCCGTGAATCGAACATCTAATCAAGTTCAAATAAAGCTTTTACGTCAATCAAACCGGTTTTGCACGTATCCCGGGCGAACTATTTGCCCGGCTTAAAAATAATTTTCATATCCGTGTTCAGCATGTCTCCTTACCCCTAGATTGAACATCTAATCAACTTAGGATTAGACTTTTATTTTTCAAAAAATTTCAGGTTTTGGCCGAATTCTGGGTGAACTACTTGTCCGACGAGAAAATGATTTTCATATTCGAATTCAGCATGTCTCCTTACCCCTATCTCGACTATTTCATTAGCTTTTAAAAATATTTTTTTTTCGGCCCTTAGTTTGAACCCCCACCCGTGAATATAGGGCTACAGAGCCCATCTTCGAACTTGACCTGTACTTTGACTTTCAAGAAGTCATTGGTATCCCTCCACTTACGTTTTGGGGATCCCAAAAATGGGCTAGTCCGGGGCACTCTATCCCACCCAAAAAGAATTTATCCTAGTTTTTTAGTGTCACGCGAATCATCAGAATTTTTTCAGGTTTGCATAGACTAACCACAGTAACCAGTGTTCCACATAACCTATTCCACAATGTGTATACCAGAGGTCTGGCTTAGCATATCCAGAATGCATTTGTAGTAGACTGGGCTGATCAAAAGTTTTAATACCAGTAAATCACAATGAATAGTGTGTAAAGAGTGATGGTTTTTCCATGTGTACTTGGGGTGGTGGTGTTGTCAGTTTAAATTTGGAGGATAGAGAAAATATGCGAGATCGGTTGGTTGAACTCTGGTCTTTTTTGGCCTGCCAAATTCTGAGTAATCCTGATTGTCATTATTATAAGTAGTTTCAGTCTTTATACAGTTGAGTTTTTCTATCCTTCGGATAAAGCTGAGTCTGTACCATGTTTGATGGTACTCAAACATGGTACAGATATGGACCTGTTGTAACTTGTAAGTTGACCCACTTCTGTCTGTCCGATTTAGGTCACCGAATCTCTTTCCGATTTTGACTGACAGACTCACTATTGTTGATAGTGCCAAACGGATAGTTCAGCTGAATTTTATTAGAGCGATATTTCGGCTCTTCTTGGCAAGGGTCTTCTTCAGGGTCAAGCCGCTCAAGGTGGAAAGTGAATTCCAAAGTTTTACAAAGCTTTCCCTATTGTTTCAGGGGCACTAAAACATGTCCGGTGTGTCGTAAACCAACCAAGTCATCGCTTGCTTTGTTCATTGACTTTGTTGCTGAGGAAGATGCATCAGATTCGTCTAATGAAAAATCAAGTAATGTGCTGCGGTGTAGAGTCGAGTCTCTGGAATTTCAGCTGAAATTGAGGGAGGAGGAAAAGAAGAAAGCAGAAGAGAAAACGATAATCCTTGAACAGAATAAACGAGACCTAAGGTGAGTACAGTCATCATTTGAAGCGCTGTCTGGATCTGGGGATCCTTTCTTTTCCAGGTTGAGAACTGATGGAAGTTTCGTTTTACTAGTTAGACCTGGGGCGCAAAACGCCGCCATTTTTCGTAAAAACATTAAATTTTTTCTTGAAACAGTCGATTTTTCTTAAAAACAGTCGTTTTTAGTGGAGCGTTCCTCGGAACAATCCACTATTAGGAGCGATGTAGCAGCTTCCGGTTTTCGGTTTTCACCGTATTTTGTGGAGCTCATAACTCTTGAACCAGTGCAAGTATCAAGTTCAAACTTAGTACACTTTTGAGTATTGGGGTCTAGTTGTGCCTTTGGGGGTCCCACCCCAACCCAGTTCAGGGGCAAATGGCCCCACATTGCCCAGTGAATAATGTTTATAACTTGACCAGAACTGGATATAGGAAGATGAAATTTCTTGGACGTGTAGATCCTAGGGCTTGGAATTGCTTTTCAAGTTACACATCCCACACCCACCCCGTTCATGGGCAGGGCAACTGGGCCCAGATTGCCCATGAGTAAAGTTCGTTACCCGTGACAGGAAAAACAGGTATCAAGTTGAAACTTGGTAGGATTGTGAGCATTGGGGTCCCAAACCCCACCCCCACTTGGTTCAGGGACAGTTGGGCCCAGATTGACCATTTTTAGTGTTTTTAACTTGACATTAACCGGAATAAGGCGATGAAATTCCTTTGTGTTTTTGGATCATATGGGTTGGGGAGAGTTGAACCACCCCCACCCTCCCCGTTCATCGGCAAGTGGGCCCAAATTGCCCATGAAAAACTCTTGTATATTTGGAGAGATATATCTATGGATGAAGATTTGGTGCAACAGCAACAAATAAGACGTCGCGACGTACTTTAATCTTTAATGAACAGTTGGAAACTTGACTCTTTTGTCATATGATTGATGATATGCCGTTCTTAATGAATTGTCACGAAGGGGGCATTAGGCTGCTACGATTTGGTTTATTGCACTTGTTATTACATTACTAATGGAAAAGAGGTTTAAAGGGTGGGACCAAAGACAGCAGGAATGGCTGGCAGACCATTCAGTGTTCCAGCTACTGCTATTCGTGCAAGATCTTCAACATTTCTTTGGATTTATACTGACGGTTTATTTACATTTAAAGCCTTTAAAGTGGGATGATTACAAATTAGGTTATTTCAATACTTGTTTGGTTATTGAGGATGAGAAATGTCTTGGTTCTAAAGCTGTCTGTATATAAATATTCCTTCAGCCCAAGCTGACTGCGAATCATATTTGATGGTGCAAAACGGATACGTCAGCTGAATTTTATTGGAGCTATATTTCAGACCTTCTTGGCAAGGGTCCTTTTCAGGCTCAAAACCGGAAAAATGTTTCCCACAGGTTTTGGTTTTTTTTTTTTCATCAAACCATGTTTCTGCTTTCGAGTGCAAAGCTCCGTTCTAGCAGGCAAGCAGACAGGCACCAGTTAAACTGAAGGTGGACTAAAAATATGTAAGTGCGAAATATGTGTGGTAGTTCCCTGGCCCCACACAGTCCATGTATCTTCTTGTAGTGATAAATATAAAATTTTGCAGCAAAAAAGAAATAGTCATTTTCCCATGGGTCCGAAAGTGCTGCCATCTTGTTTCTAGTTTCTGTTCGTGATTTCAGCTGAGTTTATCATTCAATTTCTTACACTTGGGAGTGAGGAAGAGAAGTGATTTTCCGTCCGAAAGTGCTGCCATCTATTGTTTCTAGTTTCTGTTCGTGATTTCAGCTGAGTTTATCATTGCATTCCTTACACTTGGGAGTGAGGAAGAGAGGGAGAGAAATGATATCAGAGGGTCTCCTAAACTTTAAAGTTTCTCTCACTGCTAAAGAAATTAGAGCTTATCCTTTGCTCCTTTCTAAGTGGTGATATTAGAAAGTTGGCCTACTGCAAAAAAGTCAACTTTTGAAAGAGCAGATCAAAGTATATGCCATCTGTTTTTATGGCACTTGTAGCTCCGCTCAAGTGCCATATACCGATAACTTTCCGGTCTGTCTGTCTGTCGGTCGGTCTGTCTGACCATCCCTTAAAGTACTCATCTTAACCACAAACTACAAAAAATACTTTTAAGCAAAACCTACATTTTCATGACCCCCTTGAGCCCATGATCATTTTTGCCTCAAGGGTTCAATAAAATCTGTAAGTGCGAAATATGTGTGGTAGTTCCCTGGCCTCACAGCCCATATATCTTCTTTGACTGATAAATATAAAAATTTGCAGCAACAAAAAAGTGTAATTTTCCCAGGTGTCCGAAAGTGCTTCCATCTATTGTTTCTAGTTTCTGTTCGTGATTTCAGCTGAGTTTATCATTCCACTTCTTACACTTGGGACTGAGGAAGAGAGGAAGAGAAATGGTATAATATGTGCCTCTTGAACTTTGAAAGTTCTCTCGTTGCTAAAGAAATTAGAGCTTATCCTTTGCTCCTTTCTAAGTGGTGATATTAGAAAGTTGGCCTACGGCAAAAAAGTCAACTTTTGAACTAATACAGATAGAATTTTTTTTCAAGGGCATTCGGTAGACCTCGATGAGCTGGTCAAAGCATATGTCATCTGTTTTTATGGCTCTTGTAGCTCCGCTGAAGCGCCATATACCGATAACTTTTCTGTCTGTCTGTCTGTCGGTCGGTCTGTCTGTCAGGCCACTCATCTCGAGTTAGGGTACTTCCAGATGCGCTAGGACGATGAAACTTGGCAGGCATATTAGGGACCCGACCAAACTAACTTGGAAATAGTCACTTCCACCTGACTTCCACGATTCAGCCACCATGGGGGGAGTGGAGGGAGGGGGAATCCGGAATATTGACGTATTAATAGCTTTTGAACGGGGAATCGGAAAGACCTCGTGTCTCAGATGTCACACTTCAAGTCCGGAATGGATTCGGTGACTTTGAGGGGAGCTGGAGGAGGGAACCGGAAATCGTGTGACACGTTCAGAGTGGACGGATCGGGGTGAAGCTTGGTGGGAAGAACAAGCACAAGCCCTAGATATATAGCTAACAAGACCGGACCGGGTCCGAGCACTGTGGAGGGAGGGTTCCAGAATTCCGATGATCCTGACTTAAGGTGCTACACATGTGCTAGGACGAAGAAACTTGGCAGGCATATTAGAGACCCAACCAAACTAACTTGGAAATAGTAATTTTCTCGATCCGACTAGCGTGGGGACAGTGGATGGGGGGGGGGATCCGGAATATTGACGTATTTATAACTTTTGAACGGGGAATCGGATCTTAGTGAAACTTGATAATAGTGTGACACGCTTGGAATATAACGATTGGTATAAGACTTGGTGGGAAGAACAAGCGTTAGGCCTAGATACATCAGTGATAGAACCGGACCGGATTCGGTCACTCTTGAGGAGTTAAAAGGTGGTCTTGAATTCCGTTGGTCGACGATGAAACTACTTCAAGATGTGCTAGGACGATGAAACTTGGCTTGAACATTAGAGACTTGACAAGATTGGCTTAGAAAATGTCACTTCCCAGATCCGACCATCCCTTAAAGTACTCATCTTAACCGCAAAGTACAAAAAATACTTTTAAGCAAAACCTACATTTTCATGACCCCCTTGAGCCCATGATCATTTTTGCCTCAAGGGTTTTGATTATGATGATTACAGAAAGAAAAAAAATACCAAACGATACAATCTCGTGATTTCCAAGGGCCCATCGTCATTCTTTTTTACCAAGTCTTGTAAGTGCCATATGAGCTTCCAGCTCTTGTTTGGTCCAAAAATTCCATCATGAGATACAACACTTTGAAATTTGGAGGGGTTGACAACTTTAGTGTTGAGGTACACACTGAAACCAAAAATAGACCGATCCCAATCGTGAGACATGTAGGGTACTTGTAAGCAACAATCGGCTTGGACCATAATCATCTTCGGCGATGAGGGGTTAGCAACGTTGGTAGCTGGTGTACCTATTAATCCTATTATTTTCTTTCTTGTGTATTTGATCGTGAGAACAATTTGGTACCATGCCTATCACGGAGAGATTGGTAGCTAGAAGGGGTTCATGAGGGGCTAGAAACTTGTGAAAATTGGTGCACATTTTGTTTCTCTTTAACTAGTCTCCTTGTTTTATCACTGTAACATGAAATTAAGTCTTTGAGGGGTTGACAACGTGGTAGGGTACAAACTCAAACAAAGAATAGGCGGAACCCAATTATTATTCTTGTCAGGGACTTGTAAGCAACAGCCGGCTGTTATACCATAACCATCTTCGTCGGTGAGAGGTTTCCGACCGTGTTAACGCAACGGATACAAATGATAATGTAAAACAACGACATAGTTTCGAAATAATTAGCATCTATGATATTTTGAACCTGAAAAGTTACGGATAGCTTTGTAATACGAACTACATTATATAAGATGTTCCAAGTTTGCACGAGTCACGATGTCTACGATTGAAAAGGATAAAGTTCAACTGGCTGCAAAGTCGATTTAGTCCCTACTTCCAGTATTCTATTTTATGTTCAACGCTGAGAGATAACCACGTGAAGAAAATATTCTTCATGGATTGGAACACACCATGTTGAAAACCTTGATGGGTTGACAAATTCAGCATTATAACCATTTAGTGAAGAAACAAAGCCACAGCAACACGTTAGTCGGCGAAGCCGAACAGAGGTTGCTGCAACACTTCACGTTGCCCAGCCAACGTAGGTCTATTTTTTTAATTAAAAACAGTCGGTTTTTTCTAAAAATCAGTGGATTTTTCGTCAAAACAGTCGTTTTTCCGAAAAAAACAGTCGGTTAATCTGCCAAAACATTCTGTAAAAATGACCAGCCAGTCGGTAAATTCTCCCCCCCCCCCCCCGACAAACATTTTGTTTGATGACGCCTTTGGTGAAACTCGTCTCTATTTTCTGATTTTGGTTTCAGTGCCAGTATTTGCTACAGAGCACCTAGCAAGAACAACCTCAGCTCCTACTACATTAGTCATTTACCTGTTCTTTCCCAGTTCCAGTGAGCGCGTATCATCAAAACGCAAAACAAGATTGTTGGGTTGGGTTTATTTCCCAGCTGGCTAAGAGCGGATGCAAAATCATTCAAGTTTATTCGTAATAGAATGAATGCCCAAGTCGCGAATACAACATATTTACAAGAACCCGCGGCCAGCGATCCGCATGTAACCAGGTCGCTTGCCGGTCCGCGATTAAACAAAAGAGTGTTGCCACTTTTCCGTGACGGAATTTGTGACATTTTGCCAGACAAATCTGTGACATTCTCGCGCCTACAAAAGTCGGTCCTTTTTTCAGTTTTCAGTGTTTTCAGTAAAAAAAAAAAAATCTTGTATTCTGCGGTTCCAGATTACTCTTATAATAGGAGCTAATATCCAACAAATAAATTCCTTTTCCGGAATTGAAATTGGCCAAAACGCTTTGAAATCACAGAATTTGTGACATTTTTGCCGTAAGAGCGATTTCCTATGACAAATTTATCACAGCTCTGAATCTGGGGAGAAGTAAAGAATCTGTGGAATTCTGCGACCAGTGGCAACGCTGAAAGGGAATGATTACTCTGACTTGTCAATCCGACTCGACCTCGACATAACAATAATGAGTCACGACGGCGACGGTCTCCTGCAGATCGCAAAAGTTGTGCTTGGCACAACGGTATTAATCCAAAGGGTCCAGCAAGTTTATTCGGAAAGGGAAAATAAGATATCAGGGCGAACACACAGACAAGTGAGAATGATAGAAAAGCATCTGCGCTAAAGTTTGGCTTTGAATGAACTTGTTTTGTAGGAATGAAGCCAAGCGTCTGGAAAGTAAGTTCAATGCTGAGAACGACAGATGTAGAAGCCTGGAGAGCCAGATCCAGTATGTGACAAAGGAGTTGTCAAGTGCGACTGGGTTCAGGGATGAAGCAAGGAAACTTAAAGTCCAGATGGAGAGTCTTAAAAGGCGAGTATGGGGGTACTGGGCTTTGAGTTGGCTCATGTGTGTGCGTTATTGTGACAACTTAGCGTGTTTTTTTCAACCTTCTCATCTGCTCGATCGCTGACATTAGTTGCGTTTTTGCAGATAGCATAGGATCTGATACCACGGTAACTGAATCTGCATTTTGTCGTTTTTGCAGTTACCGTGTTCTGACACCACGGTGGCTTTGCAAAAACGATAATTGCCGAATTTGCGCTTTTAGAAGTCATCCCGAAAGAAATATTGATGTCTTTCCGTTTTGCAGATACCATGGTATCTAATACCACGGTCTATAGTGGTATCTGGTACCACTGTCAACTGGAAAGTTACCGTGGTTTCCAGGGGCGTCCCCTGGAAAGGGGACGCCCCCCGTTTCCAGGGCGGACGTAGGAGGGGGGGGACTCCTCCCCCCCCAAAGGTCTTGAGAAAGTACTTTCGTCGGGCGAAGCCCGGCGAAAGTTAACTTGTTTATCGGCGCGACACAAAATAAATGAGATTGTGCATGCTTTTTCTTTTTATACGCAAGAAATGAAATCCTGCAAATATTTGTCGGGCAAAACACTGAAGAACTCGAATTCTACATGCTTTTGTCATGCCTTGGTATTCTCGCCGGCTCATCGGTTTTTTTAATCCAGAAGAAATACATTTTTTATGTTTTTGTCGGACGTCGGTCGACTCGTCGGCACATCGGGTTCTTTTTACGCAGGAATGAAATCCTGCAAATATTTGTCGGGCAAAAGACTGAAGAAATTGAATTCTGCATGCTTTTGTCGTGCCTCGGTATTGTCGTCGGCACATCGGTTTCTTTTTATAAATAAGAAACCCAGAAGAAATAAACTTTGTATGCTCATCGGGCTCTACTTATATTTAAGAAATCAAATTTTGCAAACCCTGTCGGGCGCAGTCGGGAAGTTCAAGTCTCATCGGCACAGGGGGTTATTTTTACACGTAAGAAATCAAATGCTCGATGGTTTTGCCGGGCGTCGGTATTCTCGTCGGCACATCGTGTTCTTTTACACGATTTTTTTTGTTATCAAGTTCTGTGAATTTTTATTGGGCTCATGCCGAAAGTTCAAGTCTCGTCGGTACATCGGCTTCAATTTACACGTGAAAAACATAGTTTTTTACAGTCTTGTTTGGCAAAACACAGAAGAAATCAAAGTATGAATGCTTTTCTTGGGCGTCGGTATTCGGCACATCGGGTCTTCTTATACGTAAGAAATCAAACATTTGTCGGGCGCAAACTTTTCCGGAAAAAATACAGATTTAAAAATGTTTTCGCCGGCGCTGCTCAGTTCAACTGGGGTACAGTCGTTGGAAGCTTCGCTTTTTAGCGAAAGCTGAAACGGAAAGCCGAATGTGTGAATTTAAATATATGAACTTACATCAAAGGAACAACCTCAACTGATGCATTACAGTTAGTTTTACACAAAATTTCGCCTGCGGCGCACTTTGGAGTTTTCTCTGTCTGGAGGAACGGTGTATCATTTAGTTTTCGTTTTAGGATATAATTTCTTGGTGTTTTAAACACGTTAAAAGCCGGAAATTGTATGGCACTATAGCTAAATTTTTCCGGAAAAAAGAGATTTCAAAAATTTCGCCTGCGGCGCTTTGTTTATCTTGTCTTGGTACAGTCATTAGAACCACCGCTTTTTAGCGAAAGCTAAAATGAACAGCACGTGAACTTTAAAATACGAAATTATATCGAAGGAATAATCTCAAGTGATGCATTACAGTATTTACAGTTAATTTACAAAAAATTTTGCCTGCGGCGCATTTTGTAGTATTTTATGATTGGAAAAAACGGTTTTTCATTTATTTGCTGTTTTAGATTGAAATGCGTGGGGGTCGGAAACACTTTAAAAGCTAGAACTTGTATGGTAAGTATAGCTAAATTCTTCTGGAAAAAAGGCAGATTAAAATTCTTTAGCCTGCGGTGCTTAGTTTAACTTGTTCTTGGTACAATCGTTGGAAGCTTCGCTTTTTAGTGAAAGCTAAAATGAAAAGCCAAGTGTGTGAACTTTAACATACGAAATTACATCAAAGGATTAATCTCTACGGATGCATTATAGTTAATTTTACCACGTTCTATTCTGTGCTTGCGGGAAATGTGCGCCGTTGCTGCGAAGCGGCAACAGCGCTTTTTGTCGGCACATTTTTTAGTCCGTCGGCACAAAGCGGACGCCCCCCCCCCCCCGAAGGTAAAAGGCTAGTGACGCCTAGGCATGGGCACTGTTCCTGTTTTCTGTTTCTGTTTCTGTTTTTCCTCCTGTTTTACTGTTTTCTGTTTCAGGGACCCAAAATAAACAGAACAGCTGTTTTGAAGCCAGCTGTTTTTTTTCTCACCTGTTCTGTTCTGTTTTGGTGTATCCTGTTTTGCCCTGTTCCTGTTTTTGTTTACCTGTTTAAACAGCCAAATCTGTTTTTTGGGGGGCAACCCGCCTTATCTATACAACAAATCTTTTAACTCAAGATTTGGATCATTTCGAAATGCCACATTCCAAAAGAGGCCAATTTGTCAACCTTACCAGTGACCCACGCGAAATGTGGATGCGATGACGGCTATCAAAAATATTGAGCAAGAATCAAGCAATAGTAGGAACAACAGCAAAAAATGGGAACTTCAGATATTGTAAATATTTATTCAGCTCAAGCTGACGACGAATTGCATTTGAATGAGCTAAATGGATACGTAGTCAGCTAAGTCTTAGACTATATACTGTTGCAGCTTTCCGCCGACCCTTCGTGGCAGCAGCCGTCTTCGGGTCCAATATGAAAAAGTGCGCAAGCGCTCAAACGTAATGTGTAAAAGTAAAACATATATCATATCAGAGATGGGCGAATCCGATCATGAAAGGATTCAAATCCGAATCCAGGGCTAGGTACGAATCCTAATCCACCATTTCATGCTGAGGATTCGAATCCGAAATTGAATCCGGATTCGAATCCGACCTTACCAAAAATTAAATCATGTTCATAGGTTATAGTTAAAAATCAGAGGGGACAAACAACACTGATATTTCAGGTAATCAGATAATGTGATAGATTACTTAACATATTTGGTGGTGGACACCAAACAAATTTGATTGTCTAAAGCCCACTGCGTAAAAATTGGGAAAACGGAAACTGAAAGGATGTAGAATAGAAATTTGAGCGGATTCGTGAGATTGAGGGTTTGGAATCCAAGTCCGAAAGCGAATCCAGCCTGAGAAGCAGAAGATTCGAATCCGGCCAAAAGGACGAATCCTGGATTCGGATTCGCCCAGCTCTGTATCATATATTGTGTACGAACAGCCTAATAACCATTCGCCCTTGACTTTTAATTCATTGTTCAATATGGGCCCAGTTACCAGCGTCTGGATGTGGAGGGGGGGGGGAGTATCACCGAAAGATACATCTAGCTGGGTCTTTGGGTGGGTCCAAAGACCCATCTGGACAATGATGTTCACGCATTCCAAATTTCCATCTTAGTACCAGGCATGATTAGCAAGTTTGCGAATTTGGTCAGGCTGTTTACTCTGGTCAATCCGGGCCCAGTTGCACAGAATTCGCAAAACAGTGATAAGCCTTTAAAATTTAACTGAAAAGCCAACTAATTTTTGTGTCATTTCATTAAACATACTGAATTATTGGGATTCTACAAAGGGAATTTTTTATTATCCACTATCTGCTCTAGTTATGACGTTCAGAATATGTGCGGCGTCCCCACAACGCAAATTCTACTATGACTCGGGAAATTTTAATCTAAATACAAACGCTGCTTTTCGTTGGGCAGTGGTGAGATTGGTGAAGATTGTTTAGTGCCGGAACAAAAGAAAATTCATAAGTCTTTCTCGTAAGGGGTGCAACAAAAATACAAGCGCATAGTGGTACCACAGATCACACGGAAATTCCACTATTTGAAAAACAATTATTCGTGAATAGCGGAAGAACGAAGTAACGCATTTTCAGCGGTCGAGCTCTTTTAAGTGAATAAGTGATGGATAACTAGATTGTCCTATCCCAGCCTTTTTAGGTTAAACTTTAAAGGAAACATTAGTCACTGGGGGAATTGTGACCAATTGCCCTTGAACTGAGAGTTTATCGTGGGTTGAATCCCGAAAGTGACAACTAGACCCCAAGGCCCACAAGTACACCAAGTTTCAAATTAGTATCTGTCATGGTTCACGAGATAAGAATGCCAAAATAAAACGGTGAAAACCGAGAACGGAAAACCGGCTATCACGGCCGCAGGAGTGGAGTGTTCATAAATGAACTTTCCACTAAAACCGAACATGTGACCACCAAGAAGGATTCACATGACGTATTATCTGTTCAGCGAAGTTAAATGTTATTTCAAAAGACTAGTACTTTCAACTTCAAAAGGCTAGAAAGGCTGAAACTAGCTTAGCGACATCACAACATCCGCACCGGTTCATGATGTAAACAAATTCCTGACAGTATTTCTGGCACACCCTCAGTTCTATACGGAAAACTTGAGATTTTTTCAACTTGATGATGAAAGTGTAACTCCGTTTCACGGATTTTCGCAGAATAGTAGACTCACATTCAGCCGAGAAATCCGCGCGTTTTGAGCCTTGTATGACCATGCTCAAAAGAAACCACTGAGGAAAAGCTATTCGGTAATCTGATTGAACATGGATCCCTCGCGACCCTCCCCTCACAAAAAAAATGACCATCATCACCAACCACTGTCACGAAGTGAAGCTTGCTTAACTTTGAGTTTGTATGATCCGTAAACTTTAGTTTATTACCGATCACTATGACAAACAATCCAAGTGGAAAGGTAGGCTATGCGAAATTTGTTGTTAAGACAAACGAAACTTGCATGGCTCATTTTCGATCGGGAAAAAGTGTAATTCATGAAATGAACTCGAAGAAAGGCATCTGTGCGGTGCAAGGAAGAACTATTTAAGATACTTCATGGTACAAGGCAAACTATAGGCGAACTCTGCCATAAACATAATACAAAAATACGGAAAAAAAAAAAAAAAAAAAAAACTGTTTTAAACAGCTGGTTCTGTTTTTTTTCGCCTGTTTAACAGCTGTTTCTGTTTTCGAAGTCATCATTTCTGTTAAAACAGAACAGGACCTGTTTTCAACTTTCCTGTTTTCTTTCTGTTTCTGTTCTTATGTGACCTGTTTCTGCCTGTTCCTGTTTGAATGCAAAAACAGAACAGTGCCCATGCCCACTCGTAACGAGTGACGCCCCTGGTGGTTTCTGATATTCAGTAACCACGGTAACTGCGAAAACGACTTTGACCGTGGTTGCAAAAAAGAGTAATTACAGATACAGTTACCGTGGTAACAGATACCATGGTATCTGCAAAAATGCAACTATTGTGTGTAGTGTGTATTCTTGTCAACACGAAGCATTATGTGACGTATTAGTTTAAGGACAATAGCATCTGGTCTGCCGCCGGTTGATTTGTGCTGAGCATACTGAGAGAAAGAACAAGTTTTTGAAGTATTCTCGCAAAGGAGAAACAACTTTTATAGGCCTTGTGAGAAAAACTTCTGTTTCTCTATGCAGAGCAACAATCTGTGAGTTTATTCAGTAAATGTTGAACGAATGCTCATACCGGATAACACTTATACCATCTCCTTTGCACGTCGAGCGTGTTCCACCCTACTTACCGTAGTTACTACGCATGACGTCACGAATTCTGGCTTTTTGCCGTCTAGGCTGGAACGACTTTTCTATTTTCCAGCAGGATATCATGCCACGGGCGATTCCGACCAATCACGTTACAAAGATGTGTAGTTACTACGCTTACTACGCTCCCGAGCATGGTAAGCAAATAGTAACTATTAGTTACTATTTCGAGAAGGTTAGAACGGTCAGCGTAGTAACTTTTCGTGAGGATGGAACGGAAATAGTAACTAATAGTAACTATTGTTAGGAGGGTGGAAGACGCTCGTCATCGTAACAAGGTGTACGGAAAGTTTCAGAAAAGTGAGTGTGCAGGTGTTTCGTCGACAGTCCTAGCGCCAACTCGAGATGGATTGCTTAATCGGAGCAAAAAACATAACAAGGCAATGATCAGGAAATGATCCGTAACAAAAGACAAAGCTGAAACATGGCTAAAACATATGGGGTAGAATTGTCATTTGTTGAAGTCGTTGGAAGATTTCAACGAAGACTGGCAGAATCCTCTTTCGATATCGCTCGGTTTCTTGCATAGGGTAAGAACCGGAACTTTTTGTTCTTTGGCTGAAGGCAATCGAGTGGTCAATATGGAGCTGGAAATAGAAATTGAAAGCGCGAGTGAGAACGCAGATTATTCCCGAACGGGCAACACTTCCGGCGGCTAAGGTTGGGAGGCGGAATTCCTGGAGGTTATATAAGCAATTGCGTTTGTTTTCGAAGTGTGTCAGAGCTTACACCCAACTCGTCATTCTGTATCAGTTTTTGTTCCGACTGAATTTCTTACGCAATTGTTGCTTCTTACAGTGCCAAGCTGATACTTCAAGGAACTGAGTCAGATGTTGAAGATATCCTGTCGAGCTATATGGATAAATCTGACGAAATGCGGAGTCTTGCCACCTACTCAGTGATGCTTAAGAAAGAGCTAATGAAAAGCCAGGATTCTAAGGGAACGAGGCTTGAAGAACTCAACAGGATTCAGAAGGAGAACAGTGTCTTGCGAAGTCGTCTTCGAGTCGCTGAGAAGCGCGTCGAGGAATTAGAGACGGATATGTGCAAGCTCGACTCCGAAAACATGAGGCTCCAAAAGAAGGTGAGGATGAGACCCATACGTAGCCGTTTCAGCCTGGGTTAAACCAGGAACCCTTTAATCCTAAAAAAAATTGCCTAGAGAACCCGTCGGACCCTTAGTACGAATGCAACTTGCTATCGTAATCACTCCATCAACTCTTATCCCTGTAGATCCGAATTTTACACGGTAGCGTACATATTAACTCCCATAACGACACTTCACTGATTTTTACACTTGCAGTGTTTCGCTATGTTCCATGCGTGTCATGCTCGCAAAGATTTTTTGCGAGAAGCTAACGCGTCGAGAAAAAAAACAGCTATCAGAATGTTTCCGTGTTTTTACTAGAAGTCGCCTGGAGTGGGGAAAGCCTGAAAACAGCCGATTACTTTTTTAAAGGCAGATCCTAGTTTAAAATTTGTCAACCAAGTAAGTAAAGATGGAATCATACACGAGACTTGTAAACCGCGATAGACAAACCTGAAGTGTCTGAACACCAGATTAAGATTGCTGAACCCCAACAATTGTTTAAAAAAAGAGTAAAGAAATTTTTGTTGGAGGGGTGAGGAGTCACGATTCAGAGATGATGGTATAAGTTATTATTTCTTCTTTCTTTTTTTTATTTGTTAGGCTTTTTGGAAAAAAAAAATGGATTAATTAGTATTGAAATGAAATTAAGTTATTGTTTAAGTTAAGTTGAAGTAGTTTGTGGTAACCGCCCAGTGCCATTGCATTTATGTCTTCTCATGGGCGGTTACCTATCGTGGTGGGTTATTATGTAATTTAGCAATAAAATAATCTAATCTAATAATCTAATCTCAGACACCAGTATGGACACTTCAGGGCCATGTTGACAGAACCTCGTTGTTCAAACAAAGCCAAAGACTAGTTGGAAAATGAGTGGGAGCACGTTATGAGTAGCAATCTGGAAGAGGACGTTGTTTCCTAGATAATTCTCAATTTCCGAAAAGCTATTCTTGGAGTCCTAATTGTTGCGGAGGCCTTTTTAGATTGACCAGTACCGTGGAAAACGCCGAGCAGCCAATCCTTTCCTCGAGAACTCCAGCATCTCTCTATCTGACAGGACCATGGATACAAGTGACTGTACACCCCAGAAGAAGACTAAAAAGAACGAAGACGAGAATCTCTGTCCACCAGAGGTAAAGGCAGTTCAGATTTTTTCCCTTGTAATGTCAGCTATTTAGATTAACTTATGTGGTCTTGTGCAAGATCTGACACTCTCGTAGGAAAACCCGTACGGCTTGACCATTTCCCGACAATCGTGACTGTGGGCTGGCCTGTGCCAGCTCCGATGCTGCGTCGTGTGCATGAGAGGTTATAGGAAAAACATAGCAGATCCCACATCCACCCATGGGTAGTACTTCTCTTGTTGCAAGGGGGGGGGGGGCGAGCAGTAAGTCTTTCTCTCTCCCATGTGTATCTCATGTCAAAATTTTAGTTTTGCAATTTTCTACGTTAAAGCGAGGCACTTTTCGCAAAATCCGTTTCCTAGCTTATCGTTATGAAGAAGCACGCGCCGCTCTAGACCAAGGGTTCGAACGGAGTCAGTAGAGGTAGAGGCGAAAATCAGTCCAACGTCGCCAGATGGATCGATCGTACGAAATTCAGTCTTTCAGGGATGAGAACGAACCGGATATCCGAAGTTATGAAAGTACCGAATTTCCTCGAAAATTCATAGCTAGTAAAACTACAAATTGGGTGGTAATAATAACTGAGAGGCTGGGAAGTTCTTATTTTCGACCTTATAAATGGCGGTTAATTTGCACATTTTCCCAAAGTAGAATGTGATGGTCTTCTCTGATGGCTTCCCTTTATTTATTTTATTACACATACAACACATAACAAGAGCTACGAGCTCATATGGCACTTGTTACGAGTAGGCACGGCTCGGTTATGTCAATGATATATCTAGTGTTTGCTAGGTGTCTTCCCACCAAGTTTCATCTCGATCCCTCCACTCATAGCGTTTTCCAATATTTCCGGTTCTCCCCTCCAGCTCCCCCCAAAAGTCACCGGATCCGGTCCGGATTTTAAGTGGGTCGTCTGAGGCATGAGGTCTTTCCAAATATCAAGTTTCATCGAGATCCGGTCACCCGTTCAAAAGTTATAAATACCTCAAGATTCCGGATTCCCCCTCCCTCCACTCCCCCGACAGTGCCCGAATCGGCTCGGTTATGTCAATGATGTATCTAGTGTTTGCTAGGTGTCTTCCCACCAAGTTTCATCTCGATCCCTCCACTCATAGCGTTTCCAAAGATTTCCGGTTGCCCCCTCCAGCTCCCCCCAAAAGTCACCGGATCCGGTCTAGATTTTAAGTGGGTCGTCTGAGGGATGAGGTCTTTCCAAATATCAAGTTCCATCGAGATCCGATCACCCGTTCAAAAGTTACAAATACCTCAAGATTCCGGATTCCCCCTCCCTCTACTCCCCCCACAGTACCCGAATCGGCTCGGTTATGTCAATGATGTATCTAGTGTTTGCTAGGTGTCTTCCCACCAAGTTTCATCTCGATCCTTCCACTCATAGCGTTTCCCAAGATTTCCGGTTGCCCCCTCCAGCTCCCCCCAAAAGTCACCGGATCCGGTCCAGATTTTAAGTGGGTCGTCTGAGGGATGAGGTCTAACCAAATATCAAGTTCCATCGAGATCCGATCCCCCGTTCAAAAGTTATAAATACCTCAAGATTCCGGATTCCCCCTCCTTCTACACCCCCCACAATGCCCGAATCGGCTCGGTTATGTCAACGATGTATCTAGTGTTTGCTAGGTGTCTTCCCACCAAGTTTCATCTCGATCCCTCCACTCATAGCGTTTCCCAAGATTTCCGGTTGCCCCCTCCAGCTCCCCCCAAAAGTCACCGGATCCGGTCCATATTTTAAGTGGGTCGTCTGATGGATGAGTTCTTTCCAAATATCAAGTTCCATCGAGATCCGATCACACGTTCAAAAGTTATAAATACCTCAAGATTCCTGATTCCCCCTCCCTCTACTCCCCCCACAGTACCCGAATCGGCTCGGTTATGTCAATGATGTATCTAGTGTTTGCCAGGTGTCTTCCCACCAAGTTTCATCTCGATCCCTCCACTCATAGCGTTTCCCAAGATTTCCGGTTGCCCCCTCCAGCTCCCCCCAAAAGTCACCGGATCCGGATTTTAAGTAGGTCGTCTGAGGCATGAGGTCTTTCCAAATATCAAGTTCCATCGAGATCCGATCACCCGTTCAAAAGTTATAAATACCTCAAGATTCCGGATTCCCCCTCCCTCTACTCCCCCCACAGTACCCGAATCGGCTCGGTTATGTGAATGATGTATCTAGTGTTTGCTAGGTGTCTTCCCACCAAGTTTCATCTCGATCCCTCCACTCATAGCGTTTCCCAAGATTTCCGGTTGCCCCCTCCAGCTCCCCCCAAAAGTCACCGGATCCGGTCCGGATTTTAAGTAGGTCGTCTGAGGCATGAGGTCTTTCCAAATATCAAGTTCCATCGAGATCCGATCACCCGTTCAAAAGTTATAAATACCTCAACATTCCGGATTCCCCCTCCCTCCACTCCCCCCCACAGTGCCCGAATCGGCTCGGTTATGTCAACGATGTATCTAGTGTTTGCTAGGTGTCTTCCCACCAAGTTTCATCTCGATCCCTCCACTCATAGCGTTTCCCAAGATTTCCGGTTGCCCCCTCCAGCTCCCCCCAAAAGTCACCGGATCCGGTCCGGATTTTAAGTGGGTCGTCTGAGGCATGAGGTCGTTCCAAATATCAAGTTTCATCGAGATCCGATCACCCGTTCAAAAGTTAAAAATACCTCAAGATTCCGGATTCCCCCTCCCTCCACTCCCCCCACGGTGCTCGGATCGGGGAAGTGACTATTTCCAACTTAATCATTTGGGGTCCCTGATATGCCTGCCAAGTTTTATCATCCTAGCTTATGTGGAAGTGCCCGAACTAGCAAAACCTGGACAGACCGACAGACCGACGGACGGACAGAAATTGCGATCGCTATATGGCACTTGGCCGAAGGGCAAGTGCCATAAAAACAACAACAAAATACATTTACCTTTTATTTAAGATTGCGGACCTTCTACGCAACACATGTAAAGTTCACGGTTCCAGACTAACCACACAGGCAACGTCAGTCTCATATGGGGACTCGAAAGAACCACAAGCATGGGGTTTCGAGAGCGAAGAATTCGGGTCTGGAGAGAAAAGATAGCCCGACGCCGAAGTTCCCCGAAAGAAGGAAGGCCCTCACCCACAAACATGCCAGACGCACTACAGTTCCATGTAAGTCACGTGTAGCCACCGGAAAGAGTTGTTATATAAAACCCGAAATGTATAACTCTCGTGTTACACACCAGTGACAAACAGTACAGCGGAGTACAGTAAGCTCTGAAAAGAAAGGTCTTAACAGAAGCTTCGCATCTACCAAACCTCCGAATTAATATATTGGCCCTCACAGACAGTGATCTGGAGAGCGCAGCAATGTGAGGCTCATCAGACATAGAAGGAATAAAAGTAAAGCCCAAATACTTGAAAGTTTGCACAAAAACTAGTACCTCACCAGACAAAATAACATCGGGGATGTAACGTAGTTGAAGACTTTTCGGGATAAACGCCATACAAACCGTCTTTTTCGTGTTGAAAAGAATATCATATGCTTTCGCGAATTCATCACACACTTGAAGAAGCTTATTGAGCGCGAATACTGTGGGGGCTAGTATGGCTAGGTCATCAGCGTAGCTTAAGTTGTTGAAACACACACCTTGTACGAAACAACCCACTCCAAGGCTAGCCAACCGCTCATTCAACTCATCAACATATAAATTATACAATAATGGAGAAAGAACCCCACCTTGCCTAACACCGTTAAGGACAGGAAAAGGATGGCTAAGAACACCGCTCCATCTAACTTGAAACCTTTGGGTATCAAACCATGCACCAAGGGTGCCAATAAAACGTGAGTCAATACCCCGCGAGACCATCTTTTTCAGAAGCTTCTCATGGTTAACTCTGTCAAAAGCAGCCTTAGCATCCAGAAAGCAAACAAACACAGGGGTTGCAAACAGCCAAAAATACTGGATAACTGCTTTAAGGACAAAAACACAAAATTCAGTCGACGATTTCTCTTTAAACCCAAATTGGAAGCACGATGACTCCAGTTGCTGCTGCAGTGCCGCATGCATACATCGCTCAAAAACCTTTGATACCGTAGCAGCTAAAGCGATGGGTCGATAGTTACTGAGTGACGTCATGTCCCCAGAACTAGACTTCGGCACAGGGACAAGACATACCTCAACAAGAGCCTGCGGTACAAAATGATGGTTAAGAAAACCATTAAAGAGCAGCGACAGGATACAGGGCAAGGATGCTCCTCCAAACTTTAGATGGTTTGCCGTAATTCCGTCTAAACCTCCAGACTTACTACCAGAAAGCCCAGATATCGCACGACTCACGGACTCAAGCGAGATCAGCTGCTCTCCAGGAGTCTGAAGGGACTGGGAAAATGCCTCCACTCTAACACTACCAACATCAGATTTAACAGAAGAAAATACATTACAAAAATGTGCTGTTCCAATAGCACAACCCACTCGGTTCGTTGCTTTTGGCGCATTTTGGGACTTCGAAACAAGTCTCCAAAACAACCTAAACTTTGACGATCCGAGTTTTTCGGCAAGCGCAGTCGACTTCAGCATGTCCGTATTTTTCTACCTCAACCTCCTTTGCGCTCTTTCAGAATGTATCATCTTAAAGCTCGCGTACACAACGGGTTGGACAAGACAAATTCTTAAGGTGTTGTAGAACGGGCTGGACAGTCGGTCTCAGGACGTTAAAGTTGCTAGAAAAATTGGAAAACACGCTGTTATGACCAGACTAAAAAAATTTGATCGACGAGTCTTCTGCTATGGCAAGCCCAAATCGTGATATAAAACAACATTGCAAATAGCAAAGCGCAATTAAGATCGTGTGTCTGGTCTCCTGGTCCAGGTTGTGTAAGTGGCAAACGAAAACGCGTCTGCCATTTTAGTTACCGCTAGATAGCGTTTTAACAACCTATCATGGTAGTACTGACTGAAAACTCATAATTAGGACTCTTTCTCTTGCAGCCCATGGAAGTTCAGAGTCATATACCTCTTGAACCGCTCTTTCGCCACACAGAACCACTACTTAGCCAACCATCTGGATTTCAGCCGTCGAGTAGTCAAGGTCCATCGAAAAGCGATATTAGTCTCAGCACTCTCGGCATTATGAGGAAACGGCCAGTGATGAACGCAGTTAGTCCCAGAAAGAATATGGAAAATTGTGATATGGGTTTTGATGGACTTGGGGGGTCTTCTAGACCAGACGTTTTTCCAGTGCCAAAAGGACCCTCCAAAAGTTTTCTAAAGAATTCAGTGAAGATCAAGTCAGGAAATAAGGTTAAAATGGCGAACATGACAGAGTTCATTACACTCGAATGAGGGAGATCTGGGTGTTGGACCTTTGGTTTGTCCACTGATAAGGTGAAGATTGCAAAAGCAGGTCAGCGTAGAGTGAGGACTTGTTACCCGAACTACTTCTGTTTTGCCCACTGGAAAGAGGATTTGTGGGATTGAGATATTCCGTGGTGGAAACCAAGCGCGATTCCTGAATTCGAGGTTGAAATCGGTTGGCAAAGCGCTTAAATATGTGTATATGTTTTCGTCAGGAGCCGTTTGATCATTCTTCCAACGATGGGCATCAAATAACCTGACCCTATTGAGTGGTAAGAGACTAAGAATTCGCTACGTTGTTTCAACACTTGGTTGTGTAAGGCCTCGAAAATATTTTGTTCCTTTGGAGATCGTGAACCATTTTTTGCCAGCACCAGTTAAAAAATTGTTTTCTTTCCTTGTTGAGCACCATTCGAGCCAGTTCCTCGAACAGCCAGGCAGTGACGCATTTTTACGGTGATCTCGTTAGGATAGTGTACACTAAACGTACGCCTAATCTCAATGTACACTCCCGGGACAGTTACAAGCCCACTTACTTTCGGCCTTCGTGTTTCTTAGGGCAAGTCACTGCATGTTTGATGCTGCCAGATTGATTTGTTAGCTGAAATTTGGCAACAGAATTATCTTTACATTCTTAGCTACGGCCAGACGAGGACCCTTGCCAAGGAGGGCCGAAATATCGCCGGGTAAAACTCCAGCTGACCAATCCGTTTGGCATCACTAAAATTCACATTACGTTTGGTCTCAGGGAATAGTTGTATCGTATTCTTCAAAACTGTGCTAACTACATTTTCATAATTTTGGAGCAGTTTTCTGTAGGCCATCTCCGTGAAGAAATTAGGAACTCAGAAAGTTAAAACTAATCTACCTGCCTAGATGGTGCTCATTTCGTGATCTAACACCTGGCATACTTCAATAGAAATACCAAATCAGCTATGTTCTTTGCAACGGCACAGTTAACTCTTGCTTTCAAAAATTCTCAGTTAGCACAGTTTTCAAGAACACGGTACAGTTGTGCTCCAGTATTGCGACGCTCCTCAACTTCAGTAAGATTAGAACCCATTTTCGGGTACAAAACTTAAGGCTAACGTTCGCATTCTCTAGTTTGTTGCTGTTGATCCCTATTTTCAGACGAGAGACAGCACATCTTTAGAGCCGGTGGCGGAAAGAAAGCCTGTGCTTTATTTTAGAGTTAAAGAGTAAATAGTGCGAGGATCTGAATATCTCTTCATAAGATTCGTAAATGACAGTAACTTTAGTACATCTTGATATGTCGGTGGAATACACTTAGGAAATCACAAATGGTGACGAACAAATCGTGGGCTTTGATTCCAAATGTATGCTTCTCCGAATTTGATCAAATAGCTGTTCCAGTTTGACTTATCAAGTTTATACTGGAAGAAATCTGTCTGGTTTGACCTGGGACTATGTGTTGGAGCTGTAAATTGAATAAATTTTCGTATTTTTGCAGTAGCCATTTGTTTCGGAAAATCGAGCTAGCTCATCATTGAAACTTACGTGTCTATCTCTCAGTCCTCAGGTTAAAATTAAATACCAGTTGAAGCTTGGGTGACTTTTTTTTATTGAAAAAGGTCACAACATCTACTTCGCAGCAACTTTCTTCTGGTGTGCCTTAGTCTGCTGTCCCAGGCTTAAGTTTGCCTTCTTGGATCGCTTGAGGTTCCTCAAAAACTTGCGGTCAACCTAGGATAAAAAGGAGTTTGAGCTTTCAACAAAAAGCATTATAAATGGAAGTATCCTACTGCAAAATCAACCAAAACTGATGTTACACAGTAGTAATAAAGAGTGTCCAATTCTCACACTCTGTATCAAGGAGGTTTTTTTTTATGGATTTTATCTAATTTTAAGGATTTGTAATTTCAAAAACTACCTTATCCTTTTCCTACTAGGCAACACTCAAGGCTTCTTTTATGATGAATATTTGTGTCCCACATGCTTCTGAATGTTTGTCACAGAAATAGAAGTGTGCGCGACACTTGGTCAAAAACATTAACTCGCGGGAATGTCATTTAGTCTTTTTTTAGTATTTTCACATGCCCAAATAAAATATCAGCACCATGACACGAGACTAATGCCCTTTTCATTCTGTATTAGAGTGACCTTCAATTATTTGCCTATCTGCTTAACATATAGCTCATTTTATTGTCTGAATCGAGATTAGAATTTTTCAAAATATTTTTTGGGGAGTTAAGCAAGAAAGACTGCAACCGTCTCGATGCACATGAACAACTGACTAGATCAGATTTATTGCAACCAGTCCCAGGATAATTTACTAGTTACATCATGAACAGACCACAGAACTTCCCCAGTGATACAGCTCCCACTGAGGCTTGTAGTCACAAAGTTTAACTTATGGCCATACCGTTTGTGATTGCTTGTTTTGTCAGAAGACACAAACAAGGATTTTTAAAGAAGCATAGGTAACATGTGCTTTCAAATCTTTTTTTTCTGACTTTTAGAATCTAGGGCTACTTGCATCTCAGATCAGTTGGTTTTCTGCTTAACCAGCTCCAAAAGAACATCATGTAGACTGAAAAAGTCTGACCAGACTGTGCATACTTACACCTTTGTTGTTTTCGTGCCTCTGGCGAAGGGGCTTCTTGATTCCATTTCTGTGATCCTTCTTGTCTGGAAAGAGGAATTCATAAACATCAAAAGAAGAAAACTCATCTCCTACACATTAGGTCAGACACTAGTCTTTTTTGGAGATCCCTTACTCAAGCTGAAAGAGAATTTCACTTCCACTGGCCATCAGCAACAATTCCAAATTCCCCCTCCCCCACAGACCATGCCGAATTCCCCCAAAGAACATAAAAAATCATGCAGATAACGTACTGTTGATAAAAAAAAGGCAGCTGTTACTTGTACACAGTTAATCACTAGCTTACTAGCTTTACTTAAGTTCACATAACTGGCAGTGGTTGGCTTACTAGTTGGGATTCTAGACTTCCAACCAGAAAAACAACAAGGAGTTGTTTTACCATTTGTGCACCACAACTTTAAGAGGATTCCCCTGAGTAAGAGGATATCCTCTGAAGTGAAAAAGAATCCCACGAGTAAGAGAATCAGGACAGGAAAGGGTGACTGCAGTTAGGAAATTTCTTTTGAGTATAACAGTTTACCCAGGCATTAGCTGACCGCTGAATCATTCCTCCTCATCAATCATGAAAAACTCCCTAAAATCTTACTGAGCAAAGCAAAACAATATTTAGTCTGGCATACCTTAAATTCAGGAGAGGTTTAGGGACTGTCTCCCAAAAATTTTAAATCTACAAAATAGATTTATTAACTATTTTCCGTCTTTCCTTCACTTCCTTTCCAGTCAATGTTTTTAAATTTTTGATAGGATTTCTCCTGGAGACTTCGTCCAACCAGGTGAAAAGATAATTTGAGAAGTTTAGTGAAAAAAAAGGCCACTAAGTTGACTGGCCTTTTATTTGAAAAGATAACAATTTGGTTGTCTTCCTGAGCTGCATCACAGAGTACAGCAAAAAAAAAATTAATTACCAGATTTGTAAGAGAAAGGCAAATTCTTCTACAAAAAAGGCACTGCTTTGTTAGAGTAATTTTTGTTCATTCTCCCTATGAGAAGCCACAGTTCTAGGTAAGTATATGAACGAATGTGAACAACCGACAAACGCAAATGGTGACAAATAGTTACAGGAAGTCCAGTAAATCCAGAAATGCATGCTCGCCACCATGCTCGTTCAGTAGTCTGGCAACAAAATAGGATTTTTTCAAGTCAATAATAATTCTGGTGATTTCCTTGCTGAAGAGACGGGAATGGGCATGCACACCTAGATTCTATAACTCTGGTTTCAAGCTATTTTTCCTGACTGACTTTGAGATTTCTCTGCTTGAGCATTTTTGAAAAAATTAACAAGATAGATATAGTTTTAAAGGGTGACAATTTTACTACTTAGCCATTTAGGGTTAGAGCAAGCAACAATGTTTCACTGAGGGCAAGGGTGGGGTAGCCAGGGTTTGTGCGGCTCTGGAAATCAGGGAAAAGTCAGCGAATTTTTTTTTTTTCTGGAAAAAGTCAGGGAACATAGTGGAAAAGTCACAGAAGGTCAGGGAAATTAATGAAAAAGTTCAGTCTGTTCTTATGCATTGAGTTTTTTTTTTACTGGAAGTTTCTTTTTCGTCGGTTCTCTGCCCAAAGTTTATCAGTTTATGACTCTGTTCTTTGAGACGTCCCAGTTGGTGCTTCAAAGTATACAACAGCTTGTTTGTTCAGGAAGAAGTGTTGGAAAACTGCTGGAAAAGGTAGGGGAAATTACCAAAAAAGGTCAGGGAAAAATGTGGAAGAGCAAGTGCACGAACCCTGGTAGCTGACAAATAAATAACTTTCAAATTCTTATCCTTTGGTCATATAAATATGATCCTCCTGAACTTACACTTTGGTTTGGGTTCAATAATACCTCTCTAACTTGCTGCTAAGTATCCCAATCCTTGATTAGAAAAACAGCAATTACTATGAGAGCATGCAAGCACATGTTAAAAAATAGCAGACCTCACGTAATTTGGCTCCCAAAAAACTCTTGAGAGTCATGACATCAGACAGGAACGTTGTCCGTAATAATTTTGTCTTGTAATCTTTACTGAAACTGGGTGTTAGTGTCAGCATTTGACATAGCTGCACATGGATTATAACAGGAAGTGTAAATATGATGCTCAAGTGCTAAGACAGGCAATTTACTGATGTAGTTGGCCATGGAGATTCAATCCCTGGTCCCAATAAATTTATTTACACAAGTTCAGTTATTTTATTAAACCTGAATTTATATGTTATTTTTAATGATAATTTAAGCTAGTTAGGACATTTTACTGCTAGACTTATAAATAGATAATTTAGTCATGAATGCAGAGGTGTATTTAAAAAAATTTTAAAAGCTGTTCAAGACAGAAAAACAAATATAATAAATTCACAGCATTTTATCTTTACATTGAGGAAAATTCGCAAATTGGCGCTACTGCATTTTTAACGACTTCCCTACAAGGGGCCTATCCCTGTGATTAGTTGCTGCTCAGAGCTCAGATGACAATCCATAACTGCATTTTTGGGATCCCAAAACGTAAGTGGAGGGATACCTATGACATCGCAAAAGTTGTCAGTCCGTTTGTAAGCACGATAACTCTCGAAGGGAATGAGATATTTTGATTTCTGAGCTTCACTCAAATCATCAATACTTTATTGGGTCACAGTATCCAGCACTTGGCATAGTGTATCCAGCGTTAGGCATAGGGTATACCAAACGCATACCCAGCGTTTGGCATAGGCTTTCCCAAAATCAGGGATTTGTGGTAGACTGCTCTGTAGCCCTATATTTGGGGGTGGGGGTTCAATTGAAGGGACAAACAAAATATTTTTAAACAGCTAATGTGATGGTTGATTATGGGGTAATAAGACATTCTGAGCACGATGGTGACAATCATTTTCTTGCCGGACAAGTAGTTTGTCCGGAATCCGGCAAAAAACGGAAAGTTTGTTAAAAGTAAAAGTTTCATTTGAAGTTGATTAAATGTTTGATTTAGGGGTAAGAAGACATGCTGAGCACGATGGTGAAAACCATTTTCTTGCTGGACGAGTAGTTCGTCGGGAATCCGGCAAAAACCAGAAAGTTGGATAAAATTAGAAGTTTCCTTTGAAGTTGATTAAATATTTGATTTAGGGGTAAGAAGACATGCTTAGCACGATGGTGAAAATCATTTTGTCGCCGGACAAGCAGTTCACCAGAATCCGGCCAAAACTGAAAAGTTGGTTAAAAGTAAGTTTCATTTGAAGTTGATTAAATTTTTTATTTATTGATAAGAAGACATGCTGAACCTGATGGTGAAAACCATTTTCTCGCCAGACAAGAAGTTCGCCTGTAATCCGGCCAAAACCGGAAAATATGTTAAAAGTAAAAGCTTTATCTGAAGTTGATTATAACCTTAAATTGCAGCTTGGAGCAAAATGAGGATTTCTCCTGTAGATTTGCTCCATAGTTACTAATATATGATATATTTATGATATATTTAGGGGTAAGAAGAGACACTGAGTCTGTATATACTGATCATTTTTACCCGGATATAAAATTAGTCCAGAATCCGGTTGTAACCGCATTTTTTTAAAGTCAGAATTTATAATTTTAAGAATTTTAAAGTCAGATTTCTTTATAGGGATAAGGAGATACGCTGGATTCAATCTCGACACTTCTCGAAATTCGAATCACACCGCTTTCCCCATTCCAGTTTCATACAAAATACAGAAAAGGAGAACTGGCTTCATCTCAATGGTCATAAAACGTGAAATAGGAGAACTGAGATGAAAAACGCAACTTAAGAGGTCAAAGAAACAAGTTATAAGAGACAACATACTTGTCTCGGAAAAATATAAGACCATTATAAACCTTGTAGGTCTATCGAAATGACAGTAATTATACTTACTCTGGTTGTGCGCGGTGTGGTTCTTTGACTTGGCCATTGATTACAACGGATAATCCCGAATAAATCCGAAACAACCAAAACTCTCAAAATTCTGAATTAAAACAGTTATAGCGAGCAATCAGCGAGAGGGCAGAGATCGGCTAGAAGAACTAAGCAACTTACTAGATGAAGATGAGTTGATGTTCCTAAACGAGTGAAACCGCCGGGAAAAATTTCTGTAGGACTTATGTGGTTTAAGTCAGCTGTCAAACCAAGGTTGAACCTGACTGCATAGTTCCTGATTAGGATGATTTGTCGCTCCTTGGCAAAGAAACTCGGATGCTGTTGTGACTAGTCCCCGAACTCGCGCCGAATCTAAATAGAATTTGGGTCGGCGGGGGTGCGCCGAAATTTTGTTGGGCGACAGGCCGCTGATTTATCGGTGTTTGCTCTAATTTTATCATTTTGGGGGTTGCTTTTCAGTTTTCCAACAAATTTTTGCAACTTCTCTACCACAAATCGTCAGCGTTGTTATGGTACTTGTAGTTTTAGGTTCAAGTGCGAGATAGCGAGCGTAATGGTGATCGATCTGTTTCACTTTTGGGTACATCCACTCGACGTAAGATAAAAACGATGATACTTGACGTGCTTCGGTGTTTTCCCGGATTGAATCCAGCCATTCGTGTGGCGCTGGAGACAGGGGGAATACGGAAACTTGTGACCCTCGTGACCCGATTCAGAGAAGCAGGGCGACATTCCATTTATAAGGCTGAATCGCATCAGGCCACGGGGCTGACTCCGCGAATTTTCGATCGTTGCGATGGAATAAAAGGTTTCCATATTTGGAACATGTGAACAATTTTGGAACATTCGTTGCAAAGGAATACAGGATTGGGAAGAACCTTGGACGGTATAAAGATTATGGGTCTCAGATATGTGATTTTGAAGTCCGGTCCGAATTTATTCTATTTGAGGTCTGGTTCGCATATGACCAGACCCTATGTAGACGGAATACTACTAATACTACTCAAGTGACTTTACCGTGACAAATCAGCTGGTTTCTTTGTCACAGGACAAGTCCCTCGATCACTGTTCCTTTGGCTTGCTAACTGCTTCTTCGTGACCATTGTAGTGGTTTGCGAACTAAGTTCAAAAGCCCCGCTGTACCTCAGTGGTAGAGCAGCGGCCTTGATAGCCGAAGGCCCTAGGTTCAAATCCCGGCTGTCTAGGACCCATAGCACGCAGGTCACACGGTACCGGATTCCCCGTTCCTCCACCCACACACGGACGTTCGGATCCAGAAAAGAAGATTTCGTTGGGTATCAGTCGGATCCTTTATAGTCCTTTATAGTCCTAGCTTATATAGAAATGCCGAGACACAAGGCCCTCCGGCCAAGTGCCATATCGCGATCGCAATTTCTGTCCGTCCGTTAGTCTGTCTGTCGGTCCAGGTTTTTCTAGTTCGGGCACTTCCACACAAGCTAGGACGATGAAACTTCGCAGGCGTATCAGGGACCCGACCAGATTAAATTACAAATAATCAATTCCCCAACCCGATTTTCCCCGGATCCGGGATTCCGAAAATGCGGGATCAATCCACGGACCTATGTGGCGCGAGTCCAGTGCTCTACCACGGGGCCACGACTTGATGTATTAAGAAGCGAATGAGGATATAGATACGGTTTAAAGATTAAATTAAGACCAAAGGCGTATTCTCGCCATTCCCCGAGGACTCCTTGGGGAATCGAAGGGAATGGCGAGAATAGAGGGAGTCACTCCACGCGGACCCCGCCTCGTAAAACAACCAGAACACGGGGAATGCTTCTAAAATTGGTTTTGTTCTTAAAAAAAAATTTGCAGCTGAAAAACTAATCTGGATCCACTTATTTACCCCCCCCCAATAACTGGGGGGGGGGCGAGCTGGATGGGGGGTGCAAGAAATCTCGTGAAACGCTTAGAGTCGAGAGATCGGGATGGAACTTGAGGAAAGAACAAGCATAAGCCGTAGGGACAATACTGACAAAACAGGACCGGATCTTGTCACAGTTGGGGGAGTTTGAGAAGGTTTTCCACAATTCTGGTTAACACGAGCTGGGGTACTTTCAAATCTGCTATGACCATGAAACTTCGCAGGCATGTTAGGGACTCTGGCTTAAAAATAGTCCCTCCCCCGATCCGATCGTCCTTGTGGGAGAAACAGTTATCAGTGAGTGGAGTAACCATTTCAAATTTAGTAGATCAATTCGATTTTCTGATGAAATGAATATCGGGAGAGAGATGCAGCCTTGACAACTGCAAAGCGTATCTGACAAACATGCTAACTGTTCTTACAAGTGACATATGAGCTTTCAGCTCTTGTTATTTGTGCCAGGGACTCAATCCTCGTATTCTCGTGAGTCCTCGCGGACGGGGAATGCTGCGATTATCCTCAACATCATCAAAAAGGACTCCCTTTCAGATTCGGTAGGTAATGGTGCAATATAAAATTAGTTAAGACAATCAGAACACAGAAAGACTGATTTCGTCAACTGCGTTTATTCGCTTCGAACAAAATCCACTTTGGAAGCATTCCGCGTGTTCTCGTTATTTTTCGTACGGACTCCGCGTGGAGTGACTCCCTCTATCCTCGGGGACCGGCGAGAATAAGATTCAATCTTGTCCGGAAGTGTCTGTCGAACCGACAGGCAGCACGAACCCTATTTGGCACTGTGTTTACACGGTTTGGAGCCTAAATACAATTTTTGGTAGAAATTGTCATTCTTGCATTGCCGCCACAACCAAAGATTTTTCTGTTAGTGCACTTGCTGATGATCAAAAACCGAACAACAACCTTGATCCTAGGGAATATTAATCTCACTGGAAACAGAATATGATACATATTTACCGGCGGGCTGCCGTGCCGAAAAGTTTTTGGAGGTGGCCCGCTGAGTTATTTTTGGCAGCGCGGGAATTCTCTAGTTTGCTTATCCATATAGACAATAGGGTCGTTTAGACTTCCGTTCTTCACCAGATCCCATAAACATGTTAGGCATTCCGAATTAGTTCCCTAAATCATTTCCATTTCGCAGATCTTTCCTATCTTTAATTTTAATCTCTTAAAATATTCTGATTCAGATTATGTCAAGAACGACCACCACAAATGACTGGACAACAGACAATTTTAGAGCTGATCCATTTCCAGTTTTAAAAAGACTTCGGGAAAAACAGCCGAACCAAAGGCTTGTTAGGCGTGATTGGGGCTAATAGATCGATGGTTCTGTCTTCTAACCTCTAAATTGAAATCCCGAACACCGGCTGGAAACACGACAGACCAAAAACATGGCCTATTAAATTTCCATTTTTTGGGATCCCAAAACGTAAGTGGAGGGATACCTATGACGCAAAAGTTGTCTGTCCGTCTGTAAGCACGATAACTCTCGGGGAATGAGATATTTTGACGAAACTTGGTACGAGGACTCTTTGGGTCAAGGGATCGGTCGAATCTGTAGATGGGGTCTATAGCTCAACATTTAGGGGTGGGGGAGGGGTTTCAAATTAAGGGGCGAACAGTTTTTTTTTAAACAGCTAATGAGATGGTCGGTTTAAGCGCAAGGAGAAATGATGAACACGAATATGGAAACCCTTTTCTTGCCGGACAAGTTGTTCGCCCGGAATCCGGCCAAAACCGGAAAGTTTGTTAAAAGCAAAAGTCTTATATAAAATTGATTAGATGTTCGATTTAGGGTTAAGAAGACATGGAGAGTATTTATATGAAAATCATTTTCTTGTCGGAGAAGTAGTTCGCCCGGGATCCGTCCGAAACCGGAAAATTTGTTAAAAGTAAAAGTTTTATCCGAAGTTGATAAGATGTTCGATTTAGGGGTAAGAAGACATGCTGAATCCGCTTTTGATAATAATTTTCTACCCAGACTTATAGTTCGCCTGGAATCCGGCTGAAACCGGAAATTTTTTTAAAATTTAAAGTTTTATCTGAAGTTGATTAGATATTCGATATAATAATGTATATAATAATGTAAAGGTGATACGCTGAATTCGTTTTAAGCTCTTTTTGGACGCCCTGGGCGCCTCTGGAGGCACAGGAGGGTCTAAGGTAAGGTAAGGTTTTGCCGGGCAAGTAGTTCACCCGGAATCCGGTTCAAACCAGAGATTTGGCAGGAGTAAGGAAGGAAGATTTGATCAGTTTCGTCAAAGTAGATATGACATATAGCCTAGGGGTAAATACACACATGGTGAATCCATATCTGAACTTGGTTTTCTCAGATGATTAGTCCTTGACCTTTTTCTGTTTCTAAATCTTAATAGTACAAATGTTCAAGGAGTCTGGCGAACAAGACCGAATTTTCTTGATCAAATATTAAATTTTTTGGCTCCCATTGAAACCTTTGGTCTTGTTGTCCCAGTCTTAGTATCGACCAAGAATTTGGAGCAGTAAAACAAAGAAAATAGATCGATCCAACACGTCAGCTTACCAAAATATCTACTCTTTAAACGCTTTTACTCGCTTTTACCAAGAAATTATAAGCACCACCAAAATCCCGCGTTCCGTAGGATTCTGGTCGAATATCTGTCCGACAAGAAACGGCTGATCATGAGTAGCCTAGTACTTGGATATACGGGTTTGCGAATGGCTTCATACCTAGATCAACTAAAGTCTGAACCATTCGATGTTTTTCTTCTCTCCGGTTCAAACCCTGAAATAATTGTAAGTGCAGAGTATAGTATTGTTAATGTTTATGTATTAGAGAGAGAGAGAGATAGGTTTATTTAAAGCAACATCGTAGCTGACAGCTAATTTGCGTTGCTTCACTATACTAAATAAAAAACTAACACGAAAAAAAAAAGAAAAAAGAAGACAATATCACTCGGCTTTGTTTAACAAATCCGTAAGAAAAGGTACAAACGAATTTGCGTGGCGGTTCGTTCGCGAAGCTACTGGAACCAGTTTAATTTGGTGACGCGATATCGCGTTATTATATTATTATTATATAAAGTAAGAATAAAAAAACCTTGAACCTTGAACCTCGCGACGCTGGAGAGATGTTACTGATTAGGAAGGTATTTTATTTCGTTTTAGGATTTGAATAAACTTGGAAAGAGCTAGACCACTTGGAACTACGCACTACAGTATCGCGTCTACGTGCTACAACATACAAAAAGGTGAAAGACGTTAATTTATTCAAACAATGACAATTTCCACTTCCCAATGTTTCCATAAAACAACAAGATAGCTCTCATCCTAAAAGAAAACTAACTCACAATACAAAGATATACAACAAGTAGGGTGTGTCTCCAAACTTCAACAAACAAGAAACAAGGAATAACATTTTTTTTCTTAATTATACCTTTTACTTTACTGTATCTCTTATTTCCGTCAGTGACAATACCATTTCTGTGACTAAATTGCGAATCACGGATTTTCTTTGTCAACTGTTTCAAAAGTAACAAATAGCGTATATTTAAAAGTGGTTCACTAATCTCGACTGGCAAGACATTCTGGAATCGTCTGACCCCACGCCAGATACGAAGGACAGACAAATAAAATAACATAAAAATACCAACTCCGATTTGTCGCACTACGGTTTAAAGTACGGTATTCACGGCACACGGTACGGTATCTATAATTTTCGAAATGCATACTATAGTGGTGTCACCCTTGTCCATGGATTTCATGTAGGAACCAACCAACTGCTCATTGTCGTATCATTTCCGTCAGTTGAAAGCGAATTGGATCATTCCCATTTCGGAACTGAAATTATCCGCCAACAGAATAAACAATTTCAGATCCGGTAGTTGACTGCATTACATGAAGAAAAGCTGAGCTTAAAACAAACCATCACTACCGGCAGTGTCCTCTTCGGAGGGAGTTAGTTTAGAGCAGAGCAAAATAACACTAAGGAGTGGCGCCAAGGCCTATTGCTTTCCGTACTTTGCAAACGGGCCATATTCGTAGCGCCGCCCACTACGCTTGCGGCATTTAAAGCGAGACAAACTTGCGGGCTCAAAAATTTCTAGTAAAGCAAAAGTGCGGTCTGCAAACACCAAGGAAACAATGGAGGCTGTATAATTTGTTTGCTATGTTTATACTATGAAGTTATCGGAGTCTCCAGCGCTGGCTGAATGAGTTTCCGCAGGGACGTTCTCTATCGCTAGTGGTGCTAGTATCGCTACTATTAGAGTGTGTGTCAACTTTGTCAAGTCTTGGGGCTACTCCCTAGTGTAATTTTGCTCTGGTTTAGAGTGTACAAATTTGTTTTTGTTTAAATAAACTGACCTTAGGGCGGAGTTAATTTGCAGTGTCTAAATATGTTTATATGTATATAAACTGGACTGAACTATATCAATTAATGGCAGTTCTCTCGCCCGAAATCGCCCTACAGGCTTGTCCATTTTCTGATGGGTAGCCCGTATGAATGAAAGCAATCTCGCCTTATAGACAGTATTCGACTCACAACTTTTAGCATTTCAGTAGACCAACAAACGAATCATACTTAAATTCACACAGGAAAGTTTTTAATTGGTATTTTGGTGTAGCTTCCAGAATCTATCTCTTTGCCCCAGTCTCCCTCCAGCCTTTTGTATTCTCTTCTTTGGCTCGTAATAAACTTCAATAACAAAGAGGAAAGCCTGAAAATATTAAAGGGGTAGGAACGTAAGTAGTCGACTGAAACCCCAACCGAATTTGGCCTCATAGCCCGTTTTTCGGAGTGTCAATCCAGGACTATTTAACTCGGTCAAACAACAGTTCCGCCTACTTAGCTAGCGGGCAAATAAGCCACTTATTCAAGCTCCATGTTAACGTGGCTATGGGTATACACTCAATACGATACAGGACTGAACACTCTTGTCTCGGACCTCACTTCAAGGGCTAACGTGTCCGTAAAAGGAGCAGCAAACCAAAGTTCACTAACAGTCTTCGAGAACTGGTCTTTCAAGTTTCAAAAGATAAAGCCTTACACTGGAATGCACTGAAGGATTAAGTAGAAAACACACTGCGCACATCCTTGTACTACACTGTGCACTGACGACGAATAAATCTAACCGGGATACGTTTACGCATCGAGGCATATGTTTGCCTCTCCGACATTCATGCGATATTATCACATAAAGTTGATTTAATCGGAGAGCATTCCGAGTCGGACTTGTACCCGTTAGGAAGGCTGACTGAGTCCATCTTCGTCCCCTCACTTTTGTCCTCGACGGCTGTGATTTCGTCAAAAAGATGGGAAACATATTTAGCCTGAAAAACAAAAGAGTTTAGGGCACGTTCCTGGACGATCTAGAGTTATTTAGAATCAGCGTTGTCGTGTGAAGATTCATATGATTGTCGTACATCCGAAAATCAAAGAAAAAATCGTTTCGTAGCTTAAATAACGCAGCAGTGTGAAACACGTGATACAGGTAAAGCAACGAATGATTAGAATATGTCTGGCGAGAAGCTGCGCGCTCGTTTTTTACTCTTCCTATGACGCGGTACTAGCTCTGTACGTGTGCACTGAAGTTAGAAAGAAAAGTTATTCGGAGAAAATAGATAACTGTACGAAGTAAATCACTTGACCGCCGTTCATGACTAAGAGTGTGATAATTCCTCGATTAGGTGTAATGGAGTAATGACGAATTTCTATTAAAGGCAGAGATTGCAATATGCGTTTTCTTTGGACACTCACCGTGAAACTAGTAGAATAACTAATTTATATTAATAAACTTAGAGATAACCGAGCGGCTTCGAAAGTTTCTAGTACGCCAGGCCTGAAAGTGAAATCTTAGCTTCGCCTCTGTATCCAACAAAAAGTACATCTGGTTCCGTGTTAAGCGAGACAGCAAAATCGTAAGACACCACATTTTTTTCTGTCGACAGAGAGATAAGAAAGACAATTAGATGAAAACACCCATAATTCACGCTGCATGACTTTATCAATTTTCGTCATGCTAAAAATACGACTTATTATCGCGGTCCACAAGAAATAAATGCGCAGAAAAACAAACAAAGCACAATATACGCTGAATGACATAATAAACAACGGGCACATCAGGTTATTAAAATATCTTTTTTACAATGTTTTTCTTTTTCTATCGACAATCCGAGGTTAGTAGTGCGAACACACGATCGTGATTTACCCGCCGGATTGTGTGCACTTCCTTGTGCATCATCCAGTTTAAAAAACCTCAACTTTTCCATAGGGAACTGATGCTGGCGCCGAAAATCCTGGCCGGAATTCCGGTCCACGAGCACGCGACCCTAATCGTAGGGATAAGAATAGCCGCGTTTTTTACAGGTCGAATGGCGATTGTCGAAAAACGGTCTAAAGCATGATGTTAACATATCACAACAAACTTCTCCCCTTCCATCCCCACAACTCTTCCCTCGGCAGTCTCCAAAACTGCTCCAGTAATGGCGCTTCCTGAGGTGAAAACTGTACGTTTTTGGGTCCAAATGTTTCCGTTTTCAAAATTTGGCATCAAGTTTGACTGGACCTCCAAGAGAAAGGTCGGATCAAGAACAAATAAAGAGTAAGAACAATGGTCTCTCGTCCATCCACCGACTACAAATGTTCCGACAAAAATGAGCGGAGGTGGAGCCATTTCTTGGTCGCTCGTGTGTACTCGTTGGTCCCCGCCGTTACACACTTGAGTCATTTACGAAGAAAACAACGTAGCCACTAGCGAGGGGGATGTTCTGGCCTGTTCACACGGGAAAGAAACAGCGTTGATTTTGGCAGACGCTGGCGTCTGATTAGCAAATATTAGTGATGCGAAAATAAAAGCGAACTTGACGATGGTCATTCATAATCGCTTTTGTTATACCATGACCATCAATATGAAGATTGAAATCCCTTGTGACATTCCTTTTTATGTCTCTGGGGAGAACCATACCTAGCAAACCGGGATCTGAAGCACACTCACTGAAGTGATGACCCATTGAGTTTCAACATCCGTAGTATTAACTTTGTCAGACGAGTGTAAACTAAGAGTAACGTAATTAAGGCTTTCGGGCATTAATGAAATTACCGAAATGGTAGAATAGCATGGAATATTCAAAATAATACCAGTAGGTGAGTGTATATTTTGTGTGTTTTCTTCTTTTTTCCGAAATGTATAATTGTATACATTTCGATTTAGTGAGTTAGATTTCGATTCAGTAGTTAACCGAAAGACGAAAGTTCACCTCAACCTGGTCTATCTCGTTTGTCTTTTAGTTCACTACTTACAAAAAATTCGATGTCAACGGTGTATTTTCCCATCAAATAAAGAAACCCACATAGAAGTCCTATTTTTTTTAAAATTTAATTAAAAATTGTTTCTGGTTAGTTTGCGTAATATTTGTTCATTTCCACTGAGCCTATTAAACCTGAAACACGGCCTTTTTTTTTTTTTAAAGAATCTGCCTGTTTTCATCTGATATTCTCAGATGAGAGCAAATACCTGGAATGAAACTTATCTCTTCTTGTTCTGGATATTGACACCACTTAATTGAATTGACCTTGAAAAGATACAATTTACGTTACCATATATCTTACGTTACCTGTATACGGCCTTTCGGTTTTTCAATGCAGATATATATACAGTTTTTCGTACTTTTAACTAAATTTGACGCATTTGTAAAATCTGCTTCGCATCAAATGGCAGTTTCTGTATATTTTGATATATTTTTAATTGCTTCGGAATTTTCTTGTCAACCCCCGAAAGCTTGTCTGAATCAATGAGCCGGCAACCGCTGTTTCAGCGACCGCCTAGCCCAGTGTGAACAGACTTATCACTGCTGCCTCCATTCCATTTTTCTTTCTCAGTGGTTTACTGCGTTACACCTTCTCTGTAGAGGTAATGACTTGTGACGTCCCGGGTAAGATCCACCTCCGCTCGTTTGCGTCGGGAGTCGACTCGACTCAGCTTGGTTGTGTGACAGAGATAGGGAGACAGCAGTTCTTGCTCTTATTTGTTTCTGATCGGATCGACTGTTGACTTTGTTCCCAGTCGATATCCAGTCAAGCGACAAAAAACGGATCGACTGGACCTCCAGTCGATCACAAAAAAGGCAACTTTCGTTACAAGCGATCGCAAAAAACGCGACTAATATCAGCTCAAGCCTATAAAGCCCCGTTCACAAGCATGGGTGCCTAGACACTCGCCTAGCATCACCGTTCACACTAGGCATGGAGTTCTAGGATATAGAGCCCGGTGCCCGGCTAAGCTTGGAGACATACCTAGGCATCTGTGCTTGGCTAGGCTTGCTAGCCCGGACAGCTGTTATGGCACGTGGGGAGCCAAGCGTCAAAATGATAATTTCCATCTAATGCTCCAACTGTTTATTACAAATAAAACTAAATTAAACAACCAAGACCAGTGCGGTACCTCTGCAGACATACAAAAATTATCAATTAGGTCTTATAATTCTTTGCTAATCAACCCTGGAAAATCTCGTCATCTAGAAAAGAAGACTTTCGGCGTGGGTTTTTTCTCAAGCCGAAACAGCAACCCGGCAATCGCGTTCAATTCAAAATAAACCTGTGGCATGCGATTACTAAGAAAAAGACACTGCTTAAGACTATTAAAAGGCTAATAAGCCTATAAACATACTTTGAACAAAAATACTTACATTTTGTTCAGTTTTGTTGAACCTCGAGCCTCTAAGCCTAGTAAAAACCGATACTTCTAAGAAAATACTTGAATTTTTTTTCGTTTGGTTTGAGTGGACCCGGATCATTTGGTCTGGTGTTTTTTTGAGTTCTCTCTACCGTTCTTTTGTTTCTTCATTTTTTTGTGTGATGTGTTAGTAAAGTAGTTCAATAGATTAAGAATCTTTACCACGGCCCTTTGGAGAGTTGGTGTTTATTCTATTTTGTTAATGAATAATCTCTCTCTATCAGTTTCCCCCGGTTCTATACGATATTTGTTGACGGACCGATCGAAAGAGTTCCAACATGTGTGTGTGTGTGGGGGGGGGGGGTGTAAGGATGGATGAGCTAATACTTACGTTAATGGATGCAACTGTTAGTCCCAGAACGGCTCCAGCCAGGACGTCGCTCCAATGGTGTTTGTAATCCGACACACGGGAGAGGGTAGTGAACCAAAAAAATGACAAAACCAAAGCCTGAAGACCCGGCCTGAGCAATTTGGAACCTCGCCAAGTCATGCGGGCTTGAAGGTATATCTGCAAAGAGAGACTTCAGTTAGTCAAACTTCGTACGTCCTTTCCAGTGATGAAAATATTATAACTTCCGCTACGATTACGCCACGATTATACTAAACGATAATTTGACACCAACTTTTTCGGGCTTGGTTGTCTAGTAATTTTAATTTTCATTTTGGTTAGGCTACTAGCCACGTATAACGGTTGGCCAAGTATGACAAGAATATCCAAGCTTGAGTCAAAGAGCGTGTCCTTTCGTGCAATAGTAACTATTAGTTACTATTTTCGTTCCAACCTCGTGAAAAGTTACTACGCTGACCGTTCCAACCTTCTCAAAAGAGTAACTAGGGGAGAAGGGGAATGATTGGCAGGGCCCAGGTTCGTCTAAGGCGAGTCATCTTTCGGAAAATTCTGTTAGTACGGCTCGGACGTTCTCTCAGTTGATGCGAAGGTTTTGATTGTCACTTTGATGCCTTCTCTCAAATTTCGAAATCTGTGTTAAGGTAATATCCTAAAGAAGGCAATCTGTTCTTTTATCCGGCCACTAACTTCGCTTACAGTGCACTAACCAATAGAGATCTTTACCTCAATCTGGAGAAAAGCGTGGGCGTTTACAGCTAGTCGGAAAAATGGAGAGAGTTGGCCAGAGAGCTTGTTTAGTAAGTTTTTGACGTTTATCCTCAATGTATCCTCACAGTAAGTTGTTTCAAGCCGTTAAAATGAAAATTTTGGGATCCACCAGAAGTCAAAAGTCTGTTGGCAGAAAAAGAAAATGGTTATGGTGCTGGTTTCAGGTAAGCCTGATCTAGCGTGTTCCGTTGTTGAAATCAAAGGCATCTTTTATTTTCATCTGGAATCATTTTTTTCCAGAGATGGCGAGAATCCCAGGTTCGGCGCCAAATGCAGGCCCTCCTTCGGCATGCAATCCTCCCCTGCCGAACCTGGGCTCCACGTGCTGGGATACCATAACAGTAATGTCTATAGAGTATAGACTACACATTATTTTTCATGTTCTGGGTTTGCATTCCAGCCTGAATCGGGAATAAAAATAAATAGCTTGTTTTGTCATTAAGAATCTAAATTATGTCAGCTCTATTTCTTAATTATGAATTTTTTTAAACTATTCCAATACTTTTTTTCTTCTAAGATCAATCTTACTTATAATTCTCATTTTCATTTAATATTGATTTATCCTACAAAACTTGACATGTCCTCCAGTCCGCTACTTAACACAGGCGCTGTCTTTTGTGAATAATGTTCGTTAATACGTACCATGGTTTTCGTAATGTCTGACATGATTAAATTACTTTTCTCAAATACTAACTTAAATTTTATAACCTGCATTACAAGAGCACCTGAAATATGGTTACCCGTTGGTCCTAGTACCAAGATAGTGACACGCTGAACGTGGACAGGGTTGGGCCAGTTTCGGCACTTTTCACCTACTTCAGAAAAAAACCCTTTGCTTACAGCAGGACAGGAGCTGGGAGGAAGATTTTTTTTCTAAGAGTGCCAAACGTGGTCCCTTCTCCCCGATTTGCATATCACGCTCGTGAGCGTGGCGTGGTAACTACGATCTCTGTGATGTGATTGGCCCGATCAGCCCGCGGCACGATATTTCACGAAATATAGAAGAATGTGTTCCAGCCTTAACGCGAAGAAGCCAGTATTCGTGACGTCACGCGTAGTAACTACGGTAAGTAGGGTGGAACACGCTAAAAGTGACGCGAATGGAGTATAGCATACGACGTACAAAGCAGGCATTTTAGTAAACTGCGAAATATAGTGCATTTTCTGAGTTTGCCTGGATGCGATAGGACAGAAACGATCCTTGGCGTTTTAATATCAATGTTCATATTAAGATATCATGACTTCATATCAACACTACCACACTAGGATATCATAGTGATATGACACATACTACGGCTTCATATCAATGTTTAATATGAAGTCCCATATTTGTGTTTGAATGTAAGATCCTGAAATTAGTCAGAATGCTACGATGGTTTCTAATATACCAATTTGTCTGTCTCTCTCTAAAATACACTTTTCGTACCCTTTCCAAACTATTTTTCTCAAATACTTACGGCCAAGTAGAACATAGTATATGCGCTGAATGACGCATGTCCAGAAGGGAAAGACAACCTAAAAAAAAAATACAGAATTAACAGAAAATAACAGTTGTTTTATTTCAGTTATATTTATTTTCACGCAGTAAATTCGGCACTAATCTTTGTTCACTCTATCGTAAACCGCGTAGGCTACTACGCCCTTTTTAGCTTTTTCTTTTTATGCCGCAGGGTCGGTGCTCTTTGTTTTTCTGTTTTTCACTTTACTAAAGGACCAGTCGTGTCTAACGCCAATGCAGCCTACTTCCGTAACTGTATTCATTAGTTCTTACGCCTGGAGACCAGAGATGTAGTCTTAGATTTCGGTTTTGGTCTTAAGACCAGTCTCAAGACCGATGCCGACAATCTTGGTCTTGGTCCTAAGACATCGGTTAAAGGACATCTGAACAATGAAACCATACTTGAACACACCATGGATAATGCATTTACAGACATGGCCACGGAGAGCATTCTTCTCCTGAGCGTGAGTTTTCAAAATAGGGATGTTCGTTTCTGGAGGTTTGCACATGCAGACTCCATAACAAAAAGCGCAATTCATTCAAATCTTGTACAGCGCTGGCCGGATCGTATTGGAATTGTGTTGCGAGAGCAACACTTTGGTTTTGTCCTCGTTTTTTTTTTCTTTTTTTTTTTTTCCTATGACTCCGATTTCATTTTATTCCTGGTAACTGAGAAGGGTCTAACCTGTGCGGTTTTTACGGAAAGTGTGGACCTTAGGCCGGATTGATGAATATGACATTCATTTTGGAAAGCTCCGTAGAACTCTTGCCTGGGGCCAATAAGGATGGTTTTTGCTTGTCCTCGAGCCAGAGCCTACGGTTTGCGAAGTGAAGTGGAGTTGTATAGCCTATGTCAGAGAGGACTATCTGAAGTTGTGTAGCGAACCTTTCGTTTCATCAAAAGATGTTTCTGCTTTCGAGTGGAAAGCTCCGTTCTAGCACGCAAGCAGGCAGGCACCAGTTTCAAATTGAAGATGGACTAAAATCTATAAGTGTTAAATGTATGCGGCAGTTACCCGGCCCCACAGCCAACATATCTTCTTTGAGTGATAAATAGAAAAATCTACAGTGACAAAAAAGTGGCTTTTTCCCACGGGTCCGAAAGTGCTGCCATCTATTGTTTCTGTCCATGTCTGCGACGATTTCAGCTGAGTTTATAATTTTTTTTTTTTGCACTTTGGTTTGTGGTAGAGTAACGGTATCAGATGTGCCTCTTAAACTTTAAAAGTTCTCTCATTGCTAAAGAAACTAGAGCTTATCCTTTGCTCCTTTCTAAGTCGTGACGTTAGAAAGTTGGCCTACGGCAAAAAAGTCAACTTTTGAACTAAGACAGGTAGAATTTTTTTTTCGACGGCAATCGATAGCCATTGATGAGCTGATCAAAGTATATGTCATCCATTTTTTGGTACAAAAATTCCTTCATGAGATACACCAGTTTGAAAATTTCAAAGGGGTTGACAACTTCATAGTAATTAATTAATTAAATTAATTTATTTATAACCCGCCGTTTTCAGAAAGCGGAGTAAATGAAGAAAGTAAATAAAACACATAAACATACACAAAAAGACACTTAATTTCAATCGTCGGCCAGGAAGCAGTGTAGAAGGTCGTGCGCTGTTTGGGTTCTGTTGTCAATGATTTTTGATAGCGAAGAAGAAACATCCAAAAGGGTAACACTTGCATCTTGAATTTTGAACTTCTCCGTCAAAGTATGGTTATGGCATAATTTCGACAAGTGGAGCAGGTGCTTTGCATATTAAAAATAACATGATCTCATCTTTTTTATCTCCTTCTTTCGCAGAACATGAGTGACACCAGAACGAAATAGTATAGAAGGAGCGCAGAAGGTGCTGTACAACTTTCCCAAAGCTTTACGATTATAGCACCCCCGGATGGGGACGATGCGCCCATAGGCGGTACGGATTGATCTAGAAACTTCTTGAACAACCGAAGAGCAAAATTTTGACAATGAGGATTAAAGTAAGGTACATTGAAACCAAAAATAGGCGATACCAGTTATGATACATATAGGGGACTTTTAAGCAACGGTCGACTGTTAGCCCATAATCATCTTCGGTAATGAGGGGTTTGCAGCTTTTGCTAGTTGGTATACCTGTTATTTGTTTCCGGTGTATTCGATGGTAAGAACAATTTGGTTCCCAATGGTAAGATATGCAAGGGACTTGTAAGTAATAATCGGCTGTTATGCTACAATCATCTTCTGCGATGATGGGTTTGCAGCTTTTGCTAGCTGGTGTACCCATTATTTGTTTCCGGTTAACTTAATGTATATCACGGGAGAGGGACTTGTAAGTAGGAATCGGTTCACGAGGGGCTAGGAATTTTTGCAAATGTGTGCACATTGTATTCGATTTCTATAAATCTGACGGTAAGAAAGTTTGTGTCGATGGTCTATCAATGTAACCGAGGATTAACTGTTTACACAACGGATACAAACGAAAATGTAAAGCAATGAGGTAGTTTCATAATAATTAATAGTGTCATCTATGGTATTTTAATCCTGAAAAGTTACGGATAGCTTTCTATTACCAACTAGATTATATAAGATATTGTTCCAAGTTTTCATCCGTCACGATGTCTACGACTGAAAAGGATAAAGTACAACTGACTGCAAAGTTAATTTAGTCCCTTCTTCCTATATTATTTTGTTGTTGTTTTTACAACGCTGAAGAATACCTTTTGATCATATGATTAATTTTTTTTAGAACATCCCGTTTAAAAAGCTTATGCTATAATCATCGTCAGCGATGAGGGGCTTGCAACTTTTAATAGCTGATATATCCATTATTTGTTTCCGGTGAATTTGATGTCAATCACGGGAGACGGACTTGTAAGTAAGAATCGGTTCACGAGGGGCTAGAAATTTTTGAAAATTGGTGCACATTGTATTCGATTTCTGTAAATATGACAGTAAGAAAGTTTGTATCGATGGTCTATCGCTATAACCTAGGATTAACTGTTTACGCAACGGGTACAAACGATACGGTAATGTAAAACAATAAGGTAACTTTGTAATAATTAATAGTGTCATCTATGGTATTTTAATCCTGAAAAGTTACGGATAGCTTTATAATATCAACTAGATTATATAAGAAATTGTTCCAAGTTTTCATCCGTCACGATATCTACGATTGAAAAGGATAAAGTTCAACTTCGACGGCAATCGATAGCCGCTGATGAGCTGATCAAAGTATATGACATCCATTTTTTGGTAAAAAAATTCCTTTATGAGATACACCAGTTTGAAAGTTTCAAGGGGTTGACAACTTCAGTAGTAAGGTACACACTGAAACCAAAAATAGGCGATACCAGTTGTGAGACATTTAGGGGACTTGGACGCGACAGGCGACTGTTAGCTCATAATCATCTTCGGCAATGAGGGGTTTGAAGCTCTCGCTAGTTGGCGTACCTGTCATTTGATGAACAATTTGGTTCCCAAATGTAAAACATGCAAGGGACTTGTAATTAATAATCGGCTGTTATGCTACACAAATCTTCAGCGATGAGGGGTTTCCAACTTTTGCTAGTCGGTGTACCCATTATTTTTATCCGGTGAACTTGATGTCTATCACGGGAAAGGGACTTGTCAGTAGAATCGGTGCACAAGGGGCTAGAAATTTGTGCAAATTGTTGCACATTGTATTCGATTTATATAAATCTGACGGTAAGAAAGTTTGTATCGTTGGTCTATCGCTATAACCTAGGATTTACTATTAACGCAACGGGTACAAACGATACTGTAATGTAAAACAAGGTAGTTTCGTAATAATTAATAGTGTCATCTATGGTATTTTAATCCTAAAAAGTTACGGATAGCTTTATAATACCAATTAGATTATATAGGATATTATTCCAAGTTTTCATCCGTCACGATGTCTACGATTGAAAAGGATAAAGTTCAACTGACTGCAAAGTCAATTTAGTCCCTTTTTCCGATACGCTTTTGTTGTGGTTAGGGCAATCGATAGCCCTTGAAGAGCTGATCAAAATATATGCCATCCATTTTTTTGAACAAAAATCCTTCATGAAATAAACCAGTTTGAAAGTTTCAAGGGGTTGACAACTTCAGGAGTAAGGTACACACTGAAACAAAAAATAGGCGATACCAGTTGTGAGACATGTAAGGGACTTGTAAGCAACAGTCGACTGTAAGCAACAGTCGACTGTTAGCTCATAATCATCTTCGGCAACGAGGAGTTTCCAGCTTTTGCTAGTTGGCATATCTGTTATTTGTCTCAGGTGTATTCGATGGTAAGAACAATTTTGTTCCCAATTGTAAGACATGCATGGGACTTGTAAGTAATAATCGGCTTTTATGCTATAATCATCTTCAGCGATGAGGGGTTTGCAACTTTTGATAGCTGGTGTATCCATTATTTGTTTCCGGTGAATTTGATGTCAATCACGGGAGACGGACTTGTAAGTAAGATCGGTTCACGAGGGGCTAGAAATTTTTGAAAATTGGTGCACATTGTATTCGATTTCTGTAAATATGACAGTAAGAAAGTTTGTATCGATGGTCTTTCGCTATAACCTAGGATTAATTGTTTACGCAACGGGTACAAACGATACGGTAATGTAAAACAATAAGGTAGTTTTGTAATAATTAATAGTGTCATCTATGGTATTTTAATCCTGAAACGTTACGGATAGCCTTCTTCCGATATTGTTTTGTTGTTGGTTTTACAACGCTAAAGAACAGCTTTTGATTATGTGATTATTCTTTTTAGAACATACCGTTTTAAAAGCTTCGATAAGTTGACAATTTCAGCATTTAACCAACAGCGAAGAAACAAAACCAAAGTGTTGCTCTCGCAACACTTTAGCTGGCGAAGCCGGACAAAGGTTGCCGCATTTGTTCATTTCTAAAATAGTTCGGTACTGAAATAAGGACAGATGCAAAATGGAGCAAAATCGTAGCTTGGAAACACTATTTCGTATTTGGGTTGGGTTTTCTGCAGGCAATGTTAACGAAAGTCATGCAGATAGGGATGATACTTGGTACTCTTCATTCAGGTCTCCTTTAAGACCCGTGGCAAATTCTTGGTCTTGATCTTGTGGTTGCGCTTTCGGTCTTCAGGACCTAGCCTGGTCTTCAAGATCCTGACTGAATTCGGATTAATTTCGGAACTTTTCAAAACGTCGCAAAGCATGAAAAGGTTAATAACGGACTGCATCATCAGGACCAGATTTTGAAGGTTAAGAGGTTAGCCGATCATGCTTATTATTTGTAGCGGCTATTCATCGCGTTAAATGATAAGATAAGATAAGATTTTATTATATAAACAATGGCTTGACGTGAGTAAGTTACAAGATAATAGCTACCAAGGAACCTTCTGCAGTGAAGTATGCGTTTACAACTTCTAGCTTTGTGAAAAGACTCAGAAGTGGTCCGCTGTTTGTAAGTTCTGCAATGAAAAGAACACTGACGGTAAAGGGGTTTCTTCTACTTTTGTAAAGTAAGCATGCAGTATGTAGGCTACACTTAAAAAATGCTACAAAAGCATGAAACCCCTTTACGAGAAGGTGTCCTGCGTAACCAGCGGAGCGAGTGTTCAGCCACAGTAGACTTTCTATGCGACCTCACAAATCAAGGATGTTCCTGTGGTACCTGATACCACGGTATAAAGCCTTTTGCAGTTACTGTGGTATCTGATATTCAGATACCACACCATGGTATCTGCAAAACCACAAATATTGGCAGCGTTGGATTATCTAACATGCAGCAGGGATATTGGCATATAATTATGTAAATTTTAAGTGCGTATTTATTGACAGAAATATAATCAGCTTACTTTTCATTAACGGCCCTTAGTTAGGCTAGAAACGTAAACTAAAATAGACTTTCTTGGTCTTAAGACCAGAGCTAAATTCTTTGTCTCAGTAGCAGGGCTAAAATCCCAGCGAAGATCAGTTTAGCTTACCTAGCATCCTTCACCCGATATGGGTCAGTTCCCCGACATTCGAAGTTCTCTATGTATTTAGTAGATGGAACGTTGGGACCACAAAGTAGCTCCAAATCCGGATTACACACATCGATGAAATGCGGTCGAAGCCTTCCGATCGAAAACTTTCCTGTAAAAGTGGAATAAACAAAACCTTGCTGTCGTGTCGGAAATCTCCTTCTCCGGGACAGGTTGGGGACAATGGGCTCTTCCTTGGTATTGACGTATACAGATTACAAAATGGTCACTATGTCAGTGCTGTTAATTACTTGTACCATGTGCTCGGGAATGTGTACCACCCATAGCTAAATTTCATTTCATTTGATATACCTTATACAAATTTGGATATGGATACTTTTTTACGCAACGAACTTTCACAACACTGAGTACACTGACTATCATTTTTTTCATTTTGTCCGACCAAACCAATAGTCAACTTCCCGCTCCAACCACCATGGGGGGAGTGGAGGAAGGTGGAATCCGAAATCTTGAGGAATGTATAACTTTGGAACGGGTGATCGGATCTTAACGAAACTTGATATTTCGAAAGACCTCGTGTCTCGGATGACCCACTCAAAGTCCGGACCTGATCCGATGAATGTGGGGGGGGGGGGAGGCACTGGAAGTCTTGTAGCACGCTTAGAGTGGAGCGATTGGGATGAAACTTGGTGGAAAGGACAAGCACAAGAACTAGATACGTTAGTGATAGAACCGGATCAGATTTGGGCACTGGGGGGAGGGGGGAGTGCGAAATTCTGGTTATCGCAAGTTAAAGTATTTTCAGTGATAGGTCGATGAAACGACCGACGAAGAGACTTGACATGATTGGCTTAGAACTAGTCAGTTCCCCGACCAAACCATCGTGGGGGAGTGGATGGAGGGGGAATCTTGAATCTTGAGGTATGTATAACTTTTGAACGAGTGGTCGGATCTTAACGAAACTTGATATTTGGAAAGACCTCGTGTCTCGGATGTCCCATTTTAAGTCCAGACTGGATCCGATGAATATGGGGGGGGGGGGCGGAATCTTGTGATACTCTTAGCATGGCGCTTTGGATGGAACTTGGTGGGAAGAACAAGGACAAGAATTAGATACATCAGTGACAAAACCAGACCGGGTTCGGGAACTGTAAGAGGAGTTGGTGGGGGAGGGGGGGGGGCGGAATTCCGGTGACCGCAAATTAAGGTACTTTAAGATGTGCTAGGGCGATGAAACTTGGCTTGAACATTAAAAACTTGATAAGATTAAAGTGCGTTTCTTAACCAAAAAGTAAAAAAAAATACTTTAACGAAACGACATATATTCATGATTCCCAAGGGCCCATTCTCATTTTTGCCTGAAGCGTTTTGCTTACAAGTGAATTTCTTAAAGGTACAAACAATAATTTTGAGCAAAATGTATATTTTCATGATTCCATCATCACGGCCAAATGCAGAAATAGATAGTTTTCACGAACAATACATTCTCCATGATCATTCATATCTCAACTTCTCCAGGGTTTTGCTTACAATTACAAATGATCACAACAAACCCACGAATTGACAAATTCCTTCCTTTATCCCCTGGCCCAGCCTTGCAAGTGCCATATGAGCTTCCAGCTCTTGTTAAAAAGAAGGAGGAAACACATTATAGAAAACCGTGAAAGAACCAGAGCCTCGTTTTTGTTGCACCAGCGCTGCCGCATCGCTGCTGCAGCACTTCTTTGCTTTTGCATAATATGCGTTTTTGGATTCACTTTCTTCTTGGTTGAAGCGGCACCGCTGCAGCATCTTGCAGGGAAGCACGGACTTGGTCAGGGAGCAAGTCCGTGATTCTCGAGAAGCGCTGCCGTCTTTCTCGGAAGCGCTGGAGTGCAGAAACGGATGTAGAAAGAATCAGTCCGGAATCGGCCGAGAAGTGGACCTGGAGCATGCAACAAAAACGAGGGATGATAGCAACGCAATTCCATTAAGGGCACTAACGCAACGACTTTAACAGTGTAACGAGCGACAAGATTCCCCGCGACACGATTCCCGTCAATACTCGTTAATTAGTCTCGGAATAGCTCACCATCTGGTGACAATCTCTAATGGAAGACGCCATAACTAGATTTCTAGTAGATACCGAAACATTTTTGTTGGATCAAGTGGCGGCATCCTTACGACTTTAGCCACGACAAAAACATTTATCTCCAAGTCGTACAGCGAGATTTTTTTTTACTTTCTTTCGCGAAACCTGATCTCCAGATTTTCCAGACAAGAAACGAAAAATATAATCGTGCTGAAGGGTATGAAGTTGATCTTATGTCAACTACACGGCACGGAATTGTCTCAGACACTCCGACACGCAAGTTCTTGACAACAGAGACGTTCTGGACAAGAGCGGGTCCAAATGTCCAAAACCTGATGGAACTACCCTGAGAACAGCCACATAGAGAATCTCTGTGAGTTCCGTCGAGATCTTAAAACGCTTTGTCTCCACCCATATGAGCTTTAAAGTGTAGTTATTCTGATTTGAGTTGTTTTCAGGTCAGCCCAGAAATGTTTATTCATATATATATATTTTGGAGTGTATAGTTTTTTTTTTTTTTTTGGGTGTTGGAATCAAAACATATTTGATGTAAAGAAAAAAAAATCTAACCAACTGACGAGGCTTAACCCTTATTCTACTGGCACCACAGTAGACATGCTTCGAATGCTTAAAGCATCCCTCGCACTACCTACTGTTTATGTTCCAAGCTCTGCTTTTAACAAATTATCCACGGCTTTGGCTGTTTTAAGCCTTTTCCCAGACCCATTGATTTCTAGCAAAGCTTGGCATGACAAAACCGGTTTTACGCATCAATAGCATGATACGCGAACACTCATCGGGAGCATAATGCGCATGGAAACTAGTGAGTCATGGCAAGTGCAAAGATTAGTGAGGCGTCGTTAGCGGGTTCAGAATGTAACATTAAATTTGGGTCGCCGGGTTTAAGAAGTAATGAATGTAGTTACGGAAGTACGTTGCATGGTAGGCTATTATAGGTACAACGGATCCTTTTATTTTGTGTGTTGCAGAGTAACAGCACAGTTTCTTTGAACGTAAGGTTACTCTGAACAGTGCAGTTTTGGGCTAAATGGTAAAACAAAAACCCAAAACACCAATTCCGGTGTCTTCGGAGCCCTTAATTAGCTACTTTGGCTGTCCGTTAGTCGACTTTGTCGCAGCAAATGGATGAAAACGGCACTGTTCGAAGTTAATCCACGTTCAAAGAAGTTGAATGAGCTAAACGAATACGCCAGCTGACGTCGAGGCTGATGTTACTCAAAGACATTCAAAGATGCATACGTCTGCTGTACTGTTTTTCATGGGCTGCAACCTTTAAAGAATATATAACACCATGAGTAACGGCGTCAAAATCATAACTTTGATCAGTCAATCTTTTATCATAATAAACGTAGCCGATAGTTGGTTTCTCGTCTCTCTAGGAACAAAATCAGCTGAGACCTCACTTATTCCAGCGCCTTCCTTCTTCGACCTTCCTCTTCATGCTGTGACAACATTAATACAATCAAAATTGCAGACCAAGATTGCAAAGTCATGACTGAATTTTTGTTCTTCTAGCTACAGCCTGAAGATGACCCTTTCCAAGAACGGCCGACATTTCGATTAAACTTATTAGTTCATCGCAATCAACTTGTCATTAATATTTATTTAATAATAAGCCTCTGACAGAAAAACCCACCCCTGAAAAATACCTCAGGCTTGCAGTGCCTAACACATGGATCACACTGCTGCGATTTCACGCAAAATTCTGCGTCATGCGACATACGACACAAATCGTGCGACAAGCAACGCAAAACCTTGCGTTGTGTCGCAGTGTCGGATGCGTTGAAATATTTCAACTGAAGAAGAAGAAGAAGAAGAAAGAAAAGAAAAAACAATGACTAGTTAATTTTCAAGACTTACTGTAATCCTAGGATGGCTGAATGCAAAATATCTTCTGAATAAACTTGTATTAACCGGTTTTGAACAAGATGACATATGGGGTTTGACTGAAAATTTCCTAATGATGGGTGGTATTCAGATTTGTAATCTCCCAGCATCTTCAGACTCTGTTTCCCCGAGGGTTTCTTTTGCAGAATAATCTCGCCAAAAAATTTCGTTTTCCATTTGCGTCTGCATGGTAGTGGGAACGTCCATGTGAGTCTGTCGCACGTCAGAACATCAAAGAAAAAATCGCGTCGCACACGAAGCAGCAGTGTGAACCAAGGGTAACGGACGATGCCCGGGAAACCATTTACAAGATTGGAACACATGTTTTGTCAAAGATAATTTTTTCTTGGCTTTTTCTTCTGGTATTTCGCAGTTGAAACAAATGTTTTGACCTATTTATTAATTATTCTAATAAACAACATAAATCGTGTTCGCTTACAGGGAATCAACTGGTCTCGGTCTCTGAGGGAAAAGGAGTATTTTATCTCAGAGAGCCGAACGACCCTGTTTTCGCACTTGAGTGCTGACCCGCCATCTTTGAAGGTCAACTAGTCCATCAAAAATCACCATACAGTACTCTAAGCTCGTAATCCTGCCGATATCTGCCTGAATCTTCAATCCCACCCTGTCAGGTGACACTTGCCAGACCCATCTTGTTGGTGTAAAGTCTCGTTGACGAGACGACATTAACTACTTGACACGGCGACCCTGTCCCAGGCGAGGGGCAAGGACTCCTTTTGTCATTTTCCAGACGATGCTGTCCCTGATTCCAAAAGACTGTATCAGCTTCTACAACAACGGTTCCTAACCATGCCGGATCGGAAGAACAACAATCTCACCCAGTGGCAACGAGCTATATCCGGGGTTTGTCGGCTCTGCCTCAGACTTCAATGGGTCTCCCCCTCACCTGATTAGAGGTGTTATACTGTTTTGTCCCAAATGCCTAATATCTCCCCGGCTACTGGCTGCAAGGTAGAAAAAGGTCTGAGATGGTTCAAGGGAACGAATAAGAAATACTTGACAGAACTGTCATTTATATGACAACGGAATCTTCACTGCATCTTCCTCAAAAGAACCGGCGGCATCTAACGGGGTTGTTTATATTCCCAAATTTCACATTGCTTTGGTGACCTTATTAAATGCAATACCCCACTCTCCATTCTTGACCGATCCGGACCATTCCGTCCTATAGGCCTATTCGTCAGAATCATTAGTTCCACCGAAAGAATTCACGCATAAAGTCAAGCCGATTGCTGGCCAACTTTCAGATTAAAATATGGCATCCAATTATGCTACTTTTGTTCGATACTATCTCCATGATCGAGCCAACAGGGGTGGCCCAAAGCACTCAGACCAGGGGGGAGGGGGGGGGAGACCCCTTATTTCAACAAGACTTCTGGATCATAATATACGAGTCGAACGTACCCACAAAAAAGCTCGGCGCCCATTCCCCGCCAACAAATAACAGAACCGGTGTAAAACTAACTGCAAATGCATCAGTTCAAATTATTCGGGTAATGAAAATTCGTATATATAAAATAACACCTTCAGCTTTTTATTTTAGCTTCAGCTAAAGAGCTAAACTTCCAACGCTGTACCCATTACAAATTAAAATAAGCGCCGCAGGCAAAATGTTTTTAATCTGCCTTTTCTGGCAGAATTTAACTACTTACCGCATACAAATTCTATCTTTCAATGAGTTTCGAGCCCCCACAATTCGCAAAAATAAATGCCACACCGCTCTCTCAAATAGAGAATATTACAAAATGCGCCAAAAGTACACATTTGTGAGGAGCAAATCGTGCTTTGGTGGTCCATAAGAAAATTAACGAATACCAATGAAATAAAAATTTTGTCCGTCGAAGGAAGTACTGGCCATCCAGAATAAAGTAGACACAAAGTAGATTTGCTCTGAATTTACGGAAAATTTTTTTTTTTTCGCGTTAAAAGACATACTTTTTCACAAACAAAACAAGCAAAACAGGTTTGCCGTGAATGTGTTCGACGGTGCACTCAAAACAATACAAATCCAGGTTTACGGACGTAGTCTAAAAACTTCTGGTTTTCGCCAGGCAAGAGTTTACAGATTCTGACTAAATTTGTATGTGTATAAAAGATCCCGATTCGCCATTGAGACTTAAGTTTTGTGGTGTAGTTTCACTATAGTTATGACGTACATTTGGTTTAGTTATGAAAGTAAAGTATGTGTACCGTTTCTTTTGTCCAATCGACATACAGCACTTTCATAACTAAAACAAAAGTACGTCAAACTACAATGAAACTACAACCGAAAAAACCCAGCTTAAACTAGTTTGCAGAATTTGATTCCTTATCGGTAAGGACAGAACCCGATTCATCGACGAAACTCAAACTTTCGGCTTTCCCCGACATAATCACTATATCTCTCCCCAATCCATGACAGTAAAGCACATCTGAAATCTTTCGATCTGCCTCAATCTTCATCTGCGACCTTGCCCCCAAACTTAGGTCCGAGACTCAACACGCGACGGACGACACAGCAAGTTAAGAACGATGAGTTCACTTTACGATAAAAAGATATCGTTTTCGAGTTGCAGGCATTTCCTGATATTTTCATCAGAGAGACAGTGGAATTTTAAGAAGGGTTTGCAGATGTGCTTTGGCACTAGCGTAGTAGCCAGAAATTTACCTCCCGACTAAAATGTGCTGTTCCAGCGTGTTCAGAACCACTCCTGCCCTGGGAAACGAATTCTGTGTGTAGCCTAAATCGAAATCTTGACCCTCAACCCATGCACTTAGCCTTGTCTCTCACTTTTGGTTTATTTATGTTATCCAGTCAGACATGAATTTAACAACTAACAATTGCGCAAGCGCTCAGAAGTGGAGTCTGAAAGTAAAATCTTTTTCACATCTCATAAACAAACAGCGTTAGAACCAAGACATTTAACATCCCCAATAACCAACAAATACTGAAATAACATTTTGAAATCCTTCCAGTTTAAGAGCTTTTTATGTAAACAAACCGCATTTAGAATCCAAAGAAGATCTTCAAGAACGGTTTCAGTTTCGATACTGAATGTCTTGCTAGCCAGTCCCACCCTTTAAATCTCTTTTATATTAGCAAGGTAATAACAAGTGCAATAAACCAGATCGTAGCAGCCTAATACCCAATAACCGTCCAATTTTCAACTGATCATTAAGGACTGATGTACGCGGTACGCAAAATCCGCATATACACATACATATCCACAAGTACGCAAGCGTTGAACTCCAGACGTCTCATAGATGAACGTAACTCATGGGAAATCTGGGCCCAGTTACCCACGAGAGGGATGATGGGGGGAGGGGGGTCTGGACCCATCAAATTGCATATATGGACTTAAATATCCTCGACTATACCAGCTTAGAGTTTGATTCAAGTCACGGATCAAAAAACTTAACTCATGAACAAATTGGGCCCAATTCCCCATGCACGGGGAGGGTGGGTGTGATTCAACATCAGATATATATCACAACCCGTATGATCCAAAAACACAAAGTAATGTCATCGCCTTTTATTCAGTTACTGTCAAATTAAAAACATTAAAAAATGTGCAATCTAGGCCCAATTGCCCCTGAACCAAGTGGGGGTGGGATTTGGGACCCGCAAAAAGGACAAAGAGACCCCAATGCTCACAAACCTATACCAAGCTTCAACTTGACGGGTAACTATCAAATGTCACGGGTAACGAACTTCACTCCTGGGCAATCTGGGCCCAGTTGCCCATGAACGGGGAGGGTTGGGAAGGTGCATCTTTAAAAGCAGTTTCCCAGCGATAGGATCTACAAGTGCAAGAAATTTCATCTTCCTATGTCCAGGTTTGGTCAAATTATGAACATTATTCACTGGGCAATCTAGGTCCATTTGCCCCTGAACCGGGGGGGGGGGGGAGGAATACGGTCAAAACCGAAAGCTGCTACAGCGCACGCAATATGGATTGTTCCAAGGAACCCTCCACTAACAACTAACCTATACTAATTTTGACAGGCTAAATCTGAAAGACCTAAGTGAAGTGAGACAGATGCAAATCATATGCCTTTAAAGCAGGTTTTAAAACACGGGCGGGCGAGTTGCTGCCAGTCCAGACCCTTGGTTCGAGAAGTCGAGAGTAATGTCTCCGACCTAACGGGTAAGGAAACCGGGTTCAAACAACTCGGCTTGCCTTTCACTGTGACGGATTTACGACTGAAGCTGGGTAGTGCCAAAATTATCAACTTTTTAAAATGACTCGGATTATCTTTGACTAAAATGAGCGCACCGGACCTTGGTGAGGCCAAAACACACGACTGATAAAACGAATACCATAAAACCATTTTTAGAATCAAATCATATTTAGACTATATATCTTTATTAATCCTCTCGACCCCTAAATTTTGTAATTAGCTCCAACTGTACCCTAACCATCATCGGAATTCTCTTTATTTATATTTTTCCTCTTCCTTTCTATCAATAACAAGGACCATTATACTCTTAAAATATAGGCTGTAGTTGCGTTTTTTTTCTTCACGTGTAGTTTCTCTGTAGTTAGACGTACTTTGTTTTATTTAAGAACTACTGTGTCCGGAAAACAAGAGTGAAAACCCACCGAAACTACATCAAATACAACGCAACTTCCAAATATGCTGAAATATGTAAAAATCGAAAATATTCTTGGTACAAATCGTCCTCTGAAATCACTGAAATTTAAGTGAAAAAACGTGTGCAGGCATTCCTACATGCCACGCACCCAATCCCTATCCCCTTGTTTTTGCACTCTAAGCAAATTGAAACATTCCAAACTGTCTACTCTGATTCCGAAAGTTATTTATTTTTCTAATAAGGTTTCACAGGACCCGCCCGGAACAAGGAGTCAAAGGTTAGGGGAAATTTCGAGGATGGAGATAGTGATTTCTGTTAGAACAGCACCTCAGGAGTAATTAGACATCTTACCCAATTATTAGCACGTCAATAAATCAAAGGAAAAGCATATAAAACTTTCAATTCAACAGACTTTCGAGAAACCTGTCATTCAACTAATCTACCTTCCACTGCTCTGGAGTCCTTAAAGCACAGCTCTTACTAGAAATGGTTTCTCCACACTAAAATGGCTTGGAAATATTGTTTTTCAAAAATACCCATACTTGCCCCGTTAAATTAAGGATTTTCCTACTAGAGCTTTCCGACGCTGGCCAGAATACGCGGCCCAAATCTCCGATGTTGTCCCCGGCCCCTGTACACCCTTTCCCGGCACCAGCAAAAAAAACGGTGCCGTCTATAAATTAGGCGATCCCGCTGCTAAAAATGCTGATTAAACGTTTTCACACATGACAACCGGCTCCAGCACCGGCCGAGATCCGCCGCACCGGGCCCTCGCTGTGCACTAAAATCGAGAGTTGGCAACTCCTCGATCCTTAATTCTTAAACATTCCCCAAAGAATTCGCAAGGAGTCGCAAGTTCAAATTATCACTTTTATGCCACAGAACGACGACCAGGGTCGGACAGTCACAGACTCAAATTCCTGCCAGGATTTGATGATCAAAGCGCAGAACATCAGGCCGGGAAATCCTGATCGTGTGTTCACACTATTAGGAACGGCTTAGCAAAATTTGGGAACATGTCCCCACTGAGAACTCCAGCACTTAAATTAGCCTTTATATTCAAGTCGCCATTTAACTAACTGTTCTGTCAAACCGCCTACGCATCTGGAATCACAAGAAAAATATAATCAAGCAAAAATATAGGCTTGAGTACACAAATTGCTTGACTAAGGGCTTCCCATGAATTGCAACTACGCAACGTCATTCGGGAAGTGTAGGTATACTGTTACGATGTTTTTGTTTTTTACGTATACAGAACGCCCATTTAAGTCCAAAGGAACGGCAGACATCAAACGAACCCGGGACAGCCTCGATTCATAAAGCACAAGGTTTTATATTCCGAGACGCCTGTTGCTTCTCGGATTACTCCCACTAAAGAACGAATGCATGGAGAGCAAAAACGACCTACGGGACTTGAGAACCCGGATTAAAAGAGCAGAAGGATGAAATTCAATCTTCTAGAGCTTAGAAGATAAGAAATCCACCCGAAAGAACCGCCAACAGGAACGTACCATATTCTCGCAGACAACTCAAGTGGCGAAGAGGCGTCCGCTCATCTGACGAATGACATGAACCGGTGGAGTGCGACGACAAAAAAGTAAGCCCACCAGCTCAGCTAGGAAGGGAAACGGAAGAAGCTAATCTCAATATCGTCGGCCTACCCCAAGCCCCAAATGCGTAATCTTTTCGGGGTGGCGCCGGGTCCCCTCCTCTAGTTCTGAACGACGATCAAAATGTATCCAGCCGGATTTTTTATGGTTTTCTATAGTTCGGACAGGGGCAAAAAAAATCTATACTGAACTGATGACGCCAGAAACAGAAATTCCGGCCTCTGGCTTCAAGATACAGCGGCACTGTCCGCAAGTGAACTAAGTTCTGAGACGGACTGTTTCCGACAAGTGCCAAACTGATTATTCAGGGCAGAGACGTCATCGGAAAGCTATAGGTCGGCAACGGGGGTCCCATTGGCATTTTCAAAGCAAATCTTACACATGTACATATGGAAAACAAGCAATACAACAATACAACGTTATTGTACCAAGAAAGAGTATGTATTCAAAGGGCCACAGTTTCGGCTTCGCTTCTAATTTTGTCACATTCTTTTTCTTCTGTTGGGACACTTCGGACAGTCATGGAAGTAATGCAAGACTGTTCCAATACAGGACGCCGTAAACTTGGCCTTCACAGGATGAGAAAGCAACTGAGCAAAAACAGCAAAAGATAAAAAAATAACAGTGTTAATTTGAATATTTGCGTTTAGTACTTTGCACGCATATTTGCCAGGTCTGAATTTCATCAAATTCTTCGACCCATTCAAAGACGACGTCCGAGTGACATACCTCTACTGTGCCTACCATTTCCTGATCATATCGCAAATCAGTCCTCTTATGAGCATGATATCTCTCGAACACAATATTTAATACAATACCAGATATTTTGACAGAAGGTAGCGTGGAGGATCCACTGAATAAAAAAAAACCCACCGAGTTCACAAATCGGCTCAGTAAACCTGCATCTGAAGGTGGGGGAGAGGGATACAAATTACGGCTCGTTCATTAGAACATTGAGTTTGAAAACATGATGTATAGGTCCAACCACTTCGTTTACCAGCCGGAACAACAGTTCGACCACAAGACGCGATCATGTTTTCTCTGCGGTGGATGTAGCTTACGGTGAAACAAAGATTCCCTTCAGATTGTGTGCCCACAATCATATCATACGCGGCTTAACGAGGCATTTAATTGTCTCATTACCACACGCTAAAAGGAAGTTATGCGACAAAAAGGAAAGGTATCCGCCCAAATGACTATAACAGGAAGTCGGCCTACAAATAGGCTGCCATGATACAAATCTGACGCTAACCTACCCGACGATAGTAAATATTCGAAATACCGCAGAATTGTCACTGAGAGAAACCATCTACAGACAAATGTAGCAACATAAACCAGAACAAGGCTATGCACAGGTTAGGATCCGAGCAGTCCGAATTCCTGACAGTATGGCAGATGTTTCAGTAACAAGAGCTAGAAGCTCATATGGCACTTGCAAGGCTTGGTGAAAGGATGAGCTGGAAGCTCATATGGCACTTGCAAGGCTTGGTGAAAGGATGAGCTGGAAGCTCATATGGCACTTGCAAGGCTTGGTAACGGATGAAATTAGGAATTTGCCAATTCGTGGGTTTGTTCTGATAACTTGTAAGCCAAAACCTTGAGATAAGAATGACAACGGACCATTGGAAATTACGAGAATGTATCGTTTGGTAAAAAGTTTTTTTTTTTGCACTTTGCTGTGATGATGCGCACTAATGGTGCTAGAAATTCATCTGTAATCAAAACCTTGAGGCAAAAATGATCCTGGGCCCTTTAGGACCATGAATATAAATGGTCTGGTAAAAATGTTTTTTTTTTTACTCTTCGGCTAAGATGCGCACTCTAAGGGTGCTAGAAATTCATTTCTAAGCAAAACCCTTAAGGCAAAAATGATCACGGGCTCACGGGGATCATGAAAATGTAGATTTTGCTTAAAAGTATTTTTTGCGGTGAAGAGAATACTTTAACGGATGATCGGATCTGGAAAGCGACAATTTCTACGCCAATCTTGTCAAGTCTCTAATGTTCAAGCCAAGTTTCGTCGTCCTAGCACATCTGGGAGTACCTTAAATCACGATCACCGAAATTCCGGACCAGAATGGTGGGAAACTCACACCAGAATGCCCGAATCCGGTCCGGTTCTGTTACTGGTGTGTATAAGGCTTACTTCTGTTCTTCCCACCAAGTGCCATCCCAATCGCTACAATCTAAGCTTGTCACAAAATCCCCCCCCCCCCACCACCAGACTCCCACACATTGATCTGATTCTGTCCGCACTTGAAATGGGACATCTGAGACGCGAGTCTTTCCGAATATCAAGTTTCATTAAAATCCGATCACATGTTCAAAACTTGTACATTTCTCAAGATTCCAGATTCCCCCTCACTCCACTCCCCCCATGATGGTCAAATCGAAGAAACGACTGTTCTTAAGTTAAAATTCTCGAGTCCCTGAAATGCCTGCCAAGTTTCATCGTTCTAGCACATGTGTAAGCATCTTAACTCGGGATCACGGGAATTCCGGAACCCTCCCTCGAACTCCCCCCCCCCCCACAGTGCTCGGATCCGATCCGGTCTTGCCAACTATGTATCTGGGGCTTGTGCTTGTTCTTTCCACCAAGTTTCACCCCGATCCATTCTCTGAACATGTCACACGATTTCCGGTTTCTCTCCCCCAACTCCCCCCAAAGTCACCGGATCATTCCGGACTTGAACTGTGACATCTGGAGACGGTCTTTCCAAATATCAAGTTTCGTTAGGATCCGATTCCCCGTTAAAAAAGGTAAAAATACGTCAATATTCCGGATTCCTCCTCCCTCCACTCCCCCACGGTGGTCGAGTCGGAGAAGTGACTATTTCCAAGTTATTTTGCTAGGGTCCCTAATATGCCTGCCAAGTTTCAATGAGTGGCCCGACAGACAGAAAAGTGATCGGTATATGGCACTTGAGCGGAGCTACAGGTGCCATAAAAATCTCGAAGCAAATGACGTCAAAAGAGATTTCTTGGAAAAAAAAAATATTTTGTTTATTTTGTTGGTTTCACGAAAAGTAAACAAATGCAAAATAATTCTAACCATTCGACTCGTCAATGTTTGAACACGCGCGTCAATGTTTGAACACGCGCGTCACTGACTGCCGGAATAAAATGTTTAGCCAGGAAAGGAAACGGTCATGTTTCAATCTGCTGCTGCCCACGCCACCGTAAGAAGTGTAGAGAATATCTACCTAGACCGAACATTTACACAAGAGCTAGAAACTAATATGGCACTTGTAAGGCTGATTCAGAGGATGGAAGTAGGGGTTTTCGAATTCGTGGGTTTGTTCTGGTCATTTCCAAGCAAGACGCTTGAGATAGGAATGACCAAAGGCACTTAGAAATAACGAGAATGTGTCGTTCGGTAAGAATATTATATTTTTGCACTTGGATGTAATGATGCGCACTTCAAGGGGGCTAGAAATTGATCGTAAGTTAAGCCCCTGAGGCAACGGTAATGAGCCCTTGGGGACTATTAATATATATCGTTTGGTCAAAAGTTTTTTTTTCTCTTTTCGGTTAAGATGCGCACTTTAAAGGTGCTAGAAATTCATTTTAAAGCAATTCCTCGTGGCACATGTTCATGGGCCGAAATGTATCGTTTGATCAAAAGTACTTTTTGGGATCCCAAAACGTAAGTGGAGGGATATATATGACATCGCAAAAGTTGTCCGTCTGTCCGTCCGTCCTTCCGTCTGTGAGCACGATAACTCTCGAAGGGAATGAGATATATTGATGAAACTTGGTGTGACGATTATTTGGGCCAAGAGTAAGGTCGAGTTCGTAGATGGGCCCTGTAGCTCTACATTTAGGGGTGGGGGTTCAAATTAAGGGACAAACAAAATATTTTTAAACAGCTAATACGATAGTCTAATTATGGGATAAGAAGGCATGCTGAGCACGATAGTGAAAACCATTTTCTCGCCGGACAAGTAGTTCGTCGGAATCCGGCAAAAACCGGAAAGTTGGTTAAAAGTAAAAGTTTCATTTGAAGTTGATTAAATGGTCGATTTAGGGGTAAGAAGACATGTTGAACACGATGCTGAAAACTATTTTCTCGCCAAACAACTAGTTCCCCCGGAATCCGGCCAAAACCGGAAAATTTGTTAAAAGCAAAAGTTCGATTAGATGACAGATTAACGGGTAAGAAGAGAGGCTGAGTCTGTATTTGACAATCAGTTTTTACCCGGAACATATAATTAGTCGGGAATCCGGTTGTAACCGGATTTAACTTTTATTCAAAGTTGATTAGATGTTCTTTATATAAGGAGATACGCTGGATTTGTTTCTGAATTTTCTGTTTTTGCTGGACTAGTACTTCGTTCGGAATTCGGGCGAAACCGGAAACTTGGCAGAAGTAAAGCAGGAAGTCTCGGTCAGTATCGTCAAAATAGATATGGCTTATAGAATTATTTCTAAACTTGGTTTTCTCTGATGATTAGCCTGGCGAAGACTGGATCTGGCGAAGACGAGACCCGATTGCCCGAACCAAATATTAGATTTTTGGGACCCCATCGACACCTTTGGTCTTGTTTGATTTTGCGGTCAAGATGCGGACTTTAGGGGAAATCATGAAAATGTATATTTTGCTTAAAAGATTTTTTTTTTATTTGCGATTAAGATTAGTAGCCTACTTTAAGGAATGGCTGGATATGGGAAGTGACGACTCCTAAGCCAATCTTGTCAAATCTCTAACATTCCAGCCAAGTTCTATCCGGTTCTGTAAATGATTAATCTCGAGCATTTGTTTCTTATTCCCACAAAGTTCCATCCCGATCTGTTCAGTCTAAGCGGGTCACGTATTTTCCGTTCCCTGCGAGTTTCATATCCGGTCCGGACAGGAAAAAGAACATCAGAACATGTCCTCTGTTGCACTATCAAGTTTCACTTGAATCCCATCACCCGTTCCAAAGATACACACGACTCAATATTCCGGATTCCCCCTCCCTCCACTCCCACACGAGGACCGGATCGAGAAAATAATTATATTATTAAGTCAGTTTCTTCCGTCCTGATATGCCTGCCAGGTTTCGTCGTGAAAATCCCCATAACCGCCATCACCGGAATTCCGAGAAACCTCCCTCCACCCCCAAAGTGTCAGGCTCCAGTCCGATTGTGTAAACGATTTATCTAGAGCAGATGCGTGTTCTTCCCAGTAAGTTCCACTACGATCCCTCCAATCTAACCGTTTCACGAGATTTCCGGAGATTTCCGCCCCCCCCCCGTGCGATCGGCGCGATTATGAATTTCTCATCAAGCTAAGATGCGGTCTGCGCACACCAAGGAAACAGGGGAGGTTGTATCTTTTTTTTTGCTGTGTCAGTACATGAAGCTATCGGAGCTCGGGGGTGGTGCAAGACTGAATGAGTTTCAGTAGGGACGTTCTCTATCGGTAGTGGTGCTAGTGTCGCTGCTATTCGAGTGTGCGTCCCTTTTTTTAAATTCTTGGCACTGCTCCCTATTGTTATTTTGCTCTGAAAAAACGACACTTGGTTAACTGAGAAATGCCTTCTTCCATCAACTAACTGCAATCATAGCTGCGTTCGTTGCACTCCGGGCTGTCTCTGGTGTTTAGTCACCAGTGTCCGGTTCTTCCCTTAAAACGCGTTCTTTTGGTTCACCGGTGAGTTGATGAAAACCGGCTAACTCCTCGCTGAAGCCGGGCTCACGAGCAGGTTCTGGTTAGTCCGCACTGGTGAGATAAAACCGGACACTGGTTAGTTCAAAAACGGGTTATAAGACTGGTGAGAAGTCACCGGTGGATGCAGAAACGGCTTATAAGAAAAACCGGAGACCATCAGTGAGAACTCCCGTGACAAAGAACGCAGCTCATGTGCAGAGTGCCTAAAGGGCGAGTATAAATCAGCAAAAAAAAAAAGATCTTATGGGTGCTTCAACTACTCACCAATATCAGTGGCTAGCTGACTGCATCCTGCTCCGAACAGGAACACTCCTACTAGGTGAACCAACTCTAGTAGAATCGGGTGCAAGTTCAACTTTCCAACCCGGATTCCTCCAGAAAGATATTTCGAAGGCCTGGCTTTCGACCGCCTCACTAGTTCGACGACCACCATCTAAAACGATATAGATAATAGCTAGGAAGTCTAGTATCTATCAATCGACCAGTCATCAATCAAGAACCCACCGAGGGGTTGCCCACTCTCGATTTTAGAGTACAGCAAGTACCCAGTGCCGCGATTCTCAGCCGGTGACGACACCGGTTCCCATGTGATCGAACAGTAAAATCGGCCTGTTTAGAAGCAGAATCGACTAATTTATGGCAGGCACCGTGCTGGCATCGCTGGTTTCGGCCGGTGCCGGGCAAGGGTGTACAGCAGATGCATGGGAGTGGGCAACCCTTCGTAGCCCGTACTGGTTACCAAAAGTTGGTTACCAAAAGTAACTTCGTACACCCTTGAAAGTAACCCAAAAGTATCTCAAAGTAACTCAATTTAACCTAATGTAACCCAATGTAACCCAATGCAATTTAACCCAAAGTAACCCAATGTAACCAAAAGTAACCCAAAGCAACCCTGAGTAACCCAAAGTATCCTGAAGTAACTCGTACACCCGGGTTCTTGGTGACCAACCCTGGGGATAACGCGGGAAAAATGGGAACAAAATTTCGCGGAAACAAAATTAATGCATAGTCACTTCCTTGGGTGGTTGTTCCACTGCGGATCTTTTAATCACCACAATATTTTTTTAAGATTTGATTTAAAAAAACTTACTTATGCCTGATTAACTATGAACAAAATCTCCTGGTTCTTACTGAAATTAAGAAGAGCTAAAATGCTGAAATAAAAGACGAAACTAATGATCACAGATACAGCTCTGATGACTTGGAGAAGTTCGAGTCCCATAAGATCTATTCTTCACGTGCGGGGGCCTTGAGGAGGTTTCTAAGGACGAGTGTAGATATACAGTAGCCTCCACCAAAGATTGACAAGAAAAGAATTAACAGGGGGGTACAGATCCTGCTTTGTTATCAGTAGACTAGATTTGAGCGTATAATAAGATACTAGTTTTACGGGCACCACTTAGACCTAAACAAATCCAGAACCAAATAATTTACTGGTTATATAATTTAACGCCCTTTCCATGCACGAATTAAACGATCTAAGTTAGCAAAAATAAACAGCTGTTAGTTCTAACACGAGGCCCGCGCAGATTCCCAAGCAGTATAAAGGCGAACCTAACAGTTGGTTGTAGCAAGAATAGTCAATCAGCATTTTCAGTAGCTCAGCAGCGATCGACCGTCACCAGCGTATCGATGGAAGATTTTCTTTTTGCAGGGGATTTTGCAACAGTCAGCCAGATGTGTTTCTTTGATAAGTCGCGGAAACTGACGAACACATGTCATTACGGCAAACTGTTGAATGCTTTACCGGAAATCAATCTTCTTGTTAATAATCATTTCAACTTTTAAACCACCACAAATCTCCACTGAAAAGTGATACTCTTGGAAACTATACTGTTTAATAATATTTCTCACGGAAAGTAATCTAGTTGCATACTCTTGATGACTAATTCTTCGTGCCGACGAAGAACCATCGTGTGCCTAGCGAAGAGCCAGAAACGTCACCACAACAAACGTTGTTGATTGGGTTACATGGGGTTTGAGTCAATTTCGAGGATTTGTTTGGGTGACGTTTCTTGTTCTTCCCTAGAATCACCGGCGTGTTTCGTAGAGTAGAGTATTGATCTCAACCTCCCCCGCACATACCCGCCATAGATTTAAATTGTGAACGCTCCCGTAGGGTCTGGAAAACTGTCAGCAGCACCACCTAAGTGAGCTTTTCGAGTATTTTTTTACCGACTGGACGAAAACATTGGGAGGGACTCCCCTTCGCATATGCAAATACCCACCAAGGCAGCCTTATCACCAGAAGGGCTATGGGTTTGTCTCAATGCAGAGCGCCTAGCAAGGTTGACCATGCAAACTTACCGAAGAGATTGGCAGGATGATCCCAACACAATTCAGGACTATCGACGGTACGGTCGAGTCACGATAGGGATATCGCAAACTTTCGTCATTGCAATAAAATCCGCGCCGATAAGGTTGCCCAGCAAGATGGAACACGAGAACAGGAAGCCACACTAAAGATTTAAAAACATGCGGTTCATCAGGTAGGCACACCAGGTTAGAGCGGTAAAAATAGTACTGGTTTAGCGACAACAGAAGATCGAACGCCCTCCAAAAGACGATTTCTTTCCTGTTACAGATCATGTGTTGGCAACGTTCGTTAAGCTATGTCAAATGCTTGGGCACCCTACCCAGGGCATCACGATGGGGGTAGGGGGGGGGGGGACTCTCCCCCCCTCGAAGGTCTTGGAAAAGTACTTTCGTTGGGCGAAGCCCTGTTCACTAGTATGTCGGTCGGGAAATTAAATTTGTTAGCTTTTGTCGGGCCTCGATCGACTCACGGCATATCGGGTTCTTTTTACGCATAAGAAATCAAGTTCTGTACAGTGTTGTCGGGCAAAACACGCAGGAAAAATCAAATGCTGTATGGTTTCATCGGGGGTTGGTATTCCCGTCGGCACATCGGGTTCTTTTTACACGTAAGAAATAAAGTTCTTTACTGTTTTGTCGGGTAATATCATAGAAGAAATGGAATTCTGAATGCTTTTGTCGGACGTCTTTATTTTGGTAGGCACACCATCGGGTTATTTTTGTACGTAAGACACTAAATTCTGCAAACATTTGTCGGGCAAACGGAAAGCTTAAGTCTCGTCGACAGGTCGGGATCTTATTAAACGCATAAATCGAATTCCGTAAAGTTTTCACAGACCAATCCCGAAAGTTTATATCTCGTTGGCGAATCGAGACTTTTCTACACACAAGAAATCAAATGACATCAATCAAAAATCAAAAAACCGAAAACTGAAGTTTCGTCGGTTCATTGAGCTCTTCCGCAACTACTTCTTTTGCAAGTAAATTCAGAACAAATATAGCCTACTGTGTGCAAACTTCGCTGTGTATGGAAACTACTTTTTTTTTGCTGAATTTCTGTTCTTTCCCTGCTCATCAGCGTTTCCAAAAGTTTCGCCTGCGGCGCATTTCGTAGAATTCTCTATTTGGAAGAACGTTTCATTTCGTTGTCATTTTAGTCTTGAAATTCGTGGGGGGCCGAGCATGTCAATTTAAATATACAACAATCTCAACTGATGCATTACAGTTATTTTTAAAACAAATTTCGCCTGCGGCGCATTTCGTCGTATTCTCTATTTGGGAGAACGATCTTTGATTTAATTGACGTGTTAGGATTGAAATTCTTGGGGGCTGAAACACATTAAAAGTTAGAACTTGTTTATTAGATATAGTAAATTTTCTGGAAGAAAGGCCGATTAAAAAAATTTCCCTTGCGGTACAGTCGAAACAGCGAAAAATGAAATGAAAAGCTGAATACGTGAATTTAAATATAAAAATTTACATTAGCCTAAAGGAATAATATGAACAGATGCATTACAGTTAGTTTTACACCGGTTCTATTCTGTGCTGGCAGGAATTGTACGAAATGTGTGATTTTTGTCGGCAAATTATTAAGCTGTCGGCACAAATTGGACATCCTCCCCCCCCCCCCCGAAAGGTGAAAGGGTAATGACGACCCTGACCCTACCCAAATAAGAAAACTGACGGTTTGAGTGAGATTTGTAAGTAAATGGGATAGATACTCCCTGAGTCCAAGCTGACCTGAAAACGTATATTCAAACAATACACAAAACGGATATGTCAGCTACGATGCTTTGGCAGCCAAAACATCTGTCAAGCCAAAGAGCTGCCAAAGCATCGTAGCTGACTTATCCGGTTGTTTTCATAGTCTCAATATAAGTGGGATAGGGTGCCTCAGCCTTTGGGATAGCCTAGCTAGCGTTTGGTATAAGCCATACCAAACTGTGGGTATACCCAAAGTTTGACAAAGCCTATACAAAAATCAGGAATTCCTGGTAGACTGGTATAACCTACCCCACTTTATTCAATACAAATGAAGCACCACTACAGTCTAGCAGAAACAGGGTTTAGGTTCAAATGTTGACTAACAAACTCAAGCTACTCAAATTCATAGGAAAGAGGTAACAGAGGCGATATTAAGGTAAATGATTAAGATAATAAGTTGACTCAATTGTTATGATTACCGAAAAGTGTTGGGCTGTCATGTGTGAAAGCTTGGGTGCGAATCAATCGATTACAAATATAGACGGCCTCTTTGTATGAACTCTTTTCGTTTTACCCAAAGCAACAATCAGTCAATTATATTTATACAGCAGAATAACAGCAAGAATTACAAAAGAGAATTAAGGTTTAAACCAAACCATGCGGGCAGTGAAAGAAGGTGGGGGAAGCTGGTGGGAGGATCTGATTGGTTAGATCTTATGGCAGCTCATGCAGCAGCATTTCGAGTACAGGCAAAACAAATGACAAACAAATGTATCAGCGGAGTAGCATCCCAGAAACTGTAGGCATGCATCACAAACTCAAAAGGATAAGTGCATTCCCATTAGAAAGGAAACTTAATCTCACTCAAACTTACCACAGTCATAGGCAAAAATAAACAAACGGCACCAACAGCAAGTGATGGAAGTGTGCTATTTCTATATGGGTAATGGATCGAAACATCTCCACAAAAGAATCCCCTCTGTGCTGGGAATGCCAACTTTGCACTTATCAAGACACAGAGACCAACTAACAACAAAAGTAAAATATTAGGCTATATAAAGCATAAAATAAATTATAAAGCAAAGAAAAACTAAAGAGGTTGCAAGTTTGAAACTCGTTGGATATTCCAAATTTTGAGGGACTGGACTACGGAAAGGTATGGTAAAGCAACAAATGTCAACTCTGAATGCATGCGCATGTTACTGATTTACGGGGACTCGACCATTCAACAGATTTTTCGCCCACAGTGCTAAGTCTGGGCTGCCGAAGTTGCACCAACAGTTTACAAGACTTTGGAAACAAAAAATAATCACTGAGTAAGCATATCTTGTCAAAAAGGTAAATCCGAAATCCATTCAAACTATATGTTACCACAAAATGTCAAAAAGAATCACAGATCCCTCTCTAGTAATAATATATATAAAAATGTTTCTCCTTGTCATCTCACTGGTTTACCTCTGTACCAAAAGAAAACACAGGTCTATCATTGCTGGTGTGTTCTAGGGGTTTCCAATAGTTACTGAAAGCTGACATAATAATTCAGAACTGTATATCCGATGGTAGCTTTGTTAAAACCAGAATCTATTGCACCACCCTACAAGAAGGCATAAGTGACAAACTGAGGACTAGGACAATCTTATTGACCACAAGGGCTAAATTATGAATTCTGTTTGTGTCTCATACCAATGAGGTCATCGCCTTGGTATTTGTCCTACTGGTCTAGCATGGGAATTATTCTTGTATTTCCCTTGCCACAGATAATATGCACCGAGCTTTTCAGAATCTTGGCTCTGAGTATTCCTGAGAATGTTGCAAGAACTTGGATCAAGTTGTTTTTGCTTTCCATTAAATTAGCAGTCCTTGGCTAATTCTACCAGCAGTTGACACAGGGTATACAAAAATCAGGGATTTGTGGTCAGTTTGTGGTAGACTGGGCAACCACTCCTGTACACTAATCCCTGTCTAAGCCTCAGTCATCATGCTCAAACGCTGGGGCACTCTGGCAGGGGTGAGCATGGTGACTCATACAATGATCCACGATGATACGGGGCTGGAGCCAGGGTTGAGCAAGGCCACAGTATGCTACCCCCATACAAATATGTTGAACTGGAAATTACGTTGTGACATGCCCATTCGCTGGGGCACCATGCCCAAAAACTGAGGATTTGAGTATGACTGGTTAGGATTGCTCAGAAAATTCCTTCTAACCTTTAAGAGGCTAATTTCGAGATTACAAAGTTGGCAACCTCTCTTTTTCTATGTCTACTAGAGTCTAGTATAGATCTGGAGTATGTTACTGTGGCATACTGTGGCTGGCTCACAACAGATCAGCAACAAAATATCAACAAAATCTAAACAGAACTACAGGAGGGGTATCCAACCTCGAATTTACACAACCTCCAACCAAGCCTTAAAAGGTTGGAAGGAAATTTCAGTCCAAATCTAAAAAGGTACAGGAGGGGTACCTGACCTCCTTTTTACAATACCTAGAATGTTGCCGCAAAAATGTTGAAATGAAATGTACATGCTGTCCTGAAAGTCAAGAGGCAAAATATGACCTTTTTCAACAGTCATGGAAGGTCATGGGTCCAAAAATATTCAAATTCTGTACCTTTTCATTGTTTTGAAGCTGCTCTGAAAAATAATTTTCTGACTACTAACTACCAGATTGAAGTTTTCGACAACCGGCCAGCCACCCAAAAAGAGACAGTGCATCCAGGAATATTTTTCAGCGAGCTTTTTGCATTGAAACTTGCATTGTGTCAACCCAGCTTAAGGATGATTCTAATGTGCAGGGGCGATGATTTTATGGGCATTTCTCCATTTTTCTCTTGGGTCAAGCACTTGGCTGTAACGCCCAATGACCCATTTGTTCGAATTGGGCCTTTTTGAGCAGCTGGTTGCTGGGCAAAAACTTCAAGCTGATTATTGACTTTGGTAACTCCGCCTTTCTGTTTTCATCCTTCTGGAAGTCACTGGGAGGAATCCGAGCTGAGGTTAGAATGAGGTGGTCTTGTTTGAAAAGAAAATATGTTTAACTAGAAATCTTTATGCAACATTTATTCATCCACTATGCAAACCATTCAATTAGCTTAAATCTAGTAGGCTATGTTTGTCATATTTGTTGTTTCCTTTTTACAGCCTTTTTAAGCCAGATAGATTATTCTGAAGGAAAGACTTCTCTGGAAATTTGAAATCTTGTCTGAGGTTGGATATCCTTCCTGTACTGTAATTTCTGTCGAGAAGGAACCCTGAGTGACCTATTACCTGTTTTCCCGTTTTGGACTGCACAGAAAGTTTATAAGAATTAATTACCTGCAAGCAGGACCAAGAAGTCGGCCACTACTTGACGAATCACATGGATATTACTTAAGGCCATTATTGCTAGCACATAAAAAGACTGATCTCAAAAGTCAAAGTCACTGAATCAGTCAAACTGGTACACTGTTTCTGTTTCTACAACTAGATTATCACACAAGTCGTCGTAGTTCCAGCTAAACTACTGTTCTGTTCGGTGTTTGCCGACTGAGTGAGCCTGTAGTCAGCTACTCAGCTTAATGTAAACATAGGCTAAATTAACTCAGGTTCTGCACTATAGTTCATTCAATGACAAGCTACAGCGAGCAACTACTTTTGAATACTACGCGCAGCCCTTTGATGGTTGATAAAGAGATTGCACCATACCCAATGAAAACGGACGGGATCGTAACGTAACGAAAAAAATTAACATAGTCTTTCAACTTTGAAATTAAATTTTCGGCGTTTTATGACCATTTTGAGCCAGGAAATTGCTGGAAATGTTAATTGGGTTATTCTTTAACCGTATAATCCTATTTTTGCAAAAGAGTTTCCATAGAAGTAAGAGTTTGAAGCCGTCAAAGATTGTAAGCAAAGACAGAGTCTCGTCCTATTGGTCGCCTATGACACATTTTTTCAAATCCGCGTCATCGCTGACCAATAAGGTTCGTGACTCCATTTTTGTGTTAAAACTTTAAAGCCTTCAAGCTCTTGTTTCCATGGAAACTCTTTTGCAAAAATAGAATTATACTATTAAGGAATAGCCCTAGCTCAGAATGATGATAAAACGCCGATAATTTAATTTCAAAGTTGAAAGTCCTATACCTCCCAATGTTAATTTTTTTTGTTATTATCCCGGTGATGATGATGTAGCAATATCCGTTTTCCTCCGTTAGGGTGCAATCTCTCTGTTTGCAAACAAAGGCGTATTCTCGCCGTTCCCCGAGGACTCCACTTGAGGAGTCCCCGCGTTTTAGTTTGTCCTGGGGACTCGCTCCCTGTATTCAAGCGAGTCCCCACGGACGGGAAATGCTCCGATTATCATCCCCGTTATCATAAAGGACTCCCTTTCAGATTCGGAGATGAATCATTTTTTGCTGGTATTGGTGCAATGTAAAATTAATTAAAAATAATCAGAATAAACAAAACCAAAAAGAAAGTGGATCCAGACTAATTTCGTCAACTGCATATTTCTTATTCGAACAAAATCGATTTGGAAGCATTCCCCGTGTTCTCGCTGTTTCTGTACGCGGAGTCCGCGTGGAGTGACTCCCTCTATTCTCGCCGTTCCCTTCGATTCCCGGAGGAGTCCTCGGGGAACGGCGAGAATACGCCTCAAGTCGCGGCACTGTCTAGGGAACCGGGAGCCGTACTTTATGTCCTACGGGCTACAGAACCGGTAGTTCTCACGGAAACCAAACCAATGAGCTGCGATTCCGGGATCTAACGTGATTAACTAACGGAAACTTGTATGTGCTGGCTCCCGTTCCGGTAGTAAGTGGAAATAGCTCACGGAAAGTTCCCCGCACCAGCTTCTCGTCCGGTAGCCTCACTGAATTGTGTACTCAGAAGCTAGGGAGCCGTTAGTTCATACCGGAAACTGTATAATTGGAGCTTCTGTTCCGGTAGTGTCTTAGTGGAATATAGAACTCACGAAATAGTTTGGACGAGAGCTAGGATGCCGGGATTTTCACTGACTTAGAGAAAATAACATGGGAAAAACCCACTACCGGAACCCATATATTGAGAGCTAAGGTACCGTGAGCAACTACTATATGGTTGAAAATGACCAGCTCACGGACACAGATGGCTATGGGCTAGGGTTCCGGTAGTGCAAAAAAAAAAAAAATGAACTTACGGACGCATGTCAGTTCAGATTAGAAAAGCGGAAGTGAATATTTTTAACTCACGGAACCCAACTCCTGCGGGCTGGGGTTCCGGTAGTGCTAAAAAATAAAATTACAAACTCACGGACACGTGTCAATATGGACTTTGAGTCCGGTACAGCTCACGGAATCCAGTTCAAAAATCTTAATTTTTTGGCCCTACCGGAACCCCAGCAATCAGAAGTTGGGTTGAATTTATTACATTATTTAGCCTTACGGCATTTCACAAGTAGAAGTTGGGTTCCGTGAATTACAAATATTCACTTCCTGTTTCCTAGTCTGCACTGACATGCGTCCGTGAGTTAATTTTATTTTTATTTTTGGCACTACCGGAACCCTAGCCCATAGCCGGAAATATTAAGTACGGAAATATTTTTTCTGACCCACTTCCAACTTACTGTGGTGTGCCCGAAGGCACTCTGCTCGGGCCACTACTTTTCCTGGTCATGATCAATGACCTCGCAGGCTCTTGTGACGACCGCTGGAAATTCGTCGATGATCTCTCGATCTTAGAGCTCTGTCAAGAATATCCGCTGCAGTGCAGCCACCATAATGAATGACATCAGTGAAGAAGCTTCCGTTAACAGAATGACTGTCAACTAAGACAAAACAGCCGTTCTAACTGTATGTTTTCTCAAGTCGAATCCAACTTTCCAACCTGACCTACCTGATCACAGCAGAGTGGAGGAGCTCAAACTTTTAGGTATTCACTTAACTTCAGATCTCAAGTGGGATAAGCAAGTTCAGTCTATGCTAAAAAGAGCCAATATGGGCATAAGTTCCCTGAAAATGCTCTCCCGCCATGGCACCCCTAAACACCACCTCCTTCGCATTTACCTTGTGTTCATTCGCCCTTCCCTCGAATACTGTTGTCCGGTATGGCACTTCGGTTTAACACGGGAGCAGTCGGAACGACTCGAGAGGATCCAGTACCGTTCTTTACTAGTAATATCAGAATTCCCAAAAATCCCATACATTTCCCTACTTAACGAGTTTGGCCTCACATCTTTGTCAAACCGCAGACACCAACTTTCTACTAAGTTTGGTGACCAGCTACTGGAAAACCCCACCCATCGTCACATACTTCCCCCTCCCCACATTCCTGACCGTATCAGGCCACATAGAATGGCAGCACTACCAGTTCCTAAGATCCTACCCATACGGGCAACTCATGTGCGGTGTGAAAGAAGTTTTGTCTTCTCCTTTGTGAGTTTTTTCAATACAAAATTTTAAGTAAAACCTTTTTCCTTTTGGTGTTGATGTTTGGATTTTAGCGTTTTTAATTTGTTGTAACTTGTTGTTGTGTAATTTATAAAAATTTGACTATGTTAAAGCACAAATTGTATATAATCATGTTTGACGAGAGAACAATTCGGTTTTTTGTTAATACCGTAAGGAAAGTTTTTGAAGAATGAAGATTGATTGATTGATAGCCATCTGTGTACGTGAGCTGGTCATTTTCAACCAAATAATAGTTGCTCCCGGTACCTTAGCTCTCAATATATGGGTTCCGGTAGTGGATTTATCCCATGTTATTTTCTCTAAGTCAGTGAAAATCCCGGCATCCTAGCTCTCGTCCAAACTATTTCGTGAATTCTATATTCCACGTAAGACACTACCGGAACAGAAGCTCCAATTATACAGTTTCCGTTATGAACTAACGGCTCCCTAGCTTCTGAGTACACAATTCCGTGAGGCTACCGGACGACAAGCTGGTGCGATGAAATTTCCGTGAGCTATTTCAACTTACTACCGGAACGGGAGCCAGCACATACAAGTTTCCGTTAGTTAATGACGTCAGATCCCGGAACCGCAGCTCATATGGAGCGTGTTCCATCCTACTTACCGTAGTTACTACGCATGACGTCACGAATTCTGGCTTTTTGCCGTCAAGGCTGGAACGATTCTTCTATTTTCCAGCAGGATCTCACGCCAGGGGCGAATCTGACCAATCACGTTACAGAGATGCGTAGTTACTACGCTTACTACGCTCGCGAGCATGGTAAGCAAATAGTAACTATTAGTTACTATTCCCACAAGGTTGGAACGGTCAGCGTAGTAACTTTTCGCGAGGATGGAACGGAAATAGTAACTAATAGTAACTATTGTTACAAGGGTGGAACACGCTCATGGTTTGCTTTCCGTGAGAACTACCGGTTCCGTAGCCCGTAGCACACAAAGTACGGCTCCCGGTTCCCTACACAGTGCCAACAAGTCGCCAGTCCTAGCCCTAGCGCCAAGTTCAAAACTCATCCCGCTGCCAGTTTGCCAGGTATGAAAAAAGTGGAAGAAAAGGAGAATCTCTTGGCTGAAAACGAGGATCGTTCGCCTGAAGAGGAGGTGAATAAAGGATTAATGATGAGAAAAGAATATTTGCAGATTTTTGCTGTTGTCTCATGCTATTGGTAAGTTCATGTTGTTTGGTTTTTGTAGGTATTGTGTTTACTCTGAGCATGTTCCATCCTACTGACCATAGTTACTACGCATGACATCACAAATTCTGGCTTTTTGCCATCAAGGCTGGAAGGATTTTTCTATTTTCCAGCAGAATAGCAAGCCATGGGGGATCTGACCAATCACGTTACAGAGATCTGTAGTTACTACGCTCCCGAGAGTGTAAGCAAATAGTTACTAATTCGAAAAGGTTGGAACGGTCAGCGTGTAGCTTTTGGCGAGATTGGAATGGAAATAGTAACTAATAGTTACTATTTGTAGAAGGGTGAAATATGCTCTGTTTCAGGTAATACAATTGTAGTTGCAATATTACAATACAATAGCAGTTGCATTTTTGATCAAAGTTTGAAGTTACCTTCAACCTCAAAGGTCTTTGTTTGAATACCGTTTTGGTAGCTGGTGACTTTTCCTTTGTCCTCAAACTCTGGATTATGACTGTCGAACTTTATGAGCTAGCAAGTTCAGAGTTGACTTGAATCGTTGAAGAAACACCAACTTTTAGTCCTAAAAACACTAATTAAGCAAACCGTGAACTTGGACAGCATTTGAAAACAGAAATTAAGCAGCCCTGAAGCAGCCGCCCACACTAAGGGTGAACAAAACCTCTATTAAAAATGCAACTAGTGATTAACTAAAGAAAGGACGAATTTACCTACAGCACTCCATTTTTACAAAGCAGATAAATAAAAGAGAAGCTGTTTTTCCTCCTGGGTTTGACCTCAGTCAAGGTGTCATTATCAACCCACCAACCACATAAATAGGATAATTCCTCCTGGGCTCTGATAGGGCTCTGGTCTCAGCATCATCAGCCTCACTATCCACAAGAAGAGTAATTCTCCTGGGCTATGATCCCAGTTGAGGTGCCATTATCCACTCCACAAACTCAAGAAGAATTCTAGGTAATGGAAAAAGGGGAAAAAACGAGTTATCTTTTGACTAATAATGAGAATCCTTTAGCTGAAGATGAGAGATATAAAAGATTAATGATTAGAAAAGAATATTTGCTTCTTTTTGCTGTTATCTAGTGGCATTAGTAACTGTAGGACAAATTAGCATACATCACTCGAGTTATTTTCAAGCAGATAAATAAAAGAGAAGCTGGTTTTTCCAAAGCAGATCCATGAAAAGGAAGGCGGTGTCTGGTTCTTTCAGTATTCTTGATCCAAGCCTTAGGTAGCCTTGAACCCAGGCCAGATGCAGGGTGCTTTGATTAGTTTAACTTAAACTTCTAAACCATAGGATTTGTCATTGCCATGTGATTTGTGGGATCCCAAAACGTAAGTGGAGGGATACCTATGACATCGCAAAAGTTGTCCGTCTGTCCACACAATAACTCTCGAAGGGATTGAGATATTTTGATGAAACTTTGTGAGAGGATCCTTTGGGCCAAGTACAGGTCAAGTTCGAAAATGGGATCTGAAGCCCTATATTTGAGGGTTGTGGAGGGGTTTCAAATTAAGGGGGCAACACGAATATTTTTTTAAAGCTATTGAGGTAGTTGATTTAGAAGTAAAGAGACATGCTGAATTCGAATATGAAATTTATTTCCTCGCCGGACAAATAGTTCACCGGGAATCCGGCGAAAACCAGAAAATTTCTGAAAAGTAAAAGTTTAGTATGTGAGTTAATTAAAGGGTCGATTTAGGGGCAAGGAAACGTGCTGAGTCCGAATATGAAATTTATTTTCTCACCGGACAATTAGTTCGGCCGGAATCCGGCCAAAACCGGAGAATTTGTTAAAAGTAAAAGTTTTATTTAAATTTGATCAGATGGTCGATTTGCAGGTAAGAAAATCATGCTGAATTCGAATATGACAGTCATTTTCTCAACGGATGTATAAATTGCTCGGAATCCGGCTAAAACCGGAAATTTCTTAAAAGTAAAAGTTTAATCTGAAGTTGATTAGAGGTTGGATGTAGGGGTAAGGAGACATATCTGAGCTTTAGTTTTTTGCCAGACAAGTAGTTTGTCTGGAATCCGGCCGAAACCGGAAGTTGATCAGAAGTAAGGAAGGAAGGAGATATGACGAAGGCTATAGGGTAAACCATATGCTGAATCCATATTTAAATATTTGACAGCGCAAAACGGATATCTGAATATATCTGAACTTGTTGAAATTCAGCTGGCTTATCCGGCTTGCACTGTCAAATACGAACTTGGTCGTCTCCGATTATTACCATTGGCCTGTTTGTAATCGGCCTGTTGTAACCTGTTCGTAAACGTTAAAAGTAAAAATGCATAAGAAGTCTGTTGAAGACCGAATATCTACAAGACCAAATTGTCAGGAGCAAATATTAAAATTTTGGGATCCCATCGAAACCTGTCTTGTTTTTCACTGTTAGGATACTTGCTATAGGATATAGGATACCTGCTGCCGTCACCCCCTGTACACTTACCAAATGTGTGAAATTAAGCCTTGATCAAAAGCTGTAATTATTTTCTTCAAAGTAATATTTTTCTCTCTTTTGTTGAATCAAGTTTCAGCATAGCCAAATGCCTTTCTTCTAAACATCGCTGACCATTGCCAAATTGTAGTTGCACCAGCTTCCCTTTCGAACTTTCTTTTGCGGATGTCTTTGTGCTACCAGGTTAACCCAAGTATGATTATTTGCACCAGCGTTTTACCTTCGCGTGTATTTGCACCTTTTTTACTTGGCTTTGCACCAGGCAATTCTTCAAAGAAGAAATAGAAGTTAGTGGATGACATTTGGTACCAATTAATTTAGTTACGATGGATGTTTTCTAATGTTCCACAGGCGATCGTTGTTATTTAGTCTTTGTTTATAAAAGTTAACTAGGGGTGATGCAAATATATGGGTGGTGTAAATAGCAAGGTATCCTGTAGTTGTTTGATCAATTACCCAATGCTTTAGAGTCGGAAGTAAAATAGCCAACTGTCTGAAGTACCAAAATTAGTTCTGCCTTCAGACACAGTTTGTTGAATGTTATTACAAACTGAGATTTTCTGCCTGTTGATGGGCAACTCATCTTTTGTTTTTCCAGGCTCATATCAATTTCGTTGGTCTTTGTCAACAAAAGTTTGCTTCCTACAGACAAGTCGTCTCTTGATGCACCATTTTTTGTCACCTGGTTTCAGTGTGTTGTAACTGTTGCCATTTGCTATGTTCTTTCATTTATGGCAAAAATCAGTCCAAGACTTGTCAGCTTTCCTGATCTTTCAATCAGCAAGGATGTCCTCATTAATGTAAGTATGTTGTAAAAAGTTTCTTCGAATAAGGATGCAGTATTTGCTACTGGGATTAATCTTATCTCTACTGGGATAAGATTAATCCGAATTAGGGATAATCTTATCTCAATAAAGACAAAATTAACCCCAGACTGCAAGTTTTTTTTTACAGTGTATGCTGTTAGATCCAGTTTGGAAAACAATGTAACAAAATACAGAAATTAATTTTTCTCTGAATGAGCAATCCATCCTGTTATTAATGGCCTTGCTCTGGCATAGGCTACTCATTCACTTCTTTTCTTAAAGCACCCATGACACAATTTTTTTTTTTGCTGATTTAGTAGCAGTAAAATGTAGAATAGTCTTTTATTAATACCCAAATCGTAGACATGGGCCGACATGGCAAATACTGGATACTCGTCAAAACTACAGTAACGTGCAGCGACAACTATACTCTCCCTTTAGGCAGTCAGTACATGAAGGCGTATACTTAAATTAAAAATGGATTTATCAGTTAACCAAGTAGAGGGCCAACGGTCGCGCTGAAAACTGTGGCGGATTTTTCAAAAAATTTTGATCGAAGATTCTTGACACTTACTATGTACGACTAGCAGCTAATAGAAACATGGTCGTTTCCATTCCCTGGCTAAAAATGTTTGTCAAGGAGTCAGTGACGACGCAGTTAATTGGCGACTTGAATAGGCTAATCAGAATTATTTTGCACTTGTTTGCTTTTCCTTTTTCGTGTTCGTAATCACATAGCCTAAAATGAAACTGACAAGTGAAGAAATTTTCTTTTCAGAGAATCCGTAAATCTTTAGAAGTGATTTGCTTCCAAATTCTCATGTTTATCCACATGCATGGGGATAAAAAAAATACCCGATTGCGATTCCGGGTTGAGCAGAAATTCTTTGAAATGTGACTGAAAATTAATAACTGAAATAGAGACGAATAGCGAAAGGGCGTAGTTACTGGCACGGATGCTTTAAAGCTAGTTCTTGATGCCCGTTATCGCTTTTCCCAGCAGATTCCAATCCGTCCAGAAATAAATAGGTCGGATCAAGTCATTCCCATTAAAATTGATGTAAGAACCAAAGAACAGGAGTTACTGTTATATTTCTTTTTCTATACGAAAGGGTGTTCCTTAGTGAAACCATACCACATTTTTTTTCTTTTTTAGACAGAAAGAATAAGACTTTTTGATTCCAATGTGGTGAGAATCTGGCCTAGTACAACGGATTTTCGAAAAGTCTGGGTGTTGCCAGCAAGACTTACCTTTAGCATGTAGGTTCAAAGAAAAAGTCTAGCCCCAGTTAAGTTCTGACTATAATTGGTATTCTCGTTAGCTCTTGTTGTTGTTTTAGGTATCCCTGGTATTATTACAAGGAGCCGAGCTGGGGCAGTTTTTTGCGAATTCAAGAGTTGAAGTATCAACGATTGGACTCATCATTCAAGCCCCGCTTTCCCACCGCCGGGTTTGCACATCTTCTATCAATTCTCTCAATTCAATTCAATTCAATTCAATTCATTTTATTCATAAAAATAGAGAACACCATTAACTGTTTATGGCCCCACCATAAGGCCTAACATAAGGCCTGGCAATGGGCGGGGCTTATTCATCATTCATATAATCTTAAGGGAAACAAACCAAAGAAATCAAAAAAAGAAAGAAAAGAAGGAGAGAAAACAGAAGAAGAAGAAAAGAAGAATGAGGGCATAACAAACTGGCAAGAGAAATTCACTAACGAACGATCTTCCATCAACAAAACGCCCTTGCTCCCCCCTCACAAAAAAAACAAAAAAAAAACAAGGAAGGAAAAAAGAAAAAATTCAATTACGTTTTCAAACTTTATGTTCTCGTTAAGAAAAAAGACTTGGCCTGTGACTTGAACGCTGAAAGGGTAGACGCAACCCTTACCTCCTCAGGTATTGAGTTCCACACCCCCGGAGCGAAGTGTTTTATTATGAAAGAAGCTCTTGTTGTTTTACGGGGGGCACTCGCCAACTGTCCGGCATTCCGAGTAGAATACTCGTGGAAATCCTGATTCTGTGAAAACAAATTCTGAAAAGATGAATTTAAATGATCATTAAAATACTTATAAGTGAAAACTGCAACTTGGTAATCTCTAATTGTGGCGACATCCATTATTTTATTAGATCTAAAACGTTCACTGCGATTCTTATTGGGGTCATGCGACGTGATTGCCCGGATAGCACTGTTCTGTAGATTTTGAACTTTCTTGTAACAAGATACAAAATTGCTAGCCCACACGGAGCATCCATAAATTAAGTAAGGATGAAAAATAGCATAATATATCATTCGTAGAATTTTAGATGATGCAATGTTTTTAACTCCCCTTATCACTCCAAGAGACCGAGAAAGTTTAGACGACAGAATATCGGCGTGTTCTTTCCATGACAAATTCTCATCAAGTAGAAAACCAAGGTATTTGACGGATTGCACTCTTTTGATGACTGAAGTACCCACCATAACTTGACCAGGGCTTGTTAGGGATGAGGTTCTCGAGAATACCATATAGTTTGTTTTAAAAAAATTCAGGGTTAGTAGGTGAGAATCAGTGAAATTGGTAAATTCAGCTAGTGCTTTTTTTAGCTTTTCGTATAAATCAGGTACAGAAGGGGCAGACAAAAAAAGAAGAGTGTCATCAGCAAATAAAAGAATACCAGCTTCGGATAGGAAATATTTAACCGTGTCAATAAAAATAATAAAAAGTAATGGACCCAAAATCGAACCCTGTGGCACTCCGCAATGGATTGCACACTGTTCCGATGTAATACTACCGTTCATGACTACTTGTTTCCTTCCAAATAAATATGACCGAAGCCAGTCTAGTGCTTTACCCCCTATTCCAATAGACTGTAAAGAATTTAGTAGTTCATGGTGGTCAACAGTATCAAATGCTTTTTTTAAGTCCAAAAATATTGCAGCTGGAATCAAACCATTTTCAAAAGCTTCGTTAATCCAATCTACTAGTTTAATGATAGCTAAGTCCGTTGACAGACCTTTGCGGAACCCAAATTGAGTATCGAGCAGAATTTTATTATCTTCAACGTGTCTGGAAAGTTGACCGTGCACTATTTTTTCGTAAACTTTAGAAAAAAAAGGAAGGATTGATATTGGTCTTTTGTTACTTGCTTCATCTTTTTTCCCGGATTTATGTAAAGGAATTACCCGCGCCAGCTTCAAAGCTTCAGGGAAGATTCCTGTTTTAATAGATAAATTTATTAAATGGACAAGTATAGGAATTAGGGATTGTTTAGCTGCCCTTACAATTTTTAAACTTATCCCATCAACACCACAAGAATTCGATTTCATATTATTAATGATTTTATTAATTTCCTCAGATGAACATGCAGTAAAATGCAGTTCTGAAAAAAGTGGTCTGTTTATCGCTAGCGGGACTGGGTTTGCTTTACGACGCGCTTCCTCACACAGTCGTCTGCCTTCGGAAGAAAAATAATTACAAAGGTAATCAGCAATTAGCTTGGGATCTTCGAGCCTTCCGTGAGCAGAATTTAATATTTTAATCTCATCACAAGATGGCCGTTTACCAAGTAAATCATTTATACTCTTCCATACTTTCTTCATATTCCCATTACAAGAAGCAAACTGATCTTCATAATATTTAATCCGAGCTCTTCTTCGTATAGAATTTAACTGATTGCGATACGCTTTATAACGCGCATGGTTCTCAATAGAAGGATCATTTATATACACACGAAAAAGTTTATTTTTATTTTTTACTGAGATTACAAGTCCAGGCGTCATCCAGGGTTTTCTTGGAAAATTCCTTTTCCCTTTCTTACAATCCTGAAGGGGGCAAGCCAAATCCATTGCTTTTGTTATAGTTTCTGAAAAAAGATCATATGCTTTACTTGGGCAATCTTCATTTATTACTGGAGAAAAATCTTGCTCGTCCAAAATCTTACTAAACTTGTGTAAATTTGTTTCATTCATTAACCGATAAGACTGCCTTGTGTTAATCTTAAACCGCTCCTTACTGTTTAGTCTTATTTTGGATAACAGGAAAAAATGATCAGATCCATCTGTAACAACCACATCAGCGAAAGACCTCTCAAAAAATGCACTGTCACAGAAAATGTTGTCAATTAGCGTCGCCGACTTGTTTGTTATTCGAGTTGGAACAGTGACTAACGGATAGTTATCCGAAGAAATCATTAAGTTTACAAAATCGTAACTATCGTTCTTATTTAAAAGATTTATGTTGAAATCCCCCATTATTATTCGACTTTTGTTTTCATCGTTTACCCGTTCAAGTACATTTCCCAATTGCTGAAGAAATTCCTTATTATTGTAAGAAGGGACTTTATACACTAAACCAAGGATCAAGTTTTTTCCACGAGTATTCTTAATTTCAATAAACATTGTTTCAAGTCTACCTTCAAGCCACAGGGAAAGATCCTCTCTCACCCAATACGAAATATCATCTTTTATTAGCAAAGCAAGGCCGCCTTTTTCCATGGAGGATCGTTCGCGACGTTCACATTTGTAACCGGGAAAAGGAAAATCCCAAGGAAGCGATTTCTTAGACACGAAAGTCTCACACAAACCAATTATCGACGGTACGCAAATTAGTGACGATAAAGTGTCACATAAAGATGAATAAGCAGTTCGCAAACCTTGGCAATTCCACAACCCAAAAATCATACTATTATCTGAGGTATTCGCCCATTCACTTGAATTTGAACAACCAAGAGAAATGTATTTGCTTGGGCGAGGATGATCAGTTACAAGATTTCTAGTACAATCATCGTCACCCGCAATAGGCATTCCAAGAACACTATCAGGTGAAAACGGGTTGTTTTCAAATTCCTTCAAAAGCACGTCATCTGATTGATTTGAATATGCAGGGAAATTAGAAGCACTACACATATGTTAACAAATATAAAAATACGTTAAAGCACGAGGTTATTACTACTAACAGATATCGTCAAGGGACCAAAGCCTGCGCGTCGTATCATTTCCTGGGAGCCGAACGTACACACGACCGCGGCTGGACCACACGTTCTTATTACCGTACTGGTCTCGACCAGCCTGCAGAATGTCACGCCTTCGGTTCGTGAGATTCTCCGATAGAAAGAGTCCTGTTTTCGCAAGTTTTCCTTTTGCTTTGAACACTTTTTCCGCCAGTTCTTTGCTTGCGAATCTCACGAGTACAGGGGCTATCTTATCAGGACGACTAGGGTCAGCAACCAATGGAAAACGCGAAACTGCAATGACGTCACTACTCGCTAGTCCAGTTAGGCCTAACTGATTCTGGATAACACCAGTAACTACAGCTTTCAATTCTGCTCCTTGATCTTGTTTAACTCCGAGAAATAACAGAGAGTCAAGGCGTGACTCTTGTTCATGATCATCTAGCTTTGTTTCTATTTTTACGATCCTTGCTTCCAAGAGATGAACTTGTTGTTTTAGCGATTTGAGATGCTTTTCAACGGCTTCAAATTTTGGTGAGAACTCAAGAGTTATGGCGTTGTATATATCGTTTATAACAGTGTCTGTAGAAATGGGTGTGACAGTCGAGGCAAGGGCTTTCTGAACCTTCTCATTTATAGCCGCTTTCAAACTTTCTTTAGTTATGGTAACTTCCTGCTCCGCCGTGTCAATCCGCTTCAGTAGATCTGAAGTCGCAGCAGACGCATCACCCGGGTCAGTACCGGAAGTTTCAGCTTCAAGATATACATTAGGCTGTAATGCCAGTTCCTCAAATGCCGCTTTCACTCCCTTAGCGCTTTTTTTCATTGCATCTGTTTTATTAGATTCAAAATCTCGAAGTTGGGATTCTGTGACTCTGCATCTATCATGGCTGCCGTAGCAGAAAACGCTATACTGGAACTTTCCTGACGTAGTTTTGTTCGCACGTAGGATACGGACTGGCCATAACGGATAACCGGCAAAACTGGCCAATGCCAAATCACCCAGATGGAACTGAACCATTTGGGTTTGCGGATTATTAATATGTAGATAGTACTAGTTGACTTACTTCCCCGGGGCCTTCTTGTCCCCGTCGACGAAATGACGCTTCTAAAATATCCAATCTGTTTGCAAATAACGCAGCAAACTTTGCTTCCTCCGGCACGATAATTTGTCAGCAAAAAAGTCTATACACTTGTACTTGGCTCAAGCATTGCGATACTGAGCATAGAGTGTGCACTGTCTGACTGTCTTGTCTCAAACAAATTTTCTGCCGGATAGTTTTTGTATAGTTATCTCTCACTCTGTTGGACGAGTATACCTCTGTGCGCACTGGAATGAATAGTTGTGTCTGCTCTAGGGCGCGACTGAATGACTCAAATCCTTGTTTAACAGTAGTCTGTTGCAGGTTCTTCCCTTGTCAATAGTCTTCGTTACGATGATATCACTGAACAACTTGTGTTTGAAGCATGTTGGCGTATCCTTCTATTACGTCGGCCGCTCTTTAACAACAGTCTTCAATGTTTTAATGACTTTTGTCATACTGAGTAAGTAGTTGTTGCATGTAGGTCTACCCTGCTGACGTGACATATTAGAGTTCAGTTGGGGGAGGGGGGAGTCGACCTTTCAAATTGTAAAGACGCGGTTAGAATAGCCTATGAAATTAAATTGTTAAAGACAACAAATTAGGCCACTAAATCTAACAATTTAGATACTATGGACTGTTTTTCGTGGTTCACAGAAGACGCTCATGTTAGCGGATCCATTTGTGCAAAGTAAATCTGTAAAAAAAGAAAAATTCTATTGCTTATTAAATTCCGTCTTGATTTTGTTACTTTATTTTCTAGAATATCTTATATTAGTCAAAAATGAAAACCAATTTCTTTTTCCTCGAAACTGGCTTTAAATAAAGATAATCCTAGAAAATAAAGCAAAAAAATTAAGACGGAGTTTATTAAGTAATAAATAAAAAAAAGGCTCAGGCACCATCCCTAGGTAGTCTAGGACGTCCCTACCCCTCATTTGTTGATTGCTTCTGAAAGTGGAAAATGCCGGCCGGTTTTCAGAAGATTAGAACGCTATTCGCAAGGTCTCAGCGACCCCTGTTCAAGAGCTAGCCTAATCTCCACTCTCGAAACCATATCATTAATTCCTTGTGCTTGCATTTTTCTTTGTTTCTTCAGACTTAGGAGCTAGTGCATAACTCCCTACCGCAAATAAATTGAATCACCCGCTATCATAGCTGTCTTGGCTTAGACACTGTTAGGTGGGATAGACCGTTGTAGCATAAGAGGAATCAAATCGGTTAGTCTACCCCAGGAGGTGAGAAATCTGCATCTCATTGTGCTTCTGCCGATGTAGCAGAGGGCAGAAAACTCCAACTTTCTGTAACTTTTGTCAGTGCATTAGTGTCATAGGCTGCCGGCCAAATGTCCCGTGAAGAACCAGTATAACCATCCTGGCAGATGGGAGATAGTAACCGCGATTGTTTTGTGTATATGCTATCGTCCTAACCTGCCGGATTCTGTTAAAGTTTAACTGAAAAGGGCAGAGAAGGGACAGCCTTGTTACCCCTCACTTATTCACTTAGAGAGGCTTGAAGACCCGATGAAAATGCGTTACTTTGTTGCTCCACTATTCACGAATAACCAATTTTCAAATAGTGGAATTTCCCTGTCAGATGTGTGTTACTACCTGTGTCGCATGCTTGACGAAAAAGATTTATGAACATTTTTTTGTTCAGGCACTAAGCAGTCTTCGCCAAGCTTATCACCGCCCACTAAAAAGCCGCGTCTGTGTGCCGATTCAAATATTCCGCGTCATAGTAGAATTTACGCTGTCGGGACAGCCGTAGACACTCTGAACCTCACTACGAGAGCAGATAGTGGAAAATCAAAAAATCTCTTAGCAGAATCCAAATAACTCAGTGTATTCAACTAAATGACACAAAAATAAGTTGGCTTTTCAGTTAAACTTTAAATGAACACATATAATAGTTGCGTTTTTGTTTGACTTTTTACTCGCCTTTTCGACGGCTTTTTACTGTTTTTGCGTTTTAGTAAAATGGTCCTAAGCACTGTTTGACAATTTCCCGTTTTTGTCAAAAAGGCAAACGCCGACTTTCGCCTTTTCCCTCGGCTTTTTGCAAAAAGGCAAACTTGCTAGGTTACCAAGTCACGCTCTCCTTTTGGCTTTTGCTTCGCGATTTTTATCAGTTTACCCCAAAATCCAACAAAAGATCAAAATCATCAGCAGTATTTGAAGACTATCCCGGATATTTAAGATGGACAAGTTTATAGTACAAATAAAATACAAGTAAAATGGCATTTGTCAAAATTGCGTTTTCATCCAAGAAAAGAGAGAAGTCCTTAGTAGAAACGTCGACTTGCAAAAACGCGAAAATGTTCAAAAGGCCTGAAAAATGCTAAAAGCTAAAGACGAAAAGGGAAAGGCAAAAGTCGAACAAAAACGTAACTAGTGCTCCCGACCCTCAGAACAAAAACAGTAGGCGCTACGGAACGGGTATCACAAGATGGCGAATGCTAATCCGCTAAGGTTGTGGCTCCCCCGAACGTATGTAGTAGCATCAAGTTCAGCGGAACGCAACCTAGTTCTACTTACGAATAAAAAGAAACTGATAGCAACAAAACTAGCTGTGAACTAGAATGAACATTCTGAATAAGTTTTTTTTTTATAATTTAAGGAATGAGTACCTCAAGGAATGCCATCATTTGCTGTGGAATAATCATCGGTGGATTCTGGTTGGGTGTAGACCAAGAGGGGAGCTCAGGTAAATCTTAAGTTGTCTACCCTACTTTGATAGCCGGCTCTGTTTGAGCTTCTGTGTATACTTTTCCCGCTTAAATGAGACTTCCGTTGCTAGCTATTTCTCAGAAAGCTATTATCTAAACGAGCTCTGTCGTCAGCTTCTGCAGGCAACAGTATTTAATGCCATATACCAGCAAACCAAGTAATCAACAGACAATGAAGTGCTGCAAACAGGAAACAAAAGTATCAGAAAGGATTACCAGTAGTTGGTCCTTGTGGTAATTGTTGCCAAGCTCCTGTCATCTGGGTGCACAGATAAAACTTCAGTCCATTTTACAATATTAAAGGACATTTGAACTCGTAACGTGTCTATATAATATGGAAATCTTTCGAAAACACTAAAAGCGTATTCTCGCCGTTCCTCGGGGTATCAGAGGCAACGGCTAGAATAGAGGGAGTCACTCCACGCGGACTCCGCGTCCGGAAAACAACGAGAACACGGGAAATGCTTCCAAAATGAATTTTCTTCCAAAAATAAAAATGCAGTTGACGAAATTAGTCTGGATCCACTTTATTTCTGGTTTTGTTTATTCTGATTCTTTTTAATTAATTTTACATTGCACCAACACCAGCAAAAATGCGTTCCCCTCTGTATCTGAAAGGGGGATCCCAAAACGTAAGTGGAGGGATACCTATGACAATGCAAAAGTTGTCCGACTGTCCGTCCGTTCGTCCGTCTGTCTGTCAGCACGATAACTCTCGAAGGGAATGAGATATTTTGATGAAACTTGGTGTCAGGACTCTTCGAGTCAAGGGAAAGGTCGAGTTGTCGATAGGTCGATAGCTGCATATTTAGGGGAGGGGGAGGGGTTTCAAATAAGGGGCGAAACAAATATTTTTTGAAAAGCTAATGAGATAGTTGATTACGGAGTAAGACGACATGCTGAACACGAATATGAAAACCTCGGAATCCGGCTAAAACCGGAAAGTTTGTCAAAAATAAAAGATTAATCTGAAGTTGATTAGAGGTTCGATTTAAGGATAGTGAAACATGCTGAATACGAATATGAAAATTATTCTGTCGCCGGACAAGTAGATTGCGCGGAATCCGGCCATAACCGGGAAATCTGTTAAAAGTAAAAGTTTTATATCAATTTCATTAGGTGTTCGATAAACGGGTAAGAAGGCATGCTGAATTCGTGTTTGACAATCATTTTATACCTGGACACATTTCACCACGAATCCTGCTGAATTCGGAAAGTTTGTTCAAAGTTGGAAGTTTTATGTGAAGTTGATTATGGAGATATGGATGTTATGGAGATACGCTGAATCAGTTTTGAACTTCAGTTTTTTGCAAGACAAGTAGTTCGACCGGAATCCGGCTGAAACCGGAAATTTGGCAGGAACTTTCGTCAAAGTAGACATGACGCAGGCTATAGGGGTAAACTCACAAGCTGAATCCATATTTGAACTTCGTCTTCTCCGATGATTACCACTGGACCGCTACAAGACCCGATTGTCTGTAAATATTAAATTTTTGGGATCCCATCGAAACCTTTGGTCTTGTTAATGATGGTGAGGATAATCGGAGCATTTTCCGTCCGTGAGAACTTGCGAGAATACGGGACTGAGTCCCCGGGACAAACAAAAACGCGGGGACTCCTCAAGTGGAGTCCTCGGGGAACGGCGAGAGTACGCCTTTAAAGGAACAGAAAACTTGACTCGGGGAGCTAGCTGACATATCAAGAATGTACCCTGAGTTGATATTGAGAGTAAGAAAAATTCTCGTCACGACCATTGCAGTTTCCGAGAATTCGACTTTTGAGTTAGTAGAAAAAAAGCGCTAAAAGGTTTGTGTATCGGGAGTAGGATTCGAACCCACAAACTCTTGACTACTACCCCGATACTATGGCCGAAACACAGCCAAAGGCGAACTTTTACAGTGCATAAGGGGCAGGGGCCTGCCAGCTAGCTTTGGGTACACTAAGGAGGGGGTTCGAGATAACAAAGAAGGGGGGTCCTGTCGACAATAAGTCCCTGTATCTTTATTTAAGCCCCCCAGGTCGGTTTGATGGCCGAAAGTTGCGTAGTCAAGTTTTCTGTGCCTTTAATAGACTTTCGTGTTAAATTTTGCCAGACTTCTTGCAGTGCAACCTCGTGACTCGGAGTTTTGTTATTATTCCGTTTACCTTACATGTGTCTTGTTCTTCAGGTACCCTTTCAGTATTGGGCACAGTCTACGGTGTCTTGGCTTCCCTGTTCGTGTCTCTTAACGCCATCTACACAAAGAAAGTCATGCCGCATGTCAACGATAACATTTGGCTGCTAACGTTTTATAATAACGTTAACGCCTGTCTTCTTTTCCTGCCTTTGATGGTGGTGGCGGGAGAGGTAGATGCTGTTGCTTCTTTTGATGGATTTTCGGACACGGTTTACTGGACGAAGATGATACTTGGCGGTGTCTTTGGATTTGCCATTGGATACGTTACTGGACTTCAGATTAAGGTGAGTTTGTTTTGCAGTTGCGGGTTGTGGAGAGAGAGATCTGTGAGTTAAGAGTGTATGTCTCCACAACCTGGATAAGAGATTGAGAATTACAGGTTAGGTTAGTAGCATCCGGTCTTGCTATAATAGCATCCAGGCTTGCTAATAGTAGCATGCAGTAGAATGCAGTAACACGGCAGCCTTGACGTACAAGCATGTAATAGCGTCAGCTCGTAGTGCATGCTACTGTTTTCATACAACTTCATACTACTATTTTGAGATAAATTTTTCATCTGGATGGAAAATTGAGATGGCAGTTTTCCGATGAAACTGGTGCCAGGTTCTTGGAATCCGCCTGCAATTTGCGATTCCGCTTACAAAATATGAGCTCCGCGGGGGGCAAAGCAAGTGGACTAACCATTCGGTAGAAAAGTAGACTTTCGGCATACCGGCGGTAGAAAGTTTTCATCAGTGCATATTGCACGTGAATATCTCTGGTAGCTTAAAGTGAGACAGCTTAAAAGAGAGCTTGTATTCTAAACTATCTGTTTTTGTTATTTCTCAGAATCCTGGGATACCCGCGGGATCAATCCCGCGGGGGGCATTACTGCCCTTGCTAATTTATCTCAAAATAGTACTAAGAAGTAGTACGACAAAATTGCATGCAGTACTAACGATGCTACTACATGCTTCTACTTCAAGGCTACCGTGTTACTGCATACTACTATATGCTACTATTAACAAGACTGGATGCTACTATGGCAAGACAGGATGATACTGGACACTACTACGTACGATTGGACCAGTCTGAGGCACATTAGATGATAGTATTCTTTGCTCTTACATAGTATTACGTGCAACGTTTTCGTACTACTACCATACTACTACGCAGGCTACAAATTTGTCATCGGGACTTCAGCCCTGTCTTTCAGAATACAAGATGGGTTAAGAGAATTATCATACAAGTACTTCCTTTTGTAGCTGCTTGACAAATATTTATCTGAAATAACAACTCTCCCTAGATTTAGACCAATAGATGCTTTAATGAATTTGACGTTAGACCGTGGTGAACGTGAACCGGGTGTTCATGGGCCATATTTGGAGAATCTTAGCGTGGCTCATGCTTGTTTCTCATCGGAAAACGTTGGTTAGTGGTGATATTCTTCCTAGATACCCCATAAAATATACATTCCAGGACTTTCAGAATTATTAAAGTTTAACTGAATAGGGCTTAGACCCGACAGTCTGGTTACACATCACTTGTTTACTTAAATAGGCCTGAAAACCCGATAAGACTGCATTACTCCGTTTGTCCACTGTCCGATAATCGCTCAGCGAGTGAACTTAATCTTCCAGATTTGCGGTATTTGTATGAATAAATGAATGAATTTATTGCCAATAAAGCCCAAGGGCCATGGCGGGAAACATAACACAATAACAAAAACAAAATATCATACACTCCAACAACAAACCAAAAAATCAACTTCTATAAAAATAGTTCACGGTGGGCCATAGCTAGCTGTCCCTCTATGCTTGAAACATAGCAACAATAAAGGTAAGCCATTTCTGAAAAATAAACTAAAAATGAGAGATTCTTTGCAAGACATATTTTAGCATCATTTTCTTACTTTCTTCAGCCGTAACTTTTCCGGGCGTCTTTGGTCATGGAAATGCAGGTTTTTATTAAAATTCAAATTCTACGCATCTCGATGAATTTTGAGTTGTCGGGCAGAGAGCCATTCTGACCGTTATTACTAGAGCCTCAGGTGAAAAAAAATAATCCCTTCGATGAGTCAAAATGATTCGGTGTATTCGAATATCAGATGTAACAAGACCAAAGGTTTCGTTGGGATCCCAAAAATCTAACAGTTGATTCAAACAATTGGGTCATGTCTTCGCCATTCAGTCTTCGTCAGATTCCTCTTAATTTGAAACCCCCTCCCACATCCCGAAATATATTTATTCAAACAATGTTTGCAACGGATACGTCAGCTACGATACTTCATAGTGAAGTAACGCAAATTAGCTGTCAGCTACGATGTTGTTTAAATAAACCTATCTCTCTCTCTCTATCTCTGTATCAGCGATATTTCGGCCCTTCTTGGCAAGGGTCCTCGTCAGGCTGTCAATCCTCTGGTTCAACGTCGGGGAAGGAATCAAACCTGTAATAAATAACTGAAGCTTCTACCGACCATAAATATCTTATTAAAGTAAATTACCTTCAAATACCGCTGTAATGAAAAAACTAGTCCTGAGATTTAATTTTTTACACGGACGCTATTCGAAATATTAGGCTACAAAACCCATCTATGAACTAGACCTTACTCTTGACCCAAATAATTCTCACACCAAGTTTCATCAAAATATCTCATTCTCTTCGAGAGTTATGGTGCTGACAGACGGACAACTTTTGCGATGTCATAGGTATCCCTCCACTTACGATTTGGGATCCCAACAATAAGCTGCCTTTTCAGTTAAACTTTGAAAATTGTGTTTCCAAAAAAGTTTCGAATGTGGCCAGTCTCCCTTACACGAAGATTCTGCGGCACTGAATTCCCCAGTAGACTTTTTACGTTGGACTTTATTTTCTTCTGAGGAGACGTATGTGATAGGTGTGACACGAAATCCCTAACCACCACTTTCCTCCAGGTGACGTCCCCGCTGACTCACAATATCTCCGGCACAGCCAAAGCATGTGCTCAGACTGTGCTAGCGACATCCTGGTACTCGGAGCACAAGCCTCCTCTCTGGTGGCTCTCAAACTTGGTCGTACTAGGTGGCAGTGCCGCTTATACAGTAGTAAGACAGCAAGAAATGCAGGAAAAGAATAAACCGAAAAAATCATTGGTTGGTGTCTAGTAGTTTCATTTCTAAGGACTGCTAAAATGAGGTGGTGGGCTGTGATATAAACTGAGGTTAAGGTTTAAGGAAAGTGCGCACGTAGGCATGTCTCGAGTGGAGAATTGTTAAGGTAAGGTAGTACATTTGTGAACTACTTCGGATTGAAATGCCATTACGGTTTTCAACGGAAATGGATAAGACGTTGGTCGGTTGGTTCGTTGGTCGGTCCCACTTGTTATTTTGCAAACATCATGACCGAGGGAATTTGTTGTCGGTGAGCTCTTTTATACGATTTGTTTTCTTCCGGAGTATGGGAAGTGATGTTTGACTAATAATTTAGGTTTTAGATCGTTTTGATGTTTGAAACTGTTGGTTTCGTTTTGTTACTCGCGTGCCGGTTACGGATCTAACCCAGTGCCAGTATAGTGCGTGTCCGCCTTTGGGACTCGGGGATTCTCAAAGTTATCCGGGGATCCGGGAACATACCGTCCAGATAACTCCCAGTACTCCTTTGATTGTCAACTGCTTCTGCGAGTTTGTGAGACTCGGAAGAAATTCGATTGACTATTAGGATTTTTCGGGTTCTGTGGATGAATGTGCCAAATTTCTGTGAGAGCTCAGATTCTTTCATCGACCTTTTCGTAGAAAATTTTCTGAGAACACTGAGCCATCGAAAACCCCAGAAGTCCAGTGGAGAGGGTTCTTGCTTATTTTTTTAGACGAGTGTAGTTTTTTTTTTCAATTGCCCATTTAAGATTAAAGGAGTTATATCATAAGCATTCTAGCACTTGCAACGTCCAGAACCCGCCCCACCCAAGACCCAAGATGAAGCCACGGCTCGATCCGACCGCTGGGTCATCTAGCGGCGCTGGTCGGAAGCGCACCACATGGGGAGTATGGAATCATAGTTTGACTTTGGATCTAACAAAACGTAACAAATGTGTAGAAAAAGTAGACTAATTATTTGTATGATCGATTTCTTTGAGTATTTTGTTTTCTGTTTTTTCTTGTTAATTCCCGTAAGTCCAAAGAATTAAGGATGTAAACTAGATCACAAGAAAGTGTGATCTAGTGATTTCTTGAAGATTCTGAGACTGAGCTAAATAATATTCAGCTTCCGAGACTAAAAAATGTCAAACTGACCTGATTTCTTCTTCCGACATATCTAAACGTCCGCATGGTGATATACTTAGTTGTTTTAAGCCTCTTACATGCCACTCGATCTTCTCGAAGGGTCTAGTAATCTTTTGAGAAGCGTCAGGAGATCAATGAATAGTTAATTAGCAATGGCGGATTGGCGTTCAGGAGCTAATTGTGTTCCAAGTAATTTCTGGATAACGTTGGCTACCGTGAGGATTCTGGGCAAAACAAAGGTAATAGTGTGTTCCTAAAATCAGACCCATAGAAAAATGATCGTGTCTCCCACCTTCTCGGCCCACATGAATCAAAGACTTTAATTCCGGTCTTTAACGTTCTTGAAAGAGTTTAATAAGAAAGAGTCTAATAAAGCTATGCTGGAAGGAACATGTTGCATAAACCCACATCCGACATCTGCGACAAAAAGAAAGACAGTCGGCTACGTGACCAGTATATACTGTTGTATAGACTGTTATACCATTGTATAACTGGTACTGTAATATACTGTCATCGGGGTTTTCCTTAGCGCTTATGCTTAGAGGGACACAATAGGCTACAGCAAATTTAACATTTGTGAGATATAAGACTTTCAACTTCGAGACTAAATTGTTGTGTTGACATTAGGCTAAATAAGCTTGTAAGTACTTGAATTCGTTTCCTCGATTCTTTATTGATTAATTTCATACCGTTTTGCAAAAAAAGTGTAATCTAAAATGGGTTTTAGAAGGCTTCAGACTTTGACGACAAAACAGAATCCCGCGTCCTGTTGGTCGGTTTTTCATTTTTGCGTCATAGATGTGAGACTAATTATTATTGTAGCAAAAATGTCCCCTAAAACACACTTCAGCATATACTTCGTTCTAAAACTGTGTTTGATCAGTCAAGCAAGGGTGGGGTAAACATATGCAGGTATTCACAAGATTAGCAGATTTACTAAACACCCATAATTCAGTCTCAAATTTGGAAGTCCTATACCTCGCCATGTTAAGTTCTTCCTTTACCTTTCTGATGATAGTGAGAAATATCCCGTGTTCGTCTGGTAGGGTGCAATATCTCCATGAGCTAAAAGCGCGCAGTTCCAAAGCGGAGCTTTACGTCGGAGTTAAAGGACACCTGAATGAAGAGTACCAAGTATCATCCCTATCTGTATGACGTCCGTTAATATTGCCTGCAGAAAACCCAATCCAAATACGAAATACCGTTTCCAAGCTATGATTTTTGCTCCATTCTGCATCTGCCCTTATTTCAGTACCGAGCAACTTTAGAAATGAACAAATGTCTCCAATCAACCCTTCTTCTGGAATATTTTTTAACCAGATAAGCCCAAACGTATATCTAGAAGAAATTCCGATACGATCCGGCAAGCGCTGTTCAAGATTTGAATGAATTGCGCTTTTTGTCTTGGAGTCTGTAAGCGTGTTCCATCCTACTTACCGTAGTTACTACGCTGACGTCACGAATTCTGGCTTTTCGCCGTCAAGGCTGGAACGATTTTTCTATTTTCCAGCAGGATCTCACGCCAGGGGCGAATCCGACCAATCACGTTACAGAGATGCGTAGTTACTACGCTTACTACGGTCCCGAGCATGGTAAGCAAATAGTAACTATTAGTTACTATTCCGACAAGGTTGGAACGGTCAGCGTAGTAACTTTTCATGAGGATGGAACGGAAATAGTAACTATTGTTAGAAGGGTGGAACACGCTCTGTAGGTGCAAACCTCCGGAAACAATCATCCCTATTTTGAAAACGTCACGCTCAGGAGAAGAATGCTCTCCGTGTCCATGTCTGTAAATGCATTATCCATGGTGTGTTCAAGTATGGTTTCATTGTTCAGGTGTCCTTTAAGGATTTCTTGGCGCAAAGTATTTCGCCAGCGATTTAAAATAGATGATTTCATCTGCTCTCTGTTGATCGGCCGAAACACTGCTTCCCCGCCGGTCGTCCACGCTGAGAACCCCTGCCTTTGAGCATATCTCGGCATCTTGCCAAATCAGACAGGCGATGCAGCCGTGGAATATGGGGGGGATCTCGAAAAGAGCTATCCCGGTAATGGTTCGGACATAGGAAGAGGATAACGAACAGGGTTCCCTGCCATGTTTTCACCCTCGTCGCAGTTCCGTACAGAAAAAATCAGAGTTTTCGGTTTATAAGTAAAAGTTCAGAAAATGCAACCGCGCAAAGTTGAGTGTCTGTTCATACAGAAATACGAAGTCAGTCACTATAGTGAGGTGTACGGAAATACCGCAGGATTTAAACAAAAGTCGGGGGCAGTTCATTTCATTTGTAACACTACATAATATGATACAAACAACGTTATATAACAGTAGTACAACAATACAAAAATAAAACGTTTTAAAGTCAGTCGCAACGGGGAGACAAGCTCGTATTCTTAAAAGACCCAAAATCAAATATACTGTATAATACAAACTCACTGCGGATCCACTAATCCAGATCCAAGGCTTGCCGCGCAAAGCAAAATGTACAATTAACAATAGTTGCGTTTTTCATCGAAGTTTTGTTCGCCGATGGCTTAGCCGGTAACTTCGACTTGCTAGCTCACAAGGTTTGACGGTCACAGGTCAGGGTTTTGTAAAGGAGCCTTTCTACTGTAATGGACCATTAATAACGACTATTAAGGGCCCTTAAGCTCTTAACCCACTGTTACCAATCTGTTATGCAACGCTACCCTGTACATGGTCCCCGAGCGGTGTGGACCATGCTTAACGGTACACAGTAACGTGCCAGCAACAACTTTTTCTTTCTCTCTGAACCAGATGTCTACCTCGTTAATCAGTTATAGCAAACATAGATGTGTATTTACACTTAAGAAATTTCGGTATCAAAAGATATGTGTATATACCACAGCACTTAACTTTTCATATTCTACGACAACGAACTTTCACAGCTCCAACTCAAAACGAACTGACTGGATTTTTCATACCTCCCCATCTCAAACTTGAATGACTGAAATTACTCATCGCCAAGAACCTGAATGTTTCCTGGCCCTGGTGAGAGTACACCTTGGTTACAGTTTGAATGAGAAAGAAACCATGACTGGCAACTAGAAACGGTATTTAAAAAGAGACCTTCGAGTTTAAAGGTAACTACCGAACTTCGATCAAAAACGCAAATAATAAAACCAAAAACAGCTAGACTTACGTTGCCTGGCAACGTAAAGTGTTGCAGCAACCTTTGTTCGGCTTCGACGACAAAAGTGTTGCTACTTTGGTTTTGTTTCTTCGCTGTCGGTTAAATGCTGAAGTTGTCAACGAATCAAGGTTTACAAAATGGTATGTTCCAAGAAAAAAAAAAGTCTGAACTGATGACATAATCCGTTATCACACGGCTGTCCCTCAGCGCTGAAAAAACAACAGAATATCGAAAGTAGGGACTAAATTGACTTTGCAGCAAGCTGAACTTTATCCTTTTCAGTCGTAGACGTCGTGAGGGGTGAAAACTTCGATTATTGTCTCAAATAACCTAGTTGGTATTATAAGCTAACCGTAACTTTTCAGCATCAAAATACCATAGATGACACTCGACTTATTATTGCAAAACTATGTCATTGTTCTACATTATCATTTATATCCGTTGCCTCAACATTCCAGGAACAGTGACAGACCATCACCATAGACCATTCTAGCACATCGTGAAAAACGACAATGCTTTAGCAACCGATTTTTACTTACAAGTCCTCTCCCCGTGATAGGCATGGTAACCAATTGTTCTTACGATCAAATTCGCCGGAAACAAATAATAGGATTACCATACACCAACTAGCAAAGTTGCTAGCCCCTCATCGCCGAAGATGGTTATGGTCTTACTGCCGATTGCTTTTAAGTCCCCCTACATGTCTCACAATTACGATCGGCCTATTTTTGGTTTCAATGTGTACCTTACTACTGAAGTTGTCAACCCCTCTAAACTTTCAAACTGTTGTATCTCATGAAGGAATTTATGTACGGAAACAGATGAGATATACTTTGATGAGCTCATCAAGGTATATGGATTACCGTTGAAAGAAAAATTTCTACTTCGTGTTAGTTCAAAAGTTTACTTTTTTGCCGTAGGCCAACTTTCTAATATCACCACTTAGAAAGGAGCAAAGTATTAGCTCTAATTTCTTTAGCAACGAGAGAACTTTTAAAGTTAAAGAGGCACATATGATACCATTTCTCTTCCCAAGTGCAAAAATGGAATGATAATCTTAGCAGAAATCACGAACAGAAATGGGTAGAAACAATAGATATCAGCACTTTCGGACCCGTGGGAAAATTGGCACTTCTTTATTTCTGTAAATTTTTATACTTATACTTATATACTTATTTTATACTTTTAAAGACGCTGTATTTGCTGTGGGGCCGGGGAACTGCCGCACATATTTGGCACTTGTAGATTTTAGTTCATCTTCAGTTTCAAACTGGTGTCTGCCGGCTTGCCTGCTAGAACGCATCTTTCCACTCGAAAGAAGAAACATGGTTTGATCAAACGGAAGCTTGGCTGTATAACTTCAGATAGTCCTCTCTGTCATAGGCTATGCAACTCCACTTCACTTCACACACCGTTGGCTATGGCTCGAGGACAAGCAAAAACATCCTTTTTTATGGCACTTGCCCTTCGGCCAAGTGCCATATAGCGATTGTAATTTCTGTCCGTCAGTCGGTCCTGGTTTTGCTAGTTCGGGCACTTCCAGATAAGCTAGGACGATGAAACTTGGCAGGCATATCAAGAACTGGACCAGACTAAATTATAAATGGTCACTTCCCCGATACGACCATCTGGAGGGGAGTGGAGGGAGGGCGAATCCGGAAAAATTAGGAAAAATGAGATATTTTTAGCTTACGAACGGGTGATCGGATCTTAATGAAACTTGATATATGGAAGGACCTCGTGTCTCAGTCCCTCCGTTTTAAATCCATACCGGATCCGGTGACATTGGGGGGAGTTGGAGGGGGGAAACCGGAAATCTTGGAAAACACATAGAGTGGAGGGATCCGGATGAAACTTGGTGGGAAGTACAAGCAAAAGTCCTAGATACATGACTGATATAGCCGGAACGGATCCGCTCACTTTGGGGGAGTTGGGGGGGGGGGGGGAGAAGTCCGTATTTCTAGTGATCCCGCGAGTTCGGTGCTTCCTGATGTGCTGGGACGATGGAAATTGACAGGCATGTCAGGGACCCGACCAGATTAAATAGGAAATCGTCAATTCCCCGATTCGACCATCTGGGGGGGGGGGGGGAGTGGAGGGAGGGTGAAGCCAAAATTTGAGGTATTTTTAGCTTGCGAACGGGTGATCGGATCTTGATGAAAGTTGATATTTAGGATGAGCTCGTGTCTCAGACATCTCACTATAAATCCGGGCCGGATCCGATGACACTGGGGGGAGTTGGAGGAGGGAACCGGAAATTTTGAGAAACGCTTAGAGTGGAGGGATCAGGATGAAACTTGGTGGGAAAAACAAACACAAGTCCTAGACACGTCATGGAAGTAACCGGACCGGATCAAGGCACTTTGGGGGAGTTGGGGTGGGGGTCCGGATTTCTAGCGATCCCGCGAGTTCGGCATACTTCCTGATGTCCTAGGGCGATGAAACTGGGCAGGTATGTCAGGGATCCGAACAGATTGACTTGAGAACAGCCGTTTCCTCGACCCGACCATCGTGGGGGGAGTGGGTAGATGGGGAGTCCGGAATCTAGTGGCGTGCATAACTTTTGAACGGGTGATCGGGTTTGAATGAAACTTGTCTGGTGAGCTATCGCCTCGGACGTTCAGTGTCATGTCCGGGTCGGGTCCGATACCTGTGGGGATGGGGGGGGGGGGGGGCGGAAAACTCAAGAAACTCTAGAAGCAGAGGGATTGGGACGGAACTTAATGGATGGAACAAGCACTAGTCCTAGATGAAATTGACGGAGCCAGATGGTTTCGGGGCTCTATGGGGGGAGTTGGAGGGGGTTTCCTGGAATTCCGGTAGTCGTGAGTTAGAATAGTTCCAGATGTAAAATGACAACGAAACTTTGCAGGCATATTAGCGAACCCGAATTTTCTTGACTCAAGAACCTGGCACAATTACCCCCGGAAACTTCCGTTCCTAGATCCGAGCATTTTTTGGGGAGCAAGAGAAGAGAAATATGGAAATTGACTTCTATAAATTGCGAACGAGTGGTCTGATTCGAGTGAAACTTCATGGGTGATACGAGTCGATGGCCTTGACATGTAAAACATGCGTTCGAACTACATGCGACCACGATTAGGGGAATTGGGGGGGGGGGGGGGGGCTTTTGACATGCACAAAAACCAAACGGATGGACCGAATGAGATGGAAATTCGACAGTGCCGAGTTTATGCGGCCTAGATTTGCTATTTGGCGTCCGGGCCGGATTCGGCCAAGGTAGGGGGAGGGGGGTACCGGAACTTTCCAAAAATGCTCAGATTCGAGTGAAACTTGATAGATGGTATAAAAGAAGATGCTTTAGGTGGTCGATTTTTTTTTATTCAAAACCAGATTCGACCACGGTAGGTGGGGATAGAGGGAGTACCGGAAATCGTGTAGCACGTCTAGGGATCAAACAAATGGATTTATTGGGATGAAAGTTTGAACAGTCATGTGCATTTGCTACAGATAATCGAGACGATGCCGGAACTGCTCAGAAATGAGTGAAACTAAATATCCTATTTCTATTTCCGAACCGCATTTTTGGATGGCGGGTGTATTTTGTGACGTTCTCATCTACTTTCTCGTACAGCCTACTCGTACAAGTGCCATATGAGCTCGTAGCTCTTGTTGTCTCAGGCAAGAGTTCTAGGGAGCTGTCCGAAATGTAATGTCATTTTCATAAATCCGGCCTAAGGTCCACAATTTCCGTGATAACCGCAGAGGTTAGAGACTTATCACTTCTAGTAGTAAGCTGAAATCGGGTACTAGGAAAGAAGAAAAAACACGACAAAACCAAAGTATTGCTCTCGCAACACTATCAGGTGAACGTGCATGGCAAATGACATCATAAAGAATGGTCTAAGACCAGATAAACTAAATTATTATCTTTCATGGATATGTATTCATATTTGTTATAATTTGCTATTCATTTACTGATGTTTTGTTTCTGGTACTAGTCTCAGACATGCACGTTCTCTTGATTGTTGTTTGTATTATTGTTAATTGTACATTCTGTTTTGCGCGGCATGCCGTGGAACTGGATTAGTGGATCTGCAGTGAGTTTGTGTTATACTGTATACTTGATTTTGGGTCATTTAACAATACGAGCTTGTCTACCCGTTACGACCCGCTTTAAAACGTTTTATTTTCGTGTTGTTTTTCTGTTGTTGTATACAGTTATTTAACGTTTTTGTCCCATATTATGTTGTGTTATAAATAAAATGAACTGAACTCGGGGCGGGGGGGGGGGCTGGGAACCCAGTGGTTCCAACATGGTAAGAGGATCGCGGATTGGGATGCCTGCCATGTTTTTAAGTTCTCAGTCTATAAATTAAAGTACAGAAAATGCAGCCGCGAAAACTTGAAAACTTGATCAATAACGAAGCCAGTCACCAAATATAGCGAGGCGTCCAGATATCGCAGGATTTTTTTTTTTAAACCTGTCGGTAGTAAAGATCTAAAGAGTAAAGGGAAATACCTGGAGTACGTTCATATCCATTCCAATTCATGCAAATACTAATCGTGTTATAGTATTATTCTCTATCGGTCAATAAATATTCTTCTATGCAAACAAACTTGATTGTTTTGCATAAGAGCAAACAAAATATTTCTTCACATATACCACGTGTTGTCTTCGAAGGACGCCTTTACCGCCAGATCCTTGATGGGGATTACGAGTTTGGTTAGAGTTCTGACCATAAAGCCCCTCCGAAAGATGCCAACTGACCGACACCGATACGTCCTAGTAGTCTTATAACTGAAAAAGAGAAAAGAAGATTAGAAATCATACAGCAGGCATACTAAAAATCCGGCGATATATTGGCGGACACTAAGGTTTGCTTCGGAAAAGTAGATGCCAAGACGAATCGTGGCCCGCCAGAAAAAATAAGCAAGAACCTCTGTCTCCTTGAGCGTGTTCCACCCTTCTACCAGTAGTAACTATTAGTTACTATTTCCGTTCCAGCCTCACCAAAAGTTACTACGCTGACCGTTCCAACCTTCTCGAAATAATAACTAGTAGCTTGCTCGGGAGCGTAGTAACTATGGATGTCTGTAGCGTGATTGGTCGGATTCGCGAATGGCATGATACTCTGCTGGAAAATAGAAAAGTCATTCCAGCCTTGACGGCAAAAAGCCAGAATTCGTGACGTCATGCGTAGTAACTACGGTGAGTAGGATGGAACGCGCTCCTTATCTCTGTAATACGACCATGCGGAGTCGAATATTCCCCTTACCCTGCCGATGCAAACGTCTCAGCGTCTCAAACGTCTCGCAACTCGTATCAGCTACGCCGCATATCCCAATTCGTTACGTCTACAAGTAGCTATAACGCTGAGCCGCGTAGAAGAAACATTCAAAGTAAAAGCCGATTGCTGCTCTGGACGCGGGACAGCGTGCCTCCTGCACCGATTCCTCTGCTATTAACAACGGCGAAGAACGAAGTATACGGGTATCAACTCAAAGCTAGAGCAAGTACCTCTAGCTCAGTTTTGTTGGTCCATAGTCGCTGCATGGGACTAACGACGGAGGTTCTATCAGATTCTTTTTTCTTGGTGCCCGGGAGCTTCGACATTGCCACGGCAAGCTTAGCCTATGTGTCGAGTGGATTTACGATGTGTAAAGAAAATTACGCACATTAAATTAGCTCAACAGCCGAGATCTAGTCTTGAGTTGGTCTTAAAGGACCCCTCTTGCTTATTCTGCCTTTTATAATATACCTAGCTCCCTTATAAAATTATAAGCACTTAACAACCCTATCTTTCTCCATTGTTTTGTTTCGTGCCTACGAATTTTCAGCTCTTTTTGGCCGTGCCGAGTTTTGCCCGTCATACATCGTAAAGTTGAAGAAATCTTCAGTGTCCACTGACACCTATTACATACATAAGGATGTGAGAATCTTCTGTCTTTTACTATTTTTATTTGCTTAGTTTTCCGTCTTTTTAACCACGGCACGTTAAGTTTTCAAATGTTTTGCACCCAGCCGCCGCGTCGGAGAGCAGGAAGGCCGGAGACAGTCGGCAGGCGGTAACAAGAAAATCGCTAAATTCAGGGGGAAATTAACGGTATTTTCGAGAAACGTTTTTTCTTATCACTTTCACAGTGGAAAAGATCGTTTTTGGGAAGACCCCGTATCTCTGACGGCCCACTTCTAATCCGGACCGGATCCGGTGACTTTGGGGTGGGGGCTGGAAGGAGGGACCGGCAATCTTGGGGTACGCTTAGAGTCGGGAGTTCGGGATGAAACTTGGAGGGAAGAACAAGCACAGGTCCTAGATAAATTGTTGATAAAACCGGACCGGCTTCGGGCACTGTGGAGGAGTTGGGGGAGGGCCCAGAACTCTAGTGATCCAGCGAGTTTGGTAATTCCTGGTGCGCTGGATCGAAGAAACTTGGAAGGCATATCAGGGTCCCGAACAGACTGACTTGACAATAGTTGCTCACCCAACCTGACGGCCATGGAGGACTAGAAGGATGGGGGACCCGGAATCTAGTGGTGTGTATAACTTTTGAACAGGTGATCGGAACTATATGAAGCTTGTCAAGTCGAAAGAGGTATCGCCTCAGACGTTCCACTTCAAGCCCTGACCGTACCAGGTACGTGTTTGTGTGTGTGGGGGGGGGGGCGAATTGGAGGCTGACACAAAATCTTTGTCTGAACCACACCATGGTGGGGGGGGGGGGGAGGGGTTACCCGAAGTTAAACAAAAAATACTCGCAAGTTTCGAGTGAAACTTGATAGGTGGTAAGAGAAAATGCTTTAGGTAATCAATTTAGTAGTCCGTACCAGACTCAGCCGCGGTAGGCGGAGTTGGAGGGGGGTACCGGAAATCGTGTGGCACGTCTAGTTACCAAACGAATGGATCAGTGGGCTGAAATTTGGAAGGTAGAAAAGTAATCTGCCCTAGATGATCCGAGACGGTGCCGAAAATGCTCAGAATTTAGCGAAACTAGATATCCTATTTCGAGGTCCAAACCGGATTTTTGGATGGCGGGGGATGTAAATCGGCTGACCAACCCCTTTTTGCCCACTAATTTTGATTTTTTTTTTGCGATCACACAGATCAAGGATGTCCAAGAAATTATTGGCAGTACTGGTTTATCTAAATTGCAACATGGATATTGGCATATAATTTTGTAAATTTTATATGCGTATTTCTTGACAGCAATATAATCAGCTTACTTTTCATTAATATCCCGTAGTTAGGCTAGAGACATAATTCCTTACTCAGTCTAGTAAAATAGACTTTCTTGGTCTTGGTATTAAGACCAGAGCTAAATTTTTGGTCTTGGTCTCAAAACCAGGGCTAAAATCTTGGTCTTGTTCTTAAGGCCAGCGTGAAAATCCTGGTCTTGGCCTTGGTCTTGACGTTTTTTTCTTGTCGACATCACTGCTCAACAGTTAACACAGTAGGTTATATATTTATTAATTGTGTTGCGAGAGCAACACTTTGGTTTTGTCCTCGTTTTTTTTCTTCTGTGCCGCCGATTTCATTTTATTCCTGGTAACTGGTTATGGTCTAACCTGTGCGGTTTTTACGGAAAGTGTGGACCTTAGGGCGGATTGATGAATATGACATTACATTTTGGAAAGCTCCGTAGAACTCTTGCCTGGGGCCAATAAGGATGGTTTTTGCTTGTCCTCGAGCCAGAGCCTACGGTGTGCAAAGTGAAGTGGAGTTGTATAGCCTATGTCAGAGAGGACTATCTGAAGTTGTGCAGCCAACCTTTCGTTTCATCAAACCATGTTTCTGTTTTCGAGTGGAAAGCTCCGTTCTAGCACGCAAGCAGGCAGGCACCAGTTTCAAATTGAAGATGGACTAAAATCTAGAAGTGTTAAATATATGCGGCAGTTACCCGGCCCCACAGCCAACATATCTTCTTTGAGTGATAAATAGAAAAATCTACAGAAACAAAAAATTGGCGTTTTCCCACGGGTCCGAAAGTGCTGCCATCTATTGTTTCTATCTATGTCTGTTCGCGATTTCAGCTGAGTTTATCATTCGCTTTTTTGCACTTGGGTTTGCGGTAGAGAAATGGTATCAGATGTGCCTCTTACACTTTAAAAGTTCTCTCATTGCTAAAAAAAAGTAGAGCTTATCCTTTGCTCCTTTCCAAGTGGTGACGTTAAAAAGTTTGCCTACGGCAATAAAGTCAACTTTTGAACTAAGACAAAATATATTTTTTTTTTCGACGACAATCGATAGCCGTTGGAGAGCTGATCAGAGTATATGTCATCCATTTTTGCTACAAAAATTTCTTCATGAGACACACCAGTTTGAAAATTTCAAGGGGCTGACAACTTCAGTAGTAAGGTACATACTGAAACCAAAAATAGGCGATACCAGTAAGTTGTGAGACATGTATGGGACTTGTAAGCAACAGGCGACTGTTAGCTCATAATCATCTTCGGCAATGAGGGGTTTGCAGCTTTTGCTAGTTGGTTTACCTGTTATTTGTTTCCGCGGTGTATTCGATGGTAAGAACAATTTGGTTCCCAATGGTAAGATACGCAAGGGTAACATGCTAAATCATCTTCAGCGATGAGGGGTTTGCAACTTTTGCTAGCTGGTATACCCATTATTTGTTTTCGATGAACTTGATGTCTATCACGGGAGAGGGACTTGGCAGTAGCAATCGGTTCATGAGGGGCTAAAAATGTTTGCAAATGGCTGCACATTCTTTCTATTTCTATAAATCTGACGGTAAGAAAGTTTGTACCGATGGTATATCGCTGTAACCTAGGATTAACTGTTTACGCAACGGATACGAACGAAAATGTAAAACAATGAGGTAGTTTCATAATAATTAGTAGTGTCATCTATGGTATTTTAATCCTTTAAAGTTACGGATAGCTTTATAATACCAACTAGATTATACAAGATATTGTTCAAAGTTTTCATCCGTCACGATGTCTACGATTGAAAAGGATAAACTTCAACTGACTACAAAGTCAATTTAGTCCCTTCTTCCTATATTATTTTGTTGTTGTTTTTACAACGCTGAAGAATAGCTTTTGATCATGTGATTATTTTTTTTAAAACATCCAGTTTTAAAAGCTTCGATAAGTTGACAACTTCAGCATTTACCGACAGCGAAGAAACAAAACCAGTTCGAAAGTTTCAAGGGGTTCACCATTTTAGTAGTAAGGTAGACACTGAAACCAAAAATAGGCGATACTAACTTTTGCTATTTGGTGTACCTGTTATTTGTTTCCGGTGTATTCGATGGTAAGAACAGTTTGGTTCCCAATTGTAAGACATGCAAGGGACTCATAAGTAATAATTGGCTGTTATGCTACAATCATCTTCAGGGATGATGGGTTTGCAACTTTTGCTAGCTGGTGTACCCATTATGTCGCTCGGTCTATCACCGTAACGTAGGATTAACTGTTTACGCAACGGATACACAAGATAATGTGAAACAATGAGGTAGTTTCGTAATAATTATTAGTGTCTTCTATGGTATTTTAATCCTGAAAAGTTACGGATAGCTTTATAATACCAACTAGATTATATAAGATTGTTCCAAGTTTTCATCCGTCACGATGTCTACGACTGAAAAGGATAAAGTTCAACTGACTGCAAAGCCAATTTAGTCCCTTCTTCCGATATTATTTTGTTGTTATTTTTGCAACGCTGAACAATAGCTTTTCACCATGTGATGATTCTTTTTAGAACATACCGTTTTAAAAGCTTCGATAAGTTGACAATTTCAGCATTTAACCGACAGCGAAGAAACAAAACCAAAGTGTTTCTCTCGCAACACTTTAGTCGGCGAAGCCGGACAAAGGTTGCCGCAACACTTCACGTTGCCCAGGCAACGTAGGTCTAGTTCTGCTTTAATTTCTGAATCAACAGGTTTGGCAGGAACTGATAGGCTTTGTATTTGCTAAAGTTGGGAGGGGCTTAGAGATCTTGGCTTGGAATGACTTACGTCCCCACAAAAGGAATTTGTTTCCGGCTTCCTCTTCTTCTTCCGGCTTCGCCAGCCCTAGTACGGCTTTCTCATCCTCCATCGAATTTTCGCCGACCTTGACTATTGGTATGACCGCGTCGTTGGTCCGCTGAGAAAAACCTGAAATCCAGTAACGGAATCTTCTTTCTGCTTCATCTTCTTCTTCTTTCGCTTCATTGCTGCTCACAGGTACCACTGGGGCTGCTATCTCATCCTCCCCTGATGTTTCGTTGACGTCTACTATTGGTATGGCCGCGTTGTTGGCTGATTGAGGTGTCCCTGAAATAGGCTTTCTGAGGTTATTTTGCGATACTCAGTGTCCGGGCAGTCACTGCATAGCAATATCATGGTTGCTTGAATGCGGCACCAGTGTAGTATCAGCTTTAAAAAAAAAATCTAGTCTTGAATGTAGCTGATAAACTGGAGGGGGGGGGGGCGAGTTTTGGAGACTGAACTTCTTTGTTCCGGCCTTACTTGTTAAAGGGTGGGTAGACTACAGTGCGATCAGGTAAAAGTTGAACTTCGAATGGAAAAATAGACATGTGAATAAATGACGTAACGATCACCTTCATGACGTACTCTTGACCTTCGGGAAACAACCTTTTTGTTAGGGAAAGTCGGTAGAAGCTTCAGTTATTTCTTGCAGGTTCGTTTCTTCCCCAACGTCAGAGCAAAAAACTCAAGAGAGTAATGCGCGAACTTTGAAAAAGTGACACACAGTGAAATCACTCAATGGCACGAGTATGCATTTTCAAGGAAGATTTTTACGACCCCCTTATCTTCGTCCGGGTCTTTTGAATTATTAAAAGTCAAGACAAGGTGAATACTTGACCCTCATTAGTGTCAGTAACTCAGATGGGGGTACCGGGAGAGCAGTGGCGGAAAACAGATTTGTGCAAGCTGATGGAGCCTCTGGCTGGTCTGACAAACTTCCGCTAGTTCGGCCACTTCTGACTTCCACATGAGCCAGGACGCTGAAACTTGGCACGAATGTAAAAGATCCGACCAAATACTCACTGGAACCTTCTCATTCCAGTTCCGATAAAATGTGAAGGGTGGAGGGATGGGGAACGTGGAAAATTATGACCCATGTAAGTTGAGAACGGGTGATACGATTCGATTGAAAAAAAAGCCTAAAGGTCGACTGTTTGTGTTTCTAAATCGCATGAGACTATAGTTGGGGACGTATGTCGGGACAGTACAGATGAAGGGATTCTGGTAAAACTTGAAAAGTTAAAGGGTGGGTACCGGACTTTTTCCGAAAGTGCTCCGATTCGGATGAAAAATAAGGAGTGATAGGAGCATAAGATATCTATGAACTCAAACCAAATGTGACTACGGGGGGGGGGGGGGGGAGGGTAGATATATGGGGGGTACCAGAAATGTATTAACATATGTATAAATCAAACGGTTAGAGGGATTGGGATGAAACCCGAAAAATCAAATGGTCATCGGTCCGAAATGTGCCATTTGAGATCAGGACCAGGTACGACCTCTATTGGGGGTGGGGGGTGGGGTGTTATGTTGTAATTATATTCAGACAAAGGCTAAAAACGGATACGTCAGCTATGGTGCTTTTAACTTTTTAGGGAATTCGGCAAATATGAAAAATACAACTATTTTACTCCGTCCTTTTTCTTTTCGAAATGACGGATGATAAATGGATAGAAATAAGTATTCGTGTTCTAATGTAGCTTGTATTTTTGAGTGGAGTCTATGTGACCAGCAGAGGCGTTACTAGCCAAAACGTTAAGGGGAGACAAGGTATTTACCGACTGGCATGTCCTTTTTTAACGACTGTTTTTGCAGAAAAACAGCTGTTTAAAAACCGCTTTTGACGTAAAATCAACTGATTTTCAGAACAAGAACTAAGAGCTCCTTTGGCACTTGATACGAGTAGGTGGTAAAAGAAAGTAGAAGAGAATTTCGCAAAACACCCCGCCACCCAAAAATGGGGTTCGGACCTAGTTTTGGGATATGTAGATTCACTCAGGTCTGAGAATTTCCGACATCACCTCCAAGCCATCGCTAACCTTCAAAGTTTCAACCCAATAAATCCACTCGCTATGTCCGTAGACGTAGTCTTTCCTGTACCCCCTTCCAACTCCCCACATACTGCGGAAGAATCTGATCCGGACTCCTAACTGGATCATCTGAAGCATTTTCTCTTACCACCTATCTTTCACTCGAATCTGAGCAGTTTGGGCGGAACTTCCGGTAAATCCCCCCTACCCCACCGTGGTCGGATCCGACTCGAACCTTAAAATAGGTCGTCTAGGTCATATGGCCTCTGTACTTTCCAAATTACATTCAAATCACTCCACTTGTTTGACCGTTATGCGAGCCACAAAATTTCCGGGACTCCCCTTCCAACTCCGCCCGCCGTGGCTGATTACTACTCGGAAACATAACTAAATATCTCTGACTTATCTCTTCCTGTCCATCAAGTTTCACTGGAATCGGAACAGAGCCTATCTGCAAATATCCGAGTCCCGCCCCCCCCCCACCTTGGCCGGATCCTGTCCGGACGCCAAATAACAAATCAAGGTCGCATAAACACGGCACTGTCTAGCTTGCATCCTATTTTGTCCATCCGTTTGTTTTTTGTGCATGTCAAACACTTTTCGCAACCTCCATGGTTGTCGGATCGGGGAAACGACTATTCTCAAGTCAGTCTGTTCGGGTCCCTGGTGCGTTTTCCAAGTTTTATCGTCCTAGATCATCGGGAAGTTCCGAACTTACGGGATCGCCAGAATGAAGCCCCCCCCCCCCAACTCTCCCACTGTGTCCCAATCTGGTCCGGTTATGTCAACGGTTTATCTAGGATTTGCGCTTGTTCTTCCCACCAAGGTTCATCCCGATCCCTCCACTCAATTCGTTTCCCGAGATTCCCGGTTCCCCCCTCGTGCTTCCACCAAAGTCACTGGATCCGATCCGGATTTGAACTTGGTCTTCTGAGACCTGGCGTCTTTCCAAATATCAATTTCATTAAGATCCGATCACCCGTTGGAAAGTTATAAATACCTGAAGATTCCGGATTCCCCCTTCCTCCACTCCTCCCGTGACCTGACATGGAACGTCTGAGACGATAGGTCTTTCCACTTGCCAAGTTTCATTCAACTCCAATTGCCCGTTCAACAAGACCAAAGGTGTCGATGGGATCCCAAAAATCTGAGATTTGATCCAGACAATTCGGTCTTGTTTTCGCCAGGCTAATCATCAGAGAAAACCGAGTTCAGATATTCTATCTACCTATCTATACCTCTATAAGCCATATCTATTTTGACGATATTGACCGAAACTTCCTGCTTTACTACTGCCAAATTTGCGGTTTCGCCCGAATTCCGAGCGAACTACTAGTCCAGCAAAAAAAGAAAAATTCAGAAACGAAGCCGGCGTATCTCCTTATCCCTGTAAAGAAATCTAATCAACTCTAAATAAAATTTTGACTTAAAAAAAATGCGGGTACAACCGGATTCCAGACTAATTATATGTCCGGGTAAAAAATGATCATTATATACAGGCTCAGCGTCTCTTCTTACCCCTAAATATATCATCTAATCAACTTCAGATAAAGCTTTTACTTTTAACATATTTTCCGGTTTTGGCCGGATTACAGGCGAACTAGTTGTCCGGCGAGAAAATGGTTTTCACCATCGGGTTCAGCATGTCTTCTTACCCATAAATCAAACATTTAATTAACTTCAAATGAAACTGTTACTTTTAACCAACTTTCCGTTTTTGGCCGGATTCCGGACGAACTGCTTGTCTGGCGACAAAATGATTTTCACCATCATACTCAGCATGTCTTCTTACCCCTTAATCAACTTCAAGTGAAACTTTTACTTTTAACCAACTTTCCGGTTTTTGCCGGATTCCGGACGAACTACTCGTCCAGCGAGAAAATGGGTTTCACCATCGTGCTCAGCATGTCTTCTTACCCCTAAATCCAACATTTAATCAACTTCAAATGAAACTTTTACTTTTAACAAACTTTCCGTTTTTTGTCGGATTCCGGACGAACTACTTGTCCAGCGAAAAAATGATTGTCACCATCGTGCTCAGGATGTCTTCTTACCCCATAATCGACTATCACATTACCTGTTTAAAAATCTTTTGTTTGTCCCTTAAATTGAACCCCCTCCCCCACCCCCAAATATAGGGCTACAGGGCCCATCTACGAATTCGACCTTACCCTTGACCCAAACAATCCTCATACCAAGTTTCTTCAAAATATTTCATTCCCTTCGGGAGTTATCGTGCTTACAGACGGACGGACGGACAGACGGACAGATTTGCGATGTCATAGGTATCCCCCCACTTACGTTTTGGGATCCCAAAAACTACCCGTTCCACTAGACTGCGGATTCCCAATCCCTCCACTATTCCCACGATGGTCGAATCGAGGAAACGACCCTGACACACCTACCAAGCTTCATCGTCCTAGCACATCAGGAAGTACCAAACTCGCGCTCTTCCTAGAAATCTGGACCCCCCCCCCCCAACTCCCCCATAGTGCCCGAATCTTTCGAATCTTTGCTTGTTCTTTCCACCAAGTTTCATCTCGATCTCTCCGGTTATTTCCGGTTCCCCCCTCCAGATTCTACCAATGTCACTAGATCCGGTCCGGATTTAAAATGGGAAATCTGACGCACGAGGTCTTTCTAAATATCAAGTTTTATTTAAATCCGATAACCCGTTCAATAGCTGAGCTTGCCAATAGATTCTGTATTCCCCATCCCTACACTCCCCCACGATGGTCGGATCGGGGGAAACGACATTATCAAGTCAATTTGTTCGGGTACCTGACACGCCTGCCAAGTTTCATCGTCCTAGCACATCAGGAAGTACCGAACTCGTGGGATCACTAGAAACTCGGACCCCACCCCCAACTCCCCCACGGTGACCGGATCCGTTCGGGTTATGTCATTCACGTATGTAGGACTTGTGCTTGTTCTTCCCACCAAGTTTCATCCCGAACACTCTACTGTAAGCGTTTCCCAAGATTTTCGATTCCCACCTCTGACTCCCCCCAGTATCACCGGGTCCGGTCCGGATTTAAAATGGGGCGTCTGAGACACGAAGTCTTTCTGTATATCAAGTTTCTAAGGTACGATCACCCCTTCGCAAGTTAAAAATACCTTGCTTTCCTGATTCTCCCTCCACCCCCCCCCCCCCCCCCCCCCACCCCCCAGATGGTCGGATCGGGGAAACGACTGTTCTTAAGCCAACCTGTTCGGGTCCCTTATACGCCTGCCAATTTTCATCGCCTAGTACATCAGGAAGTACCGATCGCTAAAAATTCGGACCCCCCCCCCCCCCCCCCACACACACACTCCCAAAGTGAGCGGATCCGGTACGGTTATGCCAATCACGTATCTAGGACTAGTGCTTGTTCTTTCCACCAAGTTTCATCCCAATCTCTCCACTCTAAGTGTTTTCCAAGATTTCCGTTTTCCCCCTCCAACTCCCCCCAATGTCACCAGATCCGGTGTTTATTTTAAACAGGACGTCTTAGACATGAGTTCCTTCCATAGGTCAAGTTTCTTTAAGATCCGATCACCCGTTCGACAGTTAAAAATACCTAATTTAATCTGGTCCGGTCCCTGATATGCCTGCCAAGTTTCATCGTCCTAGCTTATCTGGAAGTGCCCAAACTAGCAAGACAGACCGACCGACAGACAGACCGACTGACGGACAGAAATTGCGATCGCTATATGGCACTTGGGCCGAAGGGCAAGTGCCATAAAAAACATTTTTAATATAAATGAACTTTTGAGAAAAATCAACGGAATAAAAAAAAAAATTAAATCATTTTTTTTTTACGAGAAACCGAGGCGCGGTTATTTTGTGTGACTAGCCTAACATTCGGGGGAGTATCCCCCCCCCCACGTGACGCCTCTGGTAACAAGCGTTTGTAGTTGTAGCGAATAAAGTTGATAGCCTATTTATAATACGACTCCTTGCAAGAAACCTACGAGGTTCTGATCCCCTTGGCTACACTCAAAACCCTGTCAATCATCATCAGTGATACGAATCATATCAGATCGTTTTTGCATCCCAACCCTTTGACTGCTGGGGTGTCCGCCGCACACCCGAGCCCACATCCGGAAGGACAGTATATGCCATTGAGTGAAATCGCAGCGACACTAGCTCCGCTAGAGGACACGAACACCTCTACTGAAAAACTCATCTAGTCGTTAACGAGCGCTGGCTCTGATCTGATTCTCGATGTTTGCACCGCATCTTAGCCTTGCTAGAATTTTCTCCGTCCGCCACTGCAGACACGAACAGTTTGCTGAAGCTTCTCTCGCGAAGCGAGCTGGGCGGCGCTGCGGAGGCCCATTTTTGATGTATGGGAGTGGTAGGTCTTCGCATTACTCTCTAGAGTTATTTTGCTCTGCCGAACGTCGTCCCAGACGTTCGACAGCCTGTCGAGGACCCTTGCCAAGAATGGCCGAAGTATCTCTGAAAAAGTATCGTAGCTGAGGTATCCATTTTATACATTATTTCCACTGTTTGAATATAAATCTTCAGGAAACATTATGAATTAAGACCAATTCAAGGTAACACAGTAGTAGTCCGAACTTAGTATCTCTTATCAGGGGCGTCACGACGGGGGGGGGGGGGGGGGGGGGTCGGCCAGTCAGTAAAAAATAACCGAGTCGGCGCGATTTTTCGTCAAGACGGTTGATTTTTTTTTCATGAAAACAGTCAGTTTTTCTAAAAATTGGTCGATTTTTTGTCAAAATAGTCGGTTTTCTGAAAATCAGTCAATTTTCTTCAAAAATGACATTTTTTTGCTGAAAACAATCCTTTTTTCTGCAGAAAAGTCGCTAAAAGTTACCAGCCAGTCGGTACAATGCCTCGTCCCCCCCCCCCAAACGTTTTGGCTAGTAACGCCTCTATCTCTTATTTATATAAAGAACAGAAGTCGAATTATTTTATCACCTCAGGGCTGTATCTGGTAGAAATGGATCGTGAAAACTGTGGAACTTGCCATCTATCCATGGCGCTTCTAAAATCCGACACTGTAAAAAGTTTCTCCGAGTAAGGATTAAACTTATCTGCAGTGTTTGCTACTGTGATTAATCTTATCTCTACTAAGATAAGATTCATCCGAATTAGAGATAAGGTTATGTTTTTAGAGAAAAGATTAATCCCAATAGCGAATACTGCAAGATTTTTTTTTACGGTGTATACATATACAACATATTTCAAATACTCCTTGAGCCCAAGCAGACTGGGAAACATATTCAAACAATGCATAAAACGGACATGCCAGCTACGATGTTTTAGCGGCGACATGTTGGCCCTTCTTGGCAAGGGTCCTCGTCAGTCGCCAATGCACGTTCGTTCCTTCTCCAACGTAGTCCCTGAAGTTAGACAGCCTGACGAGACCCTTGCCAAGAAGGGCCGAAATATCGATGCCAAAGCATCGTAGCTGATAAATCCGTTTTAGGCACTGTTCGTATATGTTTGTATGTATGGTTTCATATTTCATTCTTCGGTTTTGAACAGTTTCTCTTTATGGGCGGTTGGCAGGTGGAAATGGAAAAGAGAAAATAATAAAATACGGTGAAGGGTAGGGACAGTGTTGCCACCTGCAGTATGTTTTTACCAGGTCAAAAAAATATGAAATAAAATAGAAAATAATAGATCACGGTGAAGGGTATAACAGCGACAACGTTGACACCTGCGGGGCTGCATAAAGATAATCTAGTAAATTTTGAGGATGTGTTAAGATCTAGGGAAAATCCCGATGTTTCGTAACAAAAAAATTGGTCCAAGCCGGATATTGTGTCATCTTCGTGAAGTCAGGGAAAAGAAAACAACACATCCGCTTTTCCTTATTACTCTCGAGAGTTTGCCCCATTCAAATGCAGCATTGAATGACCGATTGAATGATTTAGTGAGAACTTCGGACGATCCGCCGGGCCGTCCTCTGGATGGCTTCGGTGTTGATTGAAAGATGTTGTAAAAAGCAAGGCTAGGAATAAGCTCCTTCTGGCGAATATTTTGTCTGATTAAAACGAAGCAACGCGTTTTTAGCCAACTTAAACCAACTTCCTTAAGTGGTGTTCGTGAATGATGGTCCCCGACGGTTTGACCGGAGCTGCCAAGAAATGAATGAAGAATATCCGTTTAGTTAGGGTTTGGCAGTATATTGAATTCTTTGAATTCCGTCCGATGATGAATCGCCGGTGAAATTTATATATTTACGTATTACTTACTTGTCTTCAACTTTTTTGTAACCTTTACCTTTTCATTTTTCACATGAATTCGTAGCATTAGCCGCATTTTATTTCGACTGTGTGTAAGTCCTGCTTCTGTATTCTGCTAAAACGGAGGGATACAGAAACGCAGTTAGCGCAGAATCGACTTAATAACTGAAAAGGCAGCTATTTGAATACACTTAATTATTTTGACTCGTCTCAGGGATTTTTTTTTTTTTTTTTTTACCCGAGGCTCTGGTAATAAGGTTCAGAATGTTCGCTGCTTGCACGACAATCCAAAATTCTCCCAGAAGCAGAGGATTCGAATTTCAACGAAAGGCTGCATTTCGATGTATCACGGACGCAAAGCTCGGGAAAGTCACGGCTCAGAAAGTAGGAAAGTGATGATAAAATATGTCGTTTTGTTACATGTATTATTTTTTTGGCAAATGCTTATCTTTGTAGTTGCTGAACATTTATACGCACAGAGAGGTGCGACAAATCCGAAAGAACAAGTTCGTTCGATGATACCGTTTATCTGTCTGTGGATCGTGGACAAACTAAGTGACGCGTTTTTGTCGGATTTTCAGCCCTATTTAACTGAATTTGTGAAGTGTAACGAGACTGTCGGATCTCAGCCTTCTTCGGTTAAACTCTGAGAACAGTAGAATACTCTTCATGGCAAATTCCGCGGTCCGATATACTGTTGCTAGCCCTAGATTTCTGAAATTTAGTACATGAGGTGTAGTCTCGCCGTTTCCCGAAGACTCCGCTTGAGGAGCCCCTGCGTTTTGTTTATCCCCGGGACTCACTCCCCGTACGGGGAATGCTCCGTCACCGTCATCAAAAAGGACTCCTTTTCAGATTTGGAGTAGAATGAATTTTTGGTGGTGTTGGTGCATTATAAAATTATTTATAAACAATCAGAATGAACAAAACCAAAAATAAAGGGGATACAGGCTGATTTCGTCAACTGCATATTTTGTTTTTCGAGCAAAATCCCTTTTGGAAGCATTACCCCGTGTTCTCGCTCTTTTCTGTACGCGGAGTCCGCGTGGAGTTACTCCCTGTATTCTCGCCGTTCCCTTTTATTCCCGGAGGAGGCCTTGGGGAACGGCAAGAATACGCCTATGGTTTAGCTATTCCGTACGGCAATGCCCGTATGGCAGTGTTAGCCATTTTGGGCTTGTAAATTTTGAGTAAATTTAGTACACAATTTCTCCTGAGTTTAGTGAATAGAATTTTGGTCGGGTGGGTAAACCTGGGTAGGGATCGAGGTGGGTCTGGGCGGCAACGCTGGGTAGGAATGAGAGTGAGTGAGATCTAAGAGGTAAAAGGATGTTATTGGCGGTAGCGATTTTGACAGAGCAACAAATGGACAGATTTCGTGAGAGTGAAATCGCAAGGAATCAGAATATAAGGTATTATTTATGGCACTGTCGGAGGAACCGGGAGCCGTCCTATGTCCTTCAGGCTACGGAACCGTAGTTCTCACGGAAATCAAACCATATGAGCTACGATTCCGGGACTTGACGTCATTGGCTAACAGAAACTTGTCTGTGCTGACTCCCGTTCCGGTACTAATGGAAACTTAATCGTACCAGCTTCTCGTCCGGTAGTCTCACGAAATTATGTACTCAGAAGCTAGTGAGCCGATAGGCGAAACCGGAAACTATATAATTGGAGCTTGTGTTCCGGTAATGTTTACATGGAATATAGAACTCACGGAATGGTTTGGATGAGAGCTAGGATGCCGGCATTTTCACTGACTTAGAGAAAATGGAAGAACAAGACCAAAGGTTTCGATGGGATCCCAAAAATTCAATATCTGATCCAGACAACTGGGTCTTGTCTTAGCCAGATCCAGTCTTCGCCAGACTCCTTAAACATTTTTACAATTAAAATTCAGAAACAGATTAAGGCCAAATAGCTAATCACCTGAGAAAACCAAGTTCAGATTTGGATTCAGCATGTGTGTTTACCCCTATAAGTCATATCTGTTTTGACGAAAACTTCCTGCCACTTCTGCCAATTTCCCGGTTCCGGCCGAACTCCAAAACTACTTGTCCGGCAAAAAAAAGAAAGCTCAAAGACGAAATCAGGGTATCTTCTTTCCCCAGTAATGAACATCTAATCAACTTCAAATAGAAATTTAGCTTATAATTTTCCGATTCCAGCCGGATTCCGGTCGAACTATATGTCCGGGTAAAATACGATTGTCACACAGGGACTCAGCATCTCTTCTTACCCCTAAATCGCTTATCTAATCAACTAGAAATAAAACTTTGACTTCCAAGAGTTTTCCGGTTTTGGCCGGATTCCGGACGAACTACATGTCCGGGTAGAAACTTGTTTTCACATAAGTGTTCAGCATGTCTTCTTGCCCTAAATCGAACATCGAATCAACTCCAAATTAAACTTTTAATTTTGACAAACTTTCCGGTTTGGGCCGGATTCCGGTCGAAATACTTGTCCGTCGAGAAAATAGTTTTCACCATCGTCTTCAGCATGTCTCTCTACCTCTAAATTGAACATTTAATCAACTTCAAATAAAACTTTTATTTTCAACAAACTTTCCGGTTTGGGACGGATTCCGGGCGCAATACTTGTCCATCGAGAAAATAGTTTTCACCATCGTCTTCAGCATGTCTTCCTACCCCTAAATCGAACATCTAATCAATTTCAAATAAAACTTTTACTTTCAACAAACTTTCCGGTTTGGGCCGGATTCCGGGCGAAATACTTGTTCGTCGAGAAAATAATTTTCACCATCGTCTTCAGCATGTCTTCCTACCCCTAAATCGAACATCTAATCAACTTCAAATAAAACTTTTACTTTCAACAAACTTTCCGGTTTTGGCCGGATTCCGGGCGAACTACTTGTCCGATGACACAATGGTTTTCACTATCATGTTCAGCATGTCTTCTTACCCCATAATCGACTATCACATTAGCTGTTTCAGAATATTTTGTTTGCCCCTTAATTTCAATCCCCTCCCCCACCCCTAAATGTAGAGCTACAAAGCCCATCTACGAACTTGACTGGTCCGACGACCCAACGAACCTTCTCACCAAGTTTCATCAAAATATCTCATTCCCTTCGAGAGTTATCGTGCTTACAGACGGACGGACGGACGGACGGACGGACAGACGGACAACTTTTGCGATGTCATAGGTATCCCTCCACTTACGTTTTGGGATCCCAAAAACCACTACTGGAACCCATATATAGAAAATTTGAACTCACGGAGCCATGTCACTGCAGACTAGGATATCGGGAGTAAATATTTTTAACTCACGGAACCCCAATTCCTGTGGGCTAGGGTTCCGGCATTGTGGGATTATACTTTAATACTTTTTACCCCAAGAGGTATTGACACGTCTCTGTAAGTTCGTATTTATTTTATTTTATTTTGTACTACCGGAACCCTAGCCCATGGGAGTTGGTTTCCATGAGGTTAAATAAATTCACTCCCGGACTCCTAGTCATAGTCTACTCTAGTCTACCTTTATTCTAGCCGTTCCCCGAGGACGCCAGATGAGGGGGCTTCCTCCCCGTATTCTCGCGAGTCCCCACTGCTGGGAATGCTCCGATTATCATCACCATCATCAAAATGGACTACCTTTCATATTCAGATGGGAATCAACTTTTGCTGGTGTCGGCGCTGTGTAAAATAATTAAAAACAACCCGAATAACCAAAACCAAAATGATCCGGACCAATTTTGTCAACTTCGTATTTTCTTTTTCGAACAAAATCCATTTTGGAAGCATTCAAGGTTCAAGGTTTTTTTTATTCTTACTATAGCTCATACATAACCATTAATAATATGACACTCTGCACTTACAATTATTTCAGGGTTTGAACCGGAGAGAAGAAAAACATCGAATGGTTAAAACCCCATGTTCTCGTTGTTTTCCATACGCGGAGTCCGCGTGGAGTGACTCCCTCTATTTTCGCCGTTCCCTCCGACTTCCCAGGAGTCCTCGGGGAACGGCGAGAATAGGCCTATGGGTCCTTCAGTTCATCTTTTGGCAATACCAGAACCCTTTTCAATCCAGTACTTTTCTTCCGGTGACAAAGACCATAATTAAGAATTAATAATTATAAACAAATACAGGAAAAAGAATAATCACACGTTAAACCATTCTCGATGGGCTCATACAGTTTCAACCAAACTGGAAGTCACAGGAGCAGTAACGGAGAACGAAGCGTCAAACTTGACGAGCTGCATAGGAATCTGTCGGTCGCCGCATTTTCTCCACATTTTCTCCGATCTTGTCCATTTGTTTGAAGTGTAATCTGTTCGATGTGTAAAGTTGTATCCTAATTTTAAGTTGTGTTTCTTTCTTTTCTTTATGTACTCCACTATTTCTATTTTATAGAAGTGGGTAAATAAAAATATTCATTCATTCATTCATTCATATCAACGGGTTTTCAGATGCTAAAAGTCGTTCTCGCAGAGACACTCTGTTACCGTAATGCAGTGGATTCCTATCCCATAGCCATCTGTGTCAGCGAGCTGGTCATTTCCAACCAAATAGTTAGTACTACCTGTACCTTAGGTCTCAGTATATGGGTTCGGTAGTGGATTTTCCCCCATGTTATGTTCTCCAAGTCAGCGAAAATCCCGGCATTCTAGCTCGGGATCAACTAAAACCAAGAAGGGAAGGGAACGCGAGAAAAGCAGGAAGGGCATACTAATACCAGGAAGGGCATGCTAAAACGAGGAAGGGCATACTAAAACGAGGAAGGCTGTCGCCAAAATTTTCTGCGTCGTTCCCTTCCTCTATTTGTGTTGCGAGAGCAACACTTTGGTTTTGTTCTCGTTTTTTTTTTTTTTTTTTTTTTTTTCCTATGCCGCCGATTTCATTTTATTCCTGGTAACTGGGAAGGGTCTAACCTGTGCGGTTTTTACGGAAAGTGTGGACCTTAGGCCGGATTGATGAATATGACATTACATTTTGGAAAGCTCCGTAGAACTCTTGCCTGGGGCCAATAAGGATGGTTTTTGCTTGTCCTCGAGCCAGAGCCTACGGTTTGCGAAGTGAAGTGGAGTTGTATAGCCTATGTCAGAGAGGACCATCTGAAGTTGTGTAGCGAACCTTTCGTTTCATCAAACCATGTTTCTGCTTTCGAGTGGAAAGCTCTGTTCTAGCACGCAAGCAGGCAGGCACCAGTTTCAAATTGAAGATGGACTAAAATCTATAAGTGTTAAATATATGCGGCAGTTACCCGGCCCCACAGCCAACATATTATCTTCTTTGAGTGATAAATAGAAAAATCTACAGAGACAAAAAAGTGGTTTTTTCCCACGGGTCCGAAAGTACTGCCATCTATTGTTTCTATCCTGCCATCTATTGTTTCTATCTGCGCTATTTCAGCTGAGTTTATCGTTCGTTTTTTGCACTTGGGTTTGCGGTAGACAAATGGTATCACATGTGCCTCTTAAACTTTCAAAGTTCTCTCGTTGCTAAAGAAATTAGAGCTTATCCTTTGCTCCTTTCTAAGCGGTGAAATTCGAAAGTTGGCCTACGGCAAAAAAGGCAACTTTTGAACTGAGACAGGTAGAATTTTTTTTTCGACGGCAATCGATAGCAGTTGATGAGCTGGTCAAAGTATATGTCATTCATTTTTTGGTACAAAAATTCCTTCATGAGATACACCAGTTTGAAAATTTCAAGGGGTCGACAACTTCATTAGTAAGGTGCAGACTGAAACCAAAAACAGGCGATACCAGTTGTGAGAAATGTAGGGGACTTGTAAGCAACAGTCGACTGTTAGCTCATAATCATCTTCGGCGATGAGGGGTTTTCAGCTTTTGCTACTTGGTGTCTCTGTTATTTGTTTCCGGTGTATTCGATAGTAAGAACAATTGAGTTCCCAATGGTAAGATATGTAAGGGAATTGTAAGTAATAATCGGCTGTTATGCTACAGTCATCTTCAGCGATGAGGACTTTGCAACTTCTGCTAGCTGGTGTACTTGCTAGCTGGTGTACCTGGTATTTGTTTCCGGTGTATTCGATGGTAAAAACAATTTGGTTCCCAATCATAAGACATCATAGGGACTTTAGTAATAATCGGCTGTTATGGTACACTCATCTTCAGCGACGAGGGGCTTGCAACTTTTTGCTAGCTGGTGTACCCATTATTTTTATCCGGTGAAATTTAATGTCTATCACGGAAGAAGGACTTGTAAGTAAGAATCATTTCACGAGGGGCTAGAAATTTGTGCAAACTGGTGCACATTGTATGCGATTTCTATAAATCTGACGGTAAGAAAGTTTGTACCCATGGTCGATCGCTGTAACTAGGGGTACAAACAATAATGTAAAACAATGAGGTAGTTCGTAATAACTAATAGTGTCATCTGTGGTATTATAATCCTGAAAAGTTATGGATAGCTTTATAATATCAACTAGATTATATAAGATATTGTTCCAAGTTTTCATCCGTCACGATGTCTGCGATTGAAAAGGATAAAGTTCAACTGACTTCAAAGTCAATTTAGTGCCTTTTTTCGATATTCTTTGTTGATGTTAGGGCAATCGATAGCCCTTGATGAGCTGATCAAAGTATATGTCATCCATTTTTTTAAACAAAAATCCTTCATGAGAGAAACCAGTTAAACAAAATTTCAAGGGGTTGACAACTTCAGTAGTAAGGTACACACTGAAGCAAAAATAGGCGGTACCTATTTGTTGTTAGTGATCCTGAAAACTTACGGATAGCTTTATAATACCAACTAGATTATATAAGATATTTTTCCAAGTTTTCATCGGTCACGATGTCTACGATTGAAACGGACAAAGTTCAACTGACTGCAAAGTCAATTTAGTCCCTTCTTCCGATATTCTTTTGATGTTGCTTTTGCAACGCTGAAGAATAGCTTTTGATCATTTGATTATTCTTTTTAGAACATACAGTTTTAAAAAGCTTCAATAAGTTGACAACTTCAGCATTTAGCGAACCTTTTGTTTCATCAAACCATGTTTCTGCTTTCGAGTGGAAAGCTCCGTTCTAGCACGCAAGCAGGCAGGCACCAGTTTCAAATTGAAGATGGACTAAAATCTATAAGTGTTAAATATATGCGGCAGTTACGCGGCCCCACAGCCCACATATCTTCTTTGAGTGATAAATAGAAAAATCTACAGAGACAAAAAAGTGGTTTTTTTCCAAGGGTCCGAAAGTGCTGCCATCTATTGTTTCTATCCATGTCTGCGACGATTTCAGCTGAGTATATCATTTTTTTTTTTTGCACTTGGGTTTACGGTAGAGTAACGGTATCAGATGTGCCTCTTAAACTTTAAAAGTTCTCTCATTGCTAAAGAAACTAGAGTTAGAAAGTTGGCCTACGGCAAAAAAGTCAAATTTTGAACTAAGACAGGTAGATTTTTTTTTTCGAAGGCAATCGATAGCCATTGATGAGCTGATCAAAGTATATGTCATCCATTTTTTTGTACAAAAATTCCTTCATGAGATAAATTCCTTCAGTAGTAAGGTACACTGAAACCAAAAAGAGGCGATACGAGTTATGAGACATGTAGGGGACTTGTACGCGACAGTCGACTGTTAGCTCATAATCATCTTCGGCAATGAGGGGTTTGCAGCTTTTGCTAGTTGGCGTACCTGTCATTTGGTGGTAAGAACAGTTTGGTTCCCAATTGTAAGACATGCAAGGTACTTGTAAGTAATAAACGGCTGTTATGCTACAAAAATCTTCAGCGATGAGGGGTTTGCGACTCTTGCTAGCCGGTGTACCCATTATTTCAGTAGAATCGGTACACGAGGGGCTAGAAATTTATGCAAATTGTTGCACATTGTATTCGATTTATATAAATCTGACAGTAAGAAAGTTTGTATCGATGGTCTATCGCTGTAACCTAGGATTTACTGTTTACGCAACGGGTACAAACGATAAAACAAGGTAGTTTCGTAATAATTAATAGTGTCATCTATGGTATTTTAATCCTGAAAAGTTACGGATAGCTTTATAATACCAACCAGATTATATAGGATATTGTTCCAAGTTTTCATCCGGTGTCTACGATTGAAAACGATAAAGTTCAACTGACTGCAAAGTCAATTTAGTCCCTTTTTCCGATATTCTTTTGTTGTGGTTAGGGCAATCGATAGCCCTTGATGAGCTGATCAAACTATATGTCATCCACTTTTTGTAACAAAAATCCTTCATGAGATTAACGAGTTTGAAAGTTTCAAGGGGCTGACAACTTCAGGAGTAAGGTACACACTGAAACCAAAAATAGGCGGTACAAGTTGTGAGACATGTAAGGGACTTGTCGACTGTAAGCAACAGTCAACTGTTAGCTCATAATCATCTTCGGCAATGAGGAGTTTGCAGCTTTTGCTAGTTGGAATACCTGTTATTTGTTTCAGGTGTATTCGATGGTAAGAACAATATTGTTCCCAATTGTAAGACATGCATAGGACTTGTAAGTAATAATCGGCTGTTATGCTATAATCATCTTCAGCGATGAGGGTTTGCAACTTTTGCTAGCTGGTGTATCCATTATTTGTTTCCGGTGAATTTGATGTCAATCACGTGAGAGGGACTTGTAAGTAAGGATCGGTTCACGAGCGGCTAGAAATTTTTGAAAATTGGTGCACATTGTATTCGATTTCTGTCAATATGACGGTAAGAAAGTTTGTATCGATGGTCTATCGCTATAACCTAGGATTAACTGTTTATACAACGGGTACAAACGATACGGTAATGTAAAACAATAAGGTAGTTTTGTAATAATTAATAGTGTTTTCTATGGTATTTTAATCCTGAAACGTTACGGATAGCTTTATAATACCAACTAGATTATATATTGTTTTGTTGTTGGTTTTACAACGGTAAAGAACAGCTTTTGATCATGTGATTATTCCTTTTAGAGCATACCGTTTTAAAAGCTTGGATAAGTTGACAACTTCAGCATTTAACCGACAGCGAAGAAACAAAACCAAAGTGTTGCTCACGCAACGCTTTAGTCGGCGAAGCCGGACAAAGGTTGCCGCAACACTTCACGTTGCCCGGGCAACGTAGGTCTAGTTAGTATTATTTGAGGGGGCGGCAGCTTTTCAAATTCAAAATTTACCATCCTTTCGTCGTTTTAGTATCCTGACATGGGTTGGCATTAAGTTTTAAGGTATTAAGCACAATTTTTATAGTTGCCGATTCCTCACTGAAATTAACCCATGCCTATCCATGTCAGGATACTAAAACGAGGAAGGGATGGTTGAACTTTGAATTTGAAAAGTTGCCGAACCCTCAATTAATACTAAATAGAGGAAGGGAACGGTGCGGCGAATTCTGGCGACAGCCTTCCTCGTTTTAGTATGCCCTTCCTGCTTTTCTCGTGTTCCCTTCCCTTCCTGGTTTTAGTCGATCCCTTCTAGCTCTCATCCAAACCCATCCGTGAGTTCTATATTCAATGTAGACACTACCGGAAGACAATTTCCAATTATATAGTTTCCGGTGTCACCTACCGGCTCCCTAGCTTCTGAATATATGGTTCCAGGAGACTACCGGACGAGAAGCTGGTACGATGAAGTTTCCGTAAGCTACTTCCTTTTACTACCGGAATGGGAGCCAGAACACACACGTTTCCGTTAGTCAATGGCGTCAGATCCCGGAATCGTAGCTCTTATGGTTTGATTTCAGTGAGAACTACCGGTTCCGTAGCCCGCAGGACACAAATCACGGCTCTCGGTTCCCTAGACAATAAATATTTATTGGTGAACTAACGGAAGAACATAGATTAGAAGTTGTCGAACAAGACAAGTAGTCACGGATCCAAACAAGTTTCATCGGTTTGGAATTTTGGCCCTTAGTGTGGAGAGGGATCACACACGAGAAACCGAGAACATTGGAATGCTGCGGAAATGTGACAGCAGTCACTTGGTGAAACTTTTGGTGTTAGCTGTTGAGATACTTCAAGGTTCAGGTGTCTGACATGGGCCTAGAACTTAGCCTTCAAATGTGTTTTGGTCACTAACGCGGAACAGGTTTCTGAAGTGGTTGACGCCCTAAAGCAAGAACAAATGAAAAAGAAGCTACGCGGGAAAAAAAAAAAAAAAAAAAAAAAAAAGACGTGTTCTGGTGATTAAACTTTCGAAGGTATTTTTGTATCATTCTTGTCGGCAATAAATCAGCTTTCTACTAGGATTACGAAAGACTACACAGACTATAAGACTACAGAGGAAGCTCCGTGAGGCAACTGTCTCGATCTTAACCCACACCCATTCTCTCCCCTGACTATAATGGGTCACAGCCAGGCCCGCACCCAGGAATTTATTTCGGGGGGGGGGAGGTCGGACAAAAAGTACAAAAACGACATAGATCAGAGGGAAAAGCCTATACAAATGATTATTTTTGTGTTCTTTTTTTGGGGGGTCAACCCCCTAACCCCCCCTGGATACGGCCCTGGTCACATCCAAAAAAGGCCTAAACTACGGAATCTGACGAGTTGTGAATACACCCTGTACCTAGCAAGGTGAGGATTTTATATTCAGGCGTTTTCTTAATCCTTCCTTTCCTCCTGTGATTCAAAACGATCAGACGAAGAACACAAATATCATAACATAAAGTATTTTCTATGTAAGTCGAAACAATATTATTTTTACCATATAAAATAATTTTATCTTCCGAAACCCTTGCCGCCAAATCCATATTGGCCAACGAGTCCGTTAATTTTCTACTGGGAGCGCTACGGAAGCTTCGAGAATGCCATGGTACGTGAAGCCGTACTGTCGGTGGCTTTTACTTTCGATCTACACGATGCCAAGGGACCGAAAATTACGCAGATTAAATTAGCTTCAACAGCTTATACGGTACTTTCTATAATTAATAGTTCTGCTTTAATTTCTAAAACCTTCTGGAACCGAGTTCACTGGTTGGTCACGGACTCATATTAATCGAGAACGTTGTTTTCTTCACTGTCGCGATGGCCTTAGAGAGGTTAGGGCATAACTTACATCCCCAGTAAGGGCGTTTTTTTCCGGCTTCTTCGTCTTTCGCTTCCTCGCTGTAGTAAGCCACAGCCTGTCTTGCTTTCACAGCCTCCGTGGATTTTTCGGTCACGTTGGCTACCATGTGGTCTTTTGCAAACTTGGCCGGTTGAGGAAACGCTGAAAGTGGATTCCAGAGGTTAATTTTGTGAGACTCATTGCCTGGTTAGTTTTATGGGAGGGACCGACTAAAAATGGGAAAGGAAAGGCATGATGCTGGGGTAAAGACTACTAAAATATGAAAGGGGACTAAAAACGGAAAAAGAATTCTAAAACTGAGAAATCTGTACACTAAGGCAAGTACTGCTTCCCAGGGGCGTCACGACTGGGGTGGGGGGGAGGAGGGACGCCCTCCCCCCAAATATTGTCGGCCAGTCGCTAAAAAATAACCGAGTCGGCGCGAAGCACCAAGATTTTTCGTCAAGACAGTTGATTATTTTCATGAAAACAGTCGGTTTTTCTGAAAATCAGTTGATTTTTTGTACAGTCGTTTTTTCTGAAAATCAGTCGACTGCAAAACTGTCGTTTTTTTTCTTGAAAACAGTCAGCCTGTCTTTAGACGCCTGTGAGGGGGCAGGAAGCTAACACCCTTAAATTGCCAGCTTCACTAGACCATATAAATAATCCTCCAATCTGAATAATCTGTCCTTTTAAATAATCACTATCATATAAGTAATACAGTTACAAGTTCCCCAAGGGTCGATGTACCATTTGTATCTCAACGGGTTTGCTTACAAATGATCGTAGCGCCCCGAAGTGTTTCTACATCCCACATTGAAAACAACTTTTGGCTGTATGCGATAGAATAGATAATAATGTTGTCCAAGCAGGGGCGTAACTAGGGGGTGGGGGGGGGGGGGACGTCATTTCGCCCAAAATAACTTCGGTCGGGCGCGAAACCTCGACAAAAGCATACCGACCTTTTGTCGACACATTTTTTGTACAAAACTCAGCTCTACTCGAACCAATATAATCCTTCTGAAGAAATCACGCCGGCATCCTGTTTTGTGTATCGTTTGCTTTGAAAACCAACTTGTTGGCAAAAACAAAACAAAAAAGATAGGAAAGCTTCTGAGGAAATCCGTCGGCACAATTTGCCAAAATAAACTTCTGTCGGGCGTGAAGCTCTTGACAAACCCCTGTTCTTATATCAGCTCGATTTTAGTTAGCGTATTCTGCTTCAGATCCAACTTCAAATCCAGGCAAAATAAATCGAAGCAAGTTCACTTCTTAACTGATAAGAATACTTCCGAGGAAATCTGTTTGCATACTTTTGCCCAGAATAAGCCTTGTACAGTACGAACAACAAAAACTCAAGAAGATTTAACTCTCTGAAACTTATGCCTGAGGAGAGGGCTCCTCTTCACAACCCCAGATGCTGATGTACCGACCATTTAAGAAACTGGGCTTACTTGTTCCGGCAAGATACCAGTTTCCGTGGAAATTTCATTCCATCTGGAACTGAGATGTTCGAATCCGAATCCAGATTCGAATCTTCTGCTTGTAGACTGGATTCGGATTCGGACTCGGATTCCAAACCCTCAGTCTTACGAATCCGCTCAAATTCCTAGACTTCATCCTTCCAGTTTCCGTTTTCCCATTTTTTACATGCTGTGCTTAGGCAATCCAGCTGTTTGGTCTCTACCATCCTTAGTAATCTATCACGTTATCTGATTACCTTAAATATCAGTGCTTTTTGTCACCTCTGATTTATGTACATGATTTGATTTTTGTTAAGGTCGGAATGGAATCCGGATTCGATTCCGGATTCGAATCCTCTGTATGAAATGGTGGATTCGGAATCGGATTCGTACCTAGCCCTGGATTCGGATTCGAATCCTTTCACGGTCGGATTTCCCGATGAAAAATTTATCCCAAAGTAGTACTATGAAGTAGTACGAAAAAGTTGCATGCAGTACTAACGATGCTACTACATGTTTCTACTTCAAGGCTACCGTGTTACTGCATACTACTATATGCTACTATTAGCAAGACTTGATGCTACTATGGCAAGACAGGATGCTACTGGTACTACATGAGATTGGACCAGTCTGAGGCACATTAAATGATAGTATTCTTTGCTATTACATAGTATTACATGCAAGGTTTTCGTACTACTACCACTTTAAACTACGACGCAGGTTACACATTTTTCATCGGGGTGTAAGGGCGCGTCATTTTCGTGGTTGACATTTCTTATTTTGGGATTTATGCTAGTAAAAAAAAAACACACTCAATTTTAAAGTATTTTGCGAGTAAAAAAGGCGAATAGAAAAAATTTCGACTGCGGCGCCGTTCTCAATGTTCTCTGTTCAATCATTTACGTGGGTTGACGTTGGGGATTTGGGGGTTTGCACTAGGTAAGAAACAAAAATTTCCAAGGGAAGTAGAAAGTTTCTGAGAAAAAGGCGTCTAAAAAATGTTGTGTGTGTCGCGTGGGTTAATATTAGTTTAAAGCTGACATGACTACTCAAAATTTCTTAGAGTTATTTAGAGGCGAAAGCCTTTTCTCTTGCTTTGTATTATTATTATGACGAGCCTGCTGGTCTTATATGGTTACTTAAAGTATAAGTAAAATGCCATCTTATTTGTTTATCATTTGACTGTATACACTGCATTATTTTTTTTTTTTTTTTTTATTATTTGCTCTAATATGACGTTTAGAATATCCACGGCTGTCCTCACAACGCAAAAATCTACTATGACGCGGAAAATTTGAATTTCCGTACAAACACTGATTTCGGTGGCCAGTGATTAGCTCGCGGGAGGTAGCTCACTGCGTGAACACTAGTTTTTCGTAAGTCCTTTCCGTCAAGCATATGCCACAGGTATAATTAAGTGCATAGATGTACCACAAATCCGACAGAGAAATTCCACAATATGAAAATCGATGTTCGTGAATAGCGGAGCAATGAAGTAACGCGTTTTCATCGAGTCATCAAGCCTCTTTAAAGTTTAACTGAAAAGGGCAGAGATGGGACAGTCTTTTTACCCCTCACTAATCCACTTAAAGAGTCTTGAAGACCCGATGAAAATGCGTTATTTCTTCGCTCCGCTATTCACGAATAATCAGTTTTCAAATAGTGTAGTTTCCCTGTCAGATTTGTGGTACTACCTACTTCGTATGCTTGACTGAAAAGATTTATGAAATTTTTTCGTTCCGGCACTAAGCAATCTTCACCAAGCTTCTCACCGCCCACTTAAAAGTCGCGTTTGTGTTCAGATTCAAATATTCCGCGTCATAGTAGAATTTGCGCTGTGAGGACAGCCGTAGATATTCTGAACCTCAGTACTAGAGCATATAGTGGAAAATAAGAAAATCTCTTAGCAGAATCCAAATAACTCAGTGTACTCAACTAAATGATACGAAAATAAGTTTGCTTTTCAGTTAAACTTTAAGTAAATACGTGATGGGTAACTAGATTGTCCTATATCAGCCCTTTTCGGTTAAACTTTAATATTTTCTTGAACTTCGCCAGGCATTGGTCGGTCGAATAATTTGCCGTGTCATCCAGTATTATTTCCAAGATTCTACATTTCTTACGGTGAATTCCGCTCCCCCTTTTGGCAGAGGCACTAGTTGACAAGTTAGGTTACATTTAGCCTACGTATGAAACAATTCAGCTTTTCCGTTAAGTATAATCAGATGTCAAGTCAAACAACCTTCGTCCCTCGCTATTGTCCCCCCCACCTCTCCCCAGCCCTAGGATGGTGGCTGTGCCTCGGTCGCCAAGGGCCCGTGATAATTTGGTCCAGCTCCGTCTTTTGATCTTTCTGTGCAGCGCAGGTGTCCTCCCTCGTCATTTTTCCCGTGTATGTGCTCGAATAGGTTCGCTTCGACAGTATAACCGACTTCGGAAATAAAATATAATTTCTCATATGTTTTGTTTTGCCGGATCCCGGAAATACTTGTCCGGTGAGAAAATCCAGATCACCAGTCCCGATGCTTGACTTTGTGTATTTGTTTTCGCTTTGGATTGAATAAATAAATGAATTAATTAATTTTATAGACCCACTGCACTACAATGAGGACTAGTGGAGTATAATAAAAGAAACTGGAAAAGGAAAAAACAAAAACACAAAGTACATGAACAATAACAATAACACTTAAAGGACGGTAACTTAATCATACTCGATCATTCCTGGCCGTACAGACGGGTGATCCAGGGGTGGTTGCAAGAACGAAGGATTCGAGCACGGAGATCTTCCACCGCGTTAACAGGTTCATTAACTTTAAATCTGTTGATTAAATAGGTGTTCCGCGTCCATAGTGGCAATTTTAGCCCCCGATTGTCACCCCCGATTACTGGGATTGACTAAAAAGAGTCACGGCACGGCACGGCACGGCATAGTGTAGGAGGCACGAGTACTGAAAATAGGTACGAAAAAAGATCCCTTTCAGGCCTCAGAGTGAGAGCAGCAACAATCTTTCAACGTGCCTTCTTTTATGCTCTTGAGTTGAACTCTCACTTACTTGTCTACTTCTACTACTTGCTAATCTCTTCTTATTCTCGTGCCTGCTGCGCCATGTCGGTGCCGTGCCGTGACTCTTTTTGGTCGATCCCCCGGTTACTGGGGAGATTGGAATCTGATCTTTATGCCCGGGCCCCACTATAGTCACACCTAGTAATAACGCCGGTAATAAGGCCGTCTTACGGTCGAAATTGGGAAGAAAAGACGCTGAAAACGTAAGATTGTCGAGATGGAAAAATCCATCTCCGCCATTTTGAAACGTATCTTTCGAGTGTTTGGACCAATCACAGACCCGAGCCGCTGATTTTAGCCAGTTTTGTTTACGTTTGAGTGATGATGGTGGTATATGTATCTTGAATTTCTTCGTTCCAGGTGTGACCAGGATGAAACGTAAGAGTGGGTAATTAACCATATTAACGAACCAAATTACGTACAGGTGTGACTGAATGTGGCCCGGGCATTACTCTGACCCAAAAAGCTGTACCGTTGTAACAGACAGCCAGACGGACAGAACATTTTTTTCAAGTCATTACCATTCCATCACGTTTAGGGATCCATCTTCGGACCTTCGTCCATCCAACTGCTAAAATTAACTCTACTAACTCCACAATACCAACAATTGCCACATTTCCTCGCGTGAGTATTCAGTAGACTGAGTGGTATGGTGGGATGGTTTACCGGAATTTTCCCGGGAAAGTCATTTCCTCTGCTCTAAACTTTTGTAATTCATCATATATTCAGAAAAATGCTGTCATGTTTATTTACATTGTTTTGTTTCAGTGTTTCAATATGTATATTTTACTTTGTGTTCCGCTGTTATGCAAAAAGCGGGTCACAAATAAATAAACAAATACAAATATATTTAGAAGGTAGTCTATGCAAGGATTGACTCACTTGGATAGTGAAGGCTAAGATCTTCTTAACCCCACTCCTCTATGCAGGCCCGTATCCAGGAATTCATTTCAGGGGGGGGGGGGCTTTTTGGGGGGGAGGGGGGTTGTCTGCGAGTTGCAAAAAAAGTAAAAAAAAGACAGATCAGAGGGAAAGCCTATACAAATTAGTATTTTTCTATGTTTCGGGGGGGGGGGGGGGGGGTTGAGGAATTGGCAATAGAGTCTGGCGGTCTTCTTTGGTAAACAGATTAGTCATGCCCGGTAAAAGCATTAGCCTAGGGAGCAATAGACTACGCGTTACAAATCTGACAAAGACCAATACGGTTCGGAATAAAAAGTGGACGGGCATCAGCTAGAAAGAATATGGCGTAATACCGACGGCGAAACCTTCCAGTACCATGGAAGAAAGCACAAAGGATTTGTTATTATCGGTCTACGAAAAGAACCGTAGCTAGACGTGAGAACAGTAGTGGGAACTTACCAACTACGCATAGCGCTCCTAGAAACACAGATAATACGACAACTTTCATGTTTCGTCTGTCTAAGTAGACTGCCCCTTTTTCTTAAAGGCCCTCATTTGAATGTGAACACTTTCATCAGATAACTTTATTTTACTGCCGTTGCCGCGCCTTGAAAATCCGGTACCAAGTTTGTATACGGCAGACCGAACTATACACAGACAGGTTTAGGACAAAAAAATAAAATAAAATACTGGTCTTAGGCATGCCTCCCTGACGACTCCTGTTGAAAGAGTTAATTGATGAATACGGTACGTGTTTCCGTCTTTCCTCTATTGTAACGCAGAAAGTCTGAATTTGGAAAAATTGACGGAGCTTGAGACTACGGCCCAAATGCTCAACTCTTCCGTTATTTGTATAACTGAAGTTCACAGGCAAGATTTAAATTTACTGAAAATGTCCAACTTCCTTTCTTTTGTTAAATTAAGGCCTGATGATCATTCTTTAGGAAAAAAGGGGGGAGGGGTCATGACTTTGTTCATGATAGTTTACGACCTCAACTTTTGAATATTCCGTCTCTTAATGAATATGATGAAATTATATGGGTTAAAATACAACCAAAGTGACTCCCTAGACCTTTCTCTGCGGTAGCGATGTGTGTTTTCTATTATTCACCTGGCCAACCCGCTGCTGCAAGAAAGGCTTTTTGGGAAAAGCTGCAGGAATCGGCAGATTATATCCAGAAAACACATCCTTTTTTTGGCATAGCCATGCTAGGAGATGCCAATGAACTAAGTTGTAAATCTCTGGCCAGGTCACTTAACCTCAAGAATGTTGTTGATTTTCCAACAACCAAAGGTGGTACGTCTCTGGATGTAATAATGACGAATTTCTGCTCTTACCATCAAAACCCAAGTAAAATCGCACCGCTTGGTGGTAGCTATCATTTTATGTTGCAGTGGACTCCCTTTGAGAAAGTTAAAGTCAATTTCTCAGTAACCGAAATAACCTCAAGACCAATCACTGATCGGGGACTTTTGCAGTTTGGGGACTGGATAACGAAAGAAAATTGGGCCGGAGTCTCAACTGCTGATGACTTGGATTCACAGGTGCAGAATTTTCACAGCAAACTAAATGAAAAGTTTGTTGAATGTTTTCCGGAAAAAAAGACTAAAGTGTGTTCAACTGATAAACCATACGTAAATTCAGAGATTAAACAAATGATTAAACATAAACTGCACTTAATTGGAAAAGGAAAGGAAGAAGAAGCAAAGAAATTAAGAAACAAAATTAAATGGAAAATTAAACAGGCGCAGGAAAATTATTATAAAAAGGAAGTAGATAACCTCCTTGAATCCAAGCCTTCACAGTTCTTCGGTAAAGTTAAACATCTGACTGGTAGAGGCCCGCAACCAGTTGATTTCATGAAGGAGGAGCCATCAGAGAAAACAGCGAACGACCTAAACTCTCATTTTGCTTCTATTGTACAGTCGTTCCCACCACTACCTCCTGAAAAGCCACCTTCGTTTTCAGCTGAAGCACCATCCCAAAACTCACATGAAGATTCAAATGTAAATTCTAATTTAATGCCTGAAATTTCAATATCAGAAATTATAAAGAAACTCTCCTCGTTAAAGAAAACATCAGTGGCACCCTTTGATGTTCCAGTAGCCATTGCTAAAGCTTTTGCGAAAGAATTGGCGTTTCCTCTTCATATTATTTACAATAATATCACCAAAACTGGATATTTCCCCAAAAAGTGGAAAATTGGCTTCATCACTCCCATTCCGAAAAAGGGAGCAGCTAATGATTTCTCTGGTGTGAGGCCGATCACTGTTACATCAATTTTTAGCCGAATTTACGAGAGCTTTGTTGCTTCTTGGCTAAAAAAATATCTCTCGGAAGTCATCGATAAGAGGCAATTTGGTAACATCCCGAAGTGTTCAACTGTTCACTATCTCGTTAGTTTACTTGATTTTATTTTTAAAAATTTAGATGAACCCGGGAAATGGATAAATCTAATTGCAATAGATTTTAAAAAAGCTTTCGATCTTGTAGATCACAAGATTTTGCTGGAAAAAATGGCAGAGAAAAATATTCCTGAATATCTTATTAATATCGTGAAAAGCTTTCTAACAAACAGAGAACAAATCGTAAAATATAAAAATAATTTTTCTTCTTCTTTACCGGTTTTTTGCGGTGTCCCGCAAGGAACAGTGATCGGTCCTTTATGCTTCCTCCTCATGATCAATGAAATAGCTGTCGGGCTGGAAGAAAGATGGAAGTATGTAGATGATCTTTCCCTAGCAGAGGTAGTATTTGGAGCGTGTAAAAGTCAAACTTTCAATTATATTGAACAAGTTACCTCTGAAGCAGCAAAATTAAATATGGTGGTAAATAAAGATAAATCTTCAGTAATGACATTTTCATTTCTCAAGAAAAGCCTACCTGAATTCGAACCACCTATAGAACCAAACCTCCTCAGTAACAGCACTACCCTGCTTGGGGTAGTGATCTCTTCTGATCTAACTTGGCATGAAAACACAAGATTGATTGTAAAAAAGGCAAATGGTGCTATCCAAATGCTGAAGACTCTAAAAAAATTCCGGGTTCCTAAGGATAAACTAAAATTAATTTTCTGCATGTTCATCCGCCCACTAGTAGAATATGCATGTCCTGTTTGGCATTTCGCTCTTACAAAAGAAGAAAGTGATAAAATTGAAGGGATCGACTAAAACCAGGAAGGGAAGGGAACGCGAGAAAAGCAGGAAGGCACACTAAAACCAGGAAGGGCATACTAAAACGAGGAAGGGCATACTAAAACGAGGAAGGACTAAAACCAGGAACGCTGTCGACAGAATTCAGAATTTGAAAGCCGCAGCGTTCCCTTCCTCCGTTTAGTATTCGTCGAGGTGTCGGCAACTTTTCAAACCCAAAGTTCATCATCCCTTCCTCGTTTTAGTATCTTGATTTGGATAGGTGTTAAGATCAGTGAGGGGTCGGCAACTATCAAAATTGTATCTCATATTTGAATTTCTATTTCTGACGGTAGGCAACTAATCCTTCCGTTCCCTTCCTCTGTTTAGTATTCTTCGAAGGGTCGGCAACTTCTCAAACCCAAAGTTCACCATCCCTTCCTCGTTCTAGTATCCGGATTTGGGTAGGCATTAAGTTCAGTGAGGGGTCGTCAACTGTAAAAATTGTAATTCACCTTTTAATTTCTCGTGCTGACGGTAGGCGACTAAAATCCTCCGAGTCCAGCGAGGGGTTGCAAACTAATATGTGTCAAGTCCACCCTTTCCTTCCTCCTTTTAGTACTAAAACGAGGAAGGACTTTGAGGGGTCGGCAACTACAGTGGCGACTGAAATCCCCACAGTCCAGCGAGGGGTTGCAAACTAATATGTGTCAAGTCCACCCTTTCCTTCCTCCTTTTAGTACTAAAACGAGGAAGGACTTTGAGGGGTCGGCAACTACAGTGGCGACTGAAATCCCCACAGTCCAGCGAGGGGTCGGCAACTTTTTTAATTCAAAGTTCACCGTCCCTTCTTAGTATCCTGACTTGGGTTGGGTTCAGTGAGGGCACGATACTAAAACGAGGATGGGATGGTGAACTTTTGGTTTGAAAAGTTGCCGACCCCTCAATGGACTCGGGAATTGGTCGCCTACCTACCGATATTTCCTTCCTTCCTCGTTTTAGTACTTCTTAATTGCCGACCCGTCGATGCACTCGGGAGGAATTTAGTCGCCTACCGTCAGCACGAGAGATGAAAAGGTGAATTACAATGTTTACAGTTGCCGACACCTCACTGAACTTAATGCCTACTTAAATCAGGATACTAAAAAGGGATGGTGAACTTTGAATTTAAAAAGTTGGCGACCCCTCGCTGGACTGTGGAGATTTTAGTCGCCATTGGTAGTTAACGACCCCTCAAAGTCCTTCCTCGTTTTAGTACTAAAAGGAGGAAGGAAAGGGTTGACTTGACATATCTTAATTGCCGACCCCTCGCTGGACTCCGGGGATTAGTCGCCTACCGTCAGGACTAGAAATTGAAAGGTGAAGGTGAATTACAATTCTGATATTTGCCGACACCTCACTGATCTTAATGCCTACCCCTGCCAGGATACTAAAACGAGGAAGGGATGGTGAACTTTGTGTTTTAGAAGTTGCCGACCCCTCGAAGAATACTAAACAGAGGAAGGGAACGGTACGGCTTTCCAATTCTGAATTCTGGCGACAGCCTTCCTGGTTTTAGGATGCCCTTCCTGGTTTTAGTGTGCCTTCCTTCTTTTCTCGCGTTCCCTTCCCTTCCTGGTTTTAGTCGATCCCAAAATTGAACGGGTTCAGAAGAGGTCTCTACAAATCATCTACGGAGGTTCCCCACTGCCTTACTCTTTTTATCTAAAAGAATACAAACTTGACCCCCTTTTTGTCCGTCGAGAGAAACTGTGCCTAAAATTTGGCTCAACCCTCCTCCTCCACCCCATCTACAAGAACTTCCTCCCGCCTCCCTTTGTCCCCCTCAGATCCCGACTCCCCAGAGAGGCGGCTGCGAAAGTTCCAAAACTGACACCGGTTTACTGCAGGTCACAGCGGTATTCTCGAAGCTTTGTGCCGAGTTTTGTTCGTACTTTTAACAATTCGTAACTTGTGCGTTTTATCCTATTCTTTTTGTTTTTCTCGTTGACAAATCTTTCTTGTATATACTGTTTGACTAAAAGATACCATATTTGGGCTATGCCTATGAGAGACTGTATCTGGTTTACATTAAATGATTTGAATTTGAATTTTGAATTTGAATACCCCATGAGCCCAAAATGTCTGGGAAACGTATATAAACAATGGCTAAAAATGGAAAGTCAGCGACGAAGTTCGTCAGCGATTCCTTGGCCCTTCTTGGCAAGGGTCATCGTCAGGCTGTTGCTCGACTGGAAGAAACGGACCTGCAAGCATGCTTGCATTGTTTAGAGGAAGCCGGTCTATACTGGATAATAATTAAAAACTTCAGTTTTCCAACAGCCAGAGGTGTCATCCGGCGTCAGTTCGCTCCTTATTTGGCCTTTGTTCGGGCGGACAGACGGACAACTTTTGCGATGTCATAGGTGTCCCTCCACTTATGTTTTGGGATCCCAAAAACCGGAGATAATGAAATACTGATAGGCTACCTCTATAACTGTTAGGATTTTAGGTGATTTGTTATGATGTTTCTTTCATGGGCTAGTTTACATGAACTCCATCTAGCGAATTAACTTCACAGAGTTTGACCACAATAGCTGTTTCGCCGCTGGAAGGACAAGACCAAAGGTTTCGATAGGATCCCCAAAATCTTACACGTATTTGGCTTTTTGATTCAGTCAGTCGGGTCTTCTAGACTTCCTGCCTTCGCGAGATCCAGTAAACTATTGTTTTTCCCCAGCTTAGGTAACTCACACTGGGGTCGGATCACGATTGGAATACCTACACTGTCAGAAGTTTCATAACAGGCATAAGAAAGATGCGCGGTTTCAGTTTGCTGAATTTTCAGACATCATAACGACAAACAAAAAGGGCTGTAGATACTTTTTTGGCTCTTCCTGGCAATGCTTGTTATGCTTAACATTCAGCTATAACATTTTCCAACGCAACAGAAAACATCCGAAGTGTTGTCTTGAAACCGCGCATCCTTCTATTGTCTGTTATGAAACTTCTGACAGTGTAGTAAAAAATCATAAGTTATTCCGATCCATCCTGTTCTTCTGTATACACCACCTTGTAAATTTTATCGGAGGATTTTGTTACTTCTGACTAGTCCCGATTCTGATCTTCGCATTTACCAGGTAGTATGACGAAGCAAGTAGATCGATTCAGTCCTATTATCTTTATACCGGCATAGATAAATCTATTAGAAATGTAAAAGAGTAAATGCTGGTCTTCCACGGATTAGGGCTAGACGACTGATCATCTGAGTAAAGAAATAATTTAATATGAATTTAAGATGCATGCTTGCTTTTAAATCAAAGCTGTAGACGACTTCAACTTTCGCTTTTATGAAATTTCTGGTTTGCATATTTCCGGACGAATTCCTTGTCCAGTGAATAAATGAAGTTCAGATACGGATTCATAAGTTGTCTCTACTACTAAATCAAATCTCTAATTGACTTCGAAGGAATTTCCTTCAAGTAAAAAAACTTTTATTTGAAGAAAATTCCACTTTCGGCCAGATTCTGGGCGAATATCTTAACCGTCAAGGAAACGAAGTTCAAAAATGGAATCAGCATGGAATCAGCTAAATCTAATCCTTAATCGAGTTAGGAAAATATTTTTTCCACCAAATTTCCGGCTTTTGGCCGCATTCCAGATGAACTACTTGCAAGGCAAGACAATAATGTTCAAAGCTGGATTCAGCATGTCTCCTTACCTCAATACGGAATATCCAATCGACTTCAGAAACAACTTTTAATTTCTACCAAATTCTCGGTTTTCGCCGAATTCCGGGTAAACTATCTGCCCGGCAGGAAAAAAAAAAGTTCAAATATGGATTCAGAATGTCACCTTCCCCCTAAGACGATACCTCAAGACCTATTTTATTTCAGCCCTTAATCTGAAACCCCCCCACCCCTAAATATTGGGCTACATGGCTCATCTACGAACTTGACCTGTACTTTGACCCAGTGGATTCTCGTGCCAAGTTTGAAGAAATATCTCTACTCCTTCGAGAGTTATCGTGCTAACAGACAGACAGACGAATAACTTTTACGAAGTCACAGGTGTCCCGTCACTTACGTTTTCGGATCCCAAAGACGGTCTACAGCGGACCATTTCCATATGGTATATAGTGGACTGGTCCTGGGTCAATACTGGACCATTAATGATCCATTATAAGCCACCAAAGTAGTCTACAAGTCATAAGCCTGGGGATTTTACTTCACTTTTCATGTTTAGTTCTAGTTAGTTTGGTCTTGCTAGCACAGTCTGTCTCTTGTTTCGTTGTCTCAGCTAATTTGACACATGTACCAACATATTGGTACACATCGTACCAATGTTACGATTTGGATTGTTCTTCGGCTACACATTGCTGATGAACAAGACCAAAGGTTCGATGGGATTTCAAAAATCTTATATTTGGAAAGGTCTCCCCAGTGTTTTAGGATACTAGAGCCTCAACAGCTCACTTTTCAAGAATAGAGCATTGCTTCTCTTCTTACCATCCATCTTGGAATCCACTTGTCTGGACTAACTGGCCGTCTCGGTCATTTCCGGCAAGTGGAACCGGGGAGTGTAGGAGGGATCTCGAAAATAGCTGATCGGGGTAGGGATTGAGGCAGAACCATGGCCAATCGGTTGCGGACTGGAATTCCTGCCAGATATTGGACACCAGTTCCATAGGCTACGGAAAAGTCGACATGTTCCAACTTCGTAGTGGAAGTGTAGAAAATGCATGCCGGGAACAGCTTACCGCATGCGCACATGTATACGGCATCCCATTTATGCCCATGTAACATTGGTTGTGCAGGAATTCCTAGGACAATGCCCCAAGTATATACCCATATGAATGGGTTATGCAGAGATTCCCCAAGAAGTTCAATGCTTGAAAATCAAAGTGGACAGATCACTTTGATGCTATGACACAAGAAGTTTGCGACTATCAGTAAACATACAGACAATGGGCACACATTGCATGATTCATGCTCGTTTATGTTTTCTGTATATTTATAAAAAATACTATTTTTGTATCTATAATACATTTATCGTCCAAAACCGAAACCGTTACCGCCGAATCCGTGACCACCGAATCCGTGACCACCGAATCCCTGACCGCCGAACCCATGGCTGTGGTGATGGTGGTGTCTATGACCGTAGTAGCCTCCGTAACTTCCCCATCCACCTCCAAATCCACGGCCACCTCCTAGTAGACTTCCAACTGAAGAAGAGAAAAGATGATTAAAAACCGCACTGCAGGCATCCTCGTAAAACGTGAACTTGAGTGCTTCGCAGAAGAATGTGCCTAGACGAATCCGTGTCCTTTAGTTTTGTGGGGATTTAGAAAGTGCCCCGGCGTCCATGCAGTGTTGCCAAGTATGACACTTTTGGTGTTTTTTGGACAATTTTTGTCTCTGGGTGACACCGTGATAGTTTTTTCTGACCTTTTTTATGAATGACACTTTTTAAATATTCCTTGAATTTAAAGCGTATTCTCGCCGTTCCCCCAGGACTCCTCGGGGAATCGAAGTGAACGGCGAGAATAGAGGGAGTCACTCCATGCGGATTCCGCGTCCGGAAAGCAGCGAGAACACGGGGAATGCTTCCAAAATGAATTTTCTTCTTAAAATAAATATGCAGTTGAGGAAATTAGTCTTAATTTTTTATTTTCTTTATTCTGATTGCTTTTAATTAATGTAGATTGCACAAAAAACCAGCAAAAATTGATTCCCTCTGAATCTGAAAGAGGGTCCTTTTTGATGATGGTGGAAAGTGGAGCATTCCCCGTCCGTGGGGACGCGCGAGAATACTGGGAGTGAGTCCCCGGGACAAACGAAAACGTGGGTTACGTGGGGACTCCTCAAGCGGAGTCCTCAGAGAACGACGAGAATACGCCTCTAAGCTGAAACATAAATTCAAATAATAATTTTAGCCCTTCTTGGCAGGGGGCCTCGTCATGCTGTCAATCTTCAGGGTCAACGTCGGGGAAGAAAACAAACCCTGAAGATTTATTCAATCTACTGTTTTGAAGAAAATTTGACCGTTTCCATGCAAAAAAATTGACTGTTTTTACGAAAAACAGGTTTGATTACAGGTTTGTTTCCTTCCCCGAAGTTGAACCAGAGGATTGACAGCCTGACGAGGACCCTTGCCAAGAAGGGCCGAAATCGCTGATGAAGAATCGTAGCTGACGTATCCGTTGTAAACATTGTTTGAATAAATGTTTCAAAGTCAGCTTGGGCTCAAAGAATATTTATCCTGAAGATTGACAGCCTGATGAGGACCCTTGCTAATAAGGGCCAAAATATCGCTGCTAAAGCATCGTAGCTGACGTACCTATTTTATGCATTATTTGAATAGGCACATTTTAGGTCAGAAAAGCACTTATTCATTTACTTTACTAAAGTGACGGATATTTTATTTTGATTTTGTATACAAAAACAGTTTGAAGCCTTAAATAAAGCTGATTTCCGACTGAATTTTGTTACAAACTGTCATGTAACAGTTAAGAAATGTTTTGAAAAATACTGTTTCAAATTCAGTTATTACCAATTTTGCGCGTTGTGCAGCGGAAGGCACCAGGAATGCACATACTAAATGTGAGGTGTCAAAAAGCACATTTTCGTCAGCAATTGTGACACTTTTATAGTCGAGCTCTTGGCAACCCTTGGTCGATAGTGTGGGTGTGGTTTCAGCATTCAATTAGTGTTGGGCGATATTCGGAATTTTCGATATATCGGTATATCGATATTTTCACATTCGATATTCGATAATCGATATATCGATATCGATATTTTGGGACCATAGTCGCGTTTTTTACAGATCGACTGGCGATTGGGACTTGTTCCCGGGTTCATCCAGCTGACCGTTTTTTGTCGCTTGATAGGGGAGCGAGAACAAGCCTTCGAAAAACGGTCTAAATTAGTCAATAAATCAGTCCATCCCCAAAACTCTTCCCTCGGCAGTCTCTGAAACTGCTGCAGTACTGGCGCTTCCTGAGGTGTAAATTGTACGTTTTTGGGTCCACATGTTTCAGTTTTCAAAATTTGGCACCAAGTTTGACTGGACCTCCAAGAGAAAGGTGCATCGGATCCACTGTTGACTTTGTTCCCAGTCGATCTCCAGTCAAGCGACAAAAAACGGATCGACTGGACCTCCAGTCGACAGTCGATCGCAAAAAACGGCAACTTTCTTTCCAAGCGATTGCAAAAAACGCGACTCATGTTTCGCTATAGTTCACGTCTCGTTTCACCAGGATTTAAGAGCAAAATCCTCGCAAAAAAGCATATTGCATCAACTCAAATTTCGAACAAATAAGAACGGACTTACGAAGAACATATTGCTCCAAATTTGGATGTATAAACATAACTTATGGCGGATCGCTTACAATAATTTTAAATGAACAAATATTGTTTTCGATATTAATATTTACGTTCCGATATTCTATATCGATATTTGGTCCGATATATCGATATATCGTTATCGATATCGAATATCGCCCAGCACTACATTCAATGCATACATCTGGAAAAGATCAGAATCTAGTGGAAACTAGAAAGGGAAATGAAACGGAAACTGTCAGTTGCTACCCCATCTTTGGACTAAAACCTAAGTTTTGGGAACTAAAGCATCATTTATTAATACAGAGAGCGTGCGTGCTAAAAACGTGTACTTAATTTGCCTCAATTTCGATTACTTGTAATGTTACTTGATCTTCCCGGGATTTTCTAAAAACGGAAAAGGAAAGGATGGCATTGTGCAGGGGAAAGACTAGTGAAAACGGGAAATACATACTAAATGGGAAAATCTACACCAAGAGACAATCATAGTAAAAGAGGAAGATAGGCCACCTTATATATATAATATATACATATATTTAATTTATGACCCACAAATGCACGAAGTGACAGCGAGTAAAAGGAAAAAGGAAAAACAACACAACAAAGCACCCCAACTCAGACTGAATTTCAAACTTGGCCTACAAAATTACCGTTCCTTTCCAATTTTTGCAGGCAGCTAGCTAGCTCTTTAAAGTTTGCATCTTCACTATAAAAAATACTTTTGACGAAATACTAAATTTGTTTGTTCCCCAAGGGTCGATCATTTTGACTCAAAGGTTTTGCTCACAAATGCAGGATTCTAGTAATTCCGACCGATGTACAGAGAAAGGAAAGTTGCATCTTTCCTCTTTTAAGTAGGCTTGCCTCGTAGTGCAACTCTTTTGGTAGGCTACGCCTTTTTCGTATTTGGGAGTCTTTCCCCCTGCACCATGCCTTTCTTTCTTGTTTCTAGTCGATCCCGGAAACATGTAGTAATCACAAAATTACGCAAATTAAGTACAGATTTTAGCACTTGCACTAGATTCTGTATTTATGCTTTAGTTCCCGAAACTTAGGTTTTAGTCCAAAGATAGCGCAGGCACTGATAGATGCTGACAGACAGTTTTAACCAGCGAGGTTTCTGGAGGGGCGACGAGTTTGGAGTGTAACTTACGTCCCCATCCGAAGAATCTGTTTCCGGCTTCATCTTCTTCTTCTTCTTCTTTCGCTTCCTCGGCGTCGGCAGCCACCACTCTCTCACCCTCCGCCGATTTTTGGCGGACGTCAACGACTGGTGTGGGGACCTCTTCTCCGAACTTTACTGCGTCATCGGCCGGTTGAGGAAACGCTAAAACAGGATGTTGGAGGTTAATACTCTTGATGACTAACTCTCCTTGCCGTCGCAAAACCGGTGTGTACCTAGCGGAAGAGCCAGAAGCGGCACCACAGCTGTCCACGGCGAATTGCCGTGATTGTTTGACACAGGATTGAGTTGTTGTGTTTGAGTCGTTAGTGAGACGTATTCTAGTTCTTCCTGAGGATCTGTGGCGTGTTTTGGAAGTCAAATATTCTGGTAAGTTCAGCGCCCGGGTAGTTTGATCGCTGTTCAGTATCATTGTATGCATGTAGCAGCACTAGTGTAAGAGCTGTCGCTCTGACACATATCTTGCCATTACAGTAGACATAACGCTGCAGTGGGGAGGGGGGTTATCACCAGGTTTTAAGGCTGTAATAATTTGTTCATGATACTTCGGCCTCGCTTTTAAAGGGCTGGGTAGTTTAGAGCGAAATAAATTTAAAGGCGATGCGATGACCTGGAAAAATATGACAGAATATTTTATAAGTTGTGAACTGAAAGACAAAAACGCTCCTCAGCCGGGATTTGAACCCAGGACCCTCTGCTTACAAGGCAGGCGCTCTACCATTTGAGCTACTGAGGGGCTTGTGAACAGACTTCGCAAACCACTACAATAGTCTGGTTGGAGCCGACCATAGGAACAGTGATCCCGCCCGAAGGCAAATTTATCTAACCAGTTAACCAGTACTGTTTCTGGTTTATTGGCCACGGTACAAGTCCCTTGTGCAACCAATATTGACCGCTGTGATGCAATCTTGGAAGATATCACAAGAATATGTTTTTTTTTGTTTTTTTTCCGGTGGTTTTATCGGTTTTTAGCACACAAAAATAAAATATCCAGATCACAGGATTACTTCAGGGTAGAAGCTGGTAGAAAAGAATCAGAGAAAAGAACAGAAGTCTTGGAACTTACCAGCTACGCATAGCGCTCCTAAAAACACAGACAACACCGCGACTTTCATGTTTCGTTTGTTTGAGTGGACTGACACTTTTTCGAAAGACTCCGCATTTTAAACGTGAAAAACAACAGACAAATTCATTGAACTGCCCGTTGCCAAGTCCGGAAAATCCCGTAACTGCGTTGCGACGTTCTTTGCACTTCCGCATTTTGTCAGTATACCATACTATACACATACAGGTTTTGGACAAAAACCCAATAAACGTGTCTGACGCCCCAGGTTCCTGCAAAAACATAAGAAAGTAAACCTTTAGATAAGGGTGTTTATTGAAATTCGTGTTAATAGACGGAATCAACGTGTAAAACCACCAATACGCCCTTTATAATATAAAAGGACGAATTGCCGGCAGATGCGCTACAGAAACAAAATCAATCAGACGGTAGAACATAGTATATGTTATCTGAATGGAGAATAAGCGATTAGGCTTCCGGTTCATACCGAGTCGTGCATTAGCCCCGTGGAATAGTCAACCAGCAGCAGCACTGAAGTCAGAAGCCAGGATTGACAAACTTGATGAAAGCTCGACAGAACAGAGTTGGTAGAGCAAACATAGAAGCGAGGCATTTTTTGCATTTTTAAACATGGCTAAGAGGAATTCAAAATAGCCAAGCCAACGTAGTTAAACGTCTTCCAAGAAGTAACGTGTCATGGTTTACTTTATGATATCAGTTCCGACAAGCGTAAATGTACTTCGCTGGTTCAACCTGGTTGATTGTCCTTCAAGCTCAGTTCTTTCAAGAGAAAGAGCCATCTAGTGACTACAACCTCCTTCAAAAGTTACCAAAACCTATCCAGGCCGCTTCACCCTCTATGTCTTTTCTCGGTCGGAAAAACGATCAGAGTCGAAAGGCCGCGGATTTTTATTCCTGACAGGATTTTCGGCACGTTCCTGAATAATATTTGGAAACGCCCATATTTGTTTTCCCAGCTTCATGTTTAAAGTTTAACCGAAAAGGGCTGGTATAGGGCTTGAAGACCCGCTGAAAATGCGTTACTTCGTTGTTCCGCTATTCACGAATAATCGATTTTCAAATAGTGGAATTTCCGTGTGATTTGTGGTACCTCTATGCGCTTGTATCTGTGTTGTATGGGTTACCAGAAAAATTTATCCATTTTTTTTTTCAGGTACTAGGCAGTATTCACCAAGCTCACCACAGTCCACTGAAAAGCCGCGTTTGTGTTGATATTAAAATTTTCCGCGTCATCTTAAAATTTAGGTTGTGGGGACGGCCGCAGATATTCTGAACGTTATAACTAGAGCGGATATTGGAAAATAAGAAAATCCCTTAGCAGAATCCAAATTGTCCGCGCCTAAAATCCGAATGAAATCACGCGACCTTTCAGTAAATACAGCCTAATACGAAAGGCGCCGCAGGCAAATTTTGTGGAATCCGGTATGTCAGAATGTCTTTTCGGATCCCAAATGAAAATAAGTGCCACTTAGCACGAATCTACCCGTCTGTCTTAGTTCACGACGAAACCAGAAAAATTTGAGACATTTAGCTGGAAGTTGATAATTTGCATTAGTTCTAGCCTTTCCGAAAGACAAGGACTGATCATCCAGAAAAAAAATGTAAATAGAGCAGACTTGTTCTGAATTTACAGTTAAAAAAAACCCACATAAAGTCAAATGACGTGTTGCAATAATCAGCCCGTCATTACATGTTCTCTCATTGCTCACGGACCCGATTTATTTTAACGTCGAACTGGAGGAAAATTCCTATCATGACTTTCTTTTCTGTTAAAATACAAAGAATCTTCGCATGAGATTAACAAATTGTATGTACACCACAAGCAAAATCAGCCTGATTTTTACTTTAATCAAGAAACGCTGGTACATAACAGACCGTGTACAAATTTGGGATAAAACTGTGCGCTGCAGGGTGAAATTCATGATTTGGCGACTGTCTTTTGTCGATCTTAGAAGCTCAAATTTGACAATTATACTTCTCATTCTGACGAAATAAGATTAAAAATCTCTTCGTATCCAAACGACTGGAAGTAGCCTGCCTTTTTATGTCTATGCCGGACGCAAATGCTTAGCCGACAAGTTCGATACGTTCATTAAGCAGGGAAAACGGATTATTGCGAGTTTTGGTGAGATTGAGCATATTGGGGAATTTAAAAATAATGTAGGGTTATTGTTTACTTTTGATGTAAAGTCATAAGAGAGAGGTTATTTCTGTATTGTCTGATCCAGATTGGAGGATGGATTGCTGGGACCATGGACCAGAGCCTAATAAAGATGTTGGAAGAAGTGGCGGTATTTTAAGCCTTAACGGCTATTTCGAGTTTTTGGTTTTTGGATGGAAGTCATAGAACTTACGAGTGCAGGTCCTATTTTGTCCATAACCGAAAGACAATCTGGCAATTAAGAAAGACAAAACCGCCCATGTCCAAGACGGATGTTAACCCGGTTTCTTGGTAACCCTGAGCTAGCGTTAGTGACTTTTCTAGGCGCACTGCCAGCCCCCATTTTGCTTTCCTGGGTGCCCAGTTTAGCTGAAGTTGTGTGGGGCGCTCTCGAGTGGTCGGGCGCCCACTCTAATTTTTTTCTTTCTTCGAGGGGTGGTGGTACCACCCCTCATCTAAAACTTCCAACGCATTGCGAAACTATCATCAAGACTACAAAAATTGTGAATCTTATGAGAAGGACATTTACATTTAAGGACAATTCCCTATTTTATTTAAGGCACTAGCTCGCCCACTAACTGTATATGGCCACCCAACAACAAGACCCTTCTATATCAAAGGATATTATCGCTACTGAGCAAGTCCAAAGAAGAGCAACAAAAACAGTGCCAGCTATTCGCCGTTTGCCTTATGAAAACCGGCTTCAAAAATTACGATTACCCAGTAGGGGTCGGCACCGTTTCTGTTTTTGGCTAAAACAGAAACGGTAAAAAACGGCAAATAAAAAACGGAACAGAAACAGAAACGGTGGAAAAAAACGGAAAACCGTTTCTGTTTTCCCGTTTTTTTTCGGAAAAACAGAAACGGACCGTTTTTACAAAAAAAACGGCCGTTTTAACAGGTATTTCTGTTTTTTTTTTCCTACTTCTTTAGGTTTATAAGATAATAGTAAGGCGACCTTTTAGAACGGTAAGGCGGCTGTTGGGAATAGAGTGAGGAGGGGACAGCGTGACAGGAGAAAGTTGTGAGAGAAGGTCGAGTATAATTGTGTAATGTGAAAAAAAAAGACTCAGCTCCTGTCTAGTAAACTAAGCCCTTTTTTATACCCATGGTCAAATGCTGGGGTATGCTGGCAGGGGTGAGTACGGAAGTCATACGTCTGTGTACCCCTTTTTCCCCAGAAGGGTACCAGGAACCTTTAAAAGCAAAATATTTTAAGGTCAAAAATTAATACCAAATTGTTTTAGTTCCCAAAGTACTGTATACTGATACCCCTATGCGGAATAAGGGGTACAATTACGTGTGAGAACCATGGTCACCCCTGTCAGCATGCCCCAGCGTTTTGCATGAGCTTCATTCAAGTGCCGATCTCGTGTCTCAGACGTTCCATTTCAAGTCCGGTTCAGATACGATGAATGGGGGGGGGGGGGGCGGAGATCTTGTGACATGCTTAAAATTTAGCGATTACGATTAAACTTGGTGGGAAGAAAAAGCCCTTGGTACATCATAGACAGAACTGGACCGGATTTGGGCACTTTGAGGGAAGTTGGAGGGGGATCCGGAATTCCGGGGATCCGGAGTTAAGGTAGGTGGGCTAGGTGGGCTAGGACGATGAAACTTGGCAGGAATCAAAGACCCGACCAAACTAACTTGGAAATAGTCAGTTCTCCGATCCGGGCATCGTGGGGGAGTGCAGGGAGGAGTCCGGAATCTTGAGGTATTGTAACTTTCGAACGGGTGATCGGATCTTAAAGCACAATGGACAGCTATTATGCTTTATTTTTTGTAAAATCCTTTGCAAATAAATATTTATAATGTCCCATAGATCGCGCTTCAACAATACGCCATTTTCTTGTTATCGCTTGCCGTTACCTCCGCGGCACCGGGGCGATTTACTTTTTCGAGCTCGTACTAACCCACCGCGGAAATTTCAAAAGGTCTGGGCAACGAGTGTAGAAAAGCAAAATAAATTGATCGATTGCCATGTCTTGCAAATCGATCAGGTGTTGTAGCTTGCTGGACTACTCAAGTATGTCTGATGAAATCCCAACCTTCAGTGTGCCAAAAAATGGTCTTTCATCATGGAACAGTGTTGTGGCATTCACATCTTGGCACCTTTATTACAGGGTTGGAGGAGACTTGTGTGTGCATTAACCTAGCTGGTCTCTCTCAACCTTGTGGTTACGGTCCAAGTTTCAGCAGAGCTTACCTACCTGGGGTAGTCATTTGGATTATTTTTGGTGAGTCTTCGATTGAAAAAACCTCTCAGTTATTTTCTCGCGTCCTCTAAAGTTATTGTAAATTTCTGTATTGTAAGTTATTTTCCCACTTAAATCTTGAAAGTTCTATTTACGTACAGGAGGGGTATCATACCTCGAACTTGTACAACCTCGAAACTGGCCTAAAATGTTTGAAAGGAAAATTTCTGTCCTATCAAGGTCTTAAATATGAAGAAGGAAGTCCTGGATGACCTAGAACCTGTTTTGGATTGCACAGAAGTTTCCTTGTAAGATTTGTAGTCCAAGTTCGAGGTTGGATACCTCTCATGCAATTTTCAGAATCAAATCTTTTTGAAAAAACAAGTTAAAAATTCTGTCCCATATAAATGCTTGCAGAAAGCAAAATGATTATGGTAGGCTACAACCGTCTGGTAAGATTAATCTAGGGTGTTCCATTGTTGAAATCAATGGGATCTTTTATTTTCATCTGATTTTTTGTTTTCCAACCAGTAGCAAGAATCTCAGGTTAGGCACCAAAACAGGCCCTTGTTTAGCAGGCAATGCTCCATGCACAAGAAAGGCTCCATATACTGCGGTACCTAGCTTGATTCAATCATTCATTCACCATTTAATTCCAGCTTTGATTTTAAACTCTACGGTACATTATTTTCCTACTATTCGTTTGTTCTACAGAAATGTTAATGTAAAAAGTGTAATATAACACCTGTCCTAGTCAAATGGTTCTGACCACCAATAATTCTCTATAAATGGGACTATGCATCTTTTGCAAACTAAAAGCCCAACAAAATATTTTTCCTAACATTAGACAAGAGGAGTTGAATATACAGTATATTCGTTTCTAGGATTTGACTGTTCAGTGCGGTCTGTTGTGCTTCAGTACCGATAACTTGTACGGATTACCAGTGTTTTGACAACTTTCTTGCATGGTTGGAAGTAGATTGACTCACTCAACTTTGAAGCAGCAATGTTCAGCCAGCCTTACCTGAACATTTGTCAGACCTGACGCACCTAATACATATCAGAGGCAAGTCATTGAGCGTGTTCCATCCTACTTACCGTAGTTACTACGCGTGACGTCACGAATTCTGGCTTTTTGCCGTCAAGGCTGGAACGATTTTTCTATTTTCCAGCAGGATCTCACGCCAGGGGCGAATCCGACCAATCACGTTCCAGAGATGCGTAGTTACTACGCTTACCACGCTCCCGAGCATGGTAAGCAAATAGTAACTATTAGTTACTATTCCGACAAGGTTGGAACGGTCAGCGTAGTAACTTTTCGTGAGGATGGAACGGAAATAGTAACTAATAGTAACTATTGTTACAAGGGTGGAACACGCTCATTGTGACCAGCGATCCTCTAAGAATACAATCATAAAGTTTACCCCTCTATCAGTAAGCATATTATAGGTTTCTCAATGTTTGAAATTTCTAGTCATCTGATTGTTTGAAATTTCCAGGCTACAGTTGTAGCTACGGCAAATTATTGCAGTGTAGGACCAACCAAGGGAAATGGTACTCGCAATGGTAAGATTAGTTGCGTTTTTGCAGATACCATGGTCTCTGTTACCATGGTATCTGGAAACTGATGTTCGGTCATATCGCGAAGTGCCAAACTTCTTTCCCATCAAACTGCCAAATTTGATGAAAGTGAGATGACTTTTTCAGATACATGGTCGGACCGTGGTATGTGAATATCATGTACCACGATAACTGGCCAGATACCACCATTACTGCAAAAATGCCTTTTGACCGTGGTATCAAATACCACGATAACTGCAAAAACGACTTGAGACTGTGGTATCAGATACCATGGTATCTGCGAAAACAAAACTATTGTATCTGGAGAGTCCACAAGAGCGAGGGAAGTTTACAACTCTTGAACACCCTAGTATGACCTAATAACTTGGCGGCAGCTGATGTGATTCTTGATGATATTTAGCACTGCCCCTTGTCCCACATTAGAAGGTGCAGCTCAGATGTTTGCCTGCTACCGACACTGTCCCAATCCTGACAATCATCAGGAGGCTCATAAACTAGATCCGTCGATAAAAAAAAGCTACTTCCAAACTTACCATCCATTTCAGTTCCTCTGGTCTAATCCCCACTTTAGAAAAGCAGTTTCCGACTTGCGTAACTTGATTTTCTTATTTCCCAATCCACTCCGGAACTTACCATCCATTTCCTCTGGTCTAAGCCCCACTTTAGAAAAACAGTCCCCCCATGCCTCTTTGGCTAGGGTGTACCACTTCAAAGAAGATGAATTCAGTACTCCACAGTTGAATCTCATGATCTTTTACGATCTTGGTCAAATCATAGTGACCAGTAACCCTTTGAGAATGGAACCCAGTCTATCTAGCTGTGTAACAATTTAGTAGTCTCTTTCTGATCATTGGGAACTTTTAGTCCTCTGTAGCTACTTGTACACTGTAGTCATCAAACATTCTGTTGTGCTTTGAAGCCTACCACATGGTGCCCATAGGAATGTTTTTGCACCTTTGTTACAGGGTCGGCTGTAGAATTGGGGTTTTATTTACGTTGCTGGTCTCTCTAAATCTTGTTGAGGATCAGCATTTCGCAGAGCTTACCTCAACATTCGCAGACCATACCGCCCTAATACGTATAAGAGGTTCTCTAAGAATGCAATCAGTAACAACAAGAATGAATCCTAGGGTGATGCACTAAGAACTAGGCGACAGTTTGTGAATGACGAGCCCTTGGTGGCATTAGCATCGTAGCACCTTGCCTTACACTAAAGGGTTGAGTTCAGCTCCGACATACATCAAGAGCTCATAAATTGGATTGGTCGAAATTACATTTTCTCAGAGGAGAAGTAGGCTATCTAATTATGCTACACTGCTTTAGTAACACAGCAGCATACAATAAAGGCCAGTCTGACTGCTTACAAAGACATAAGATGGCAAGCAAATATACTTTAATTTATTCTATAGCATACAATGAAGCATTGGAAGGAAAACTGTATTATTCTTTAGCTTAATCAGTTTTGAACATTCTCAACCTATTACGCTCCACTAAATGTTGTTCAATCCGGTGCATCCTTGACTCATGATGACCCAAATAGCTCTTCCAGTGTAGCTGGCGTCCAAGGGAATATGAGACAGGCTTTATTAGTCTGACAGGGCCAGGCGTTTATGATCCTGCAATTAAAAACTTCAATTAGAACGTAAATTAATGTCTGAATATAGTTGGTTTGTGATGTTGTTTCCGTATAGCAAACCCATCCTCTATTTCAACTACACAGCTCATCAAGCTTTCTATTCTCACTAAGCTGTGGACCATTGACGCACAAAAGATATGATCGTTGTATTGACACTTAGCACTCTTTGTTTCTGAACTAAGTCACATTCATATTTTCATCATAGCAAAAATTGTTCGAAAAAAAAATGCATTTTTCTTTGTCTCAATATTTCACATTTCCAGACAAGTGCAACACACAAACCTGGGTTGTCAGCACTCAGCTCATAAACTCTACTGTACTTTGTAGGCTACTTGTACTTCTGCATGGAAAAGTTTCTTATATGGGACCATTTTGACATCTTAACACTCATCATCCCTCCAGCTAAAGCTTGATTTGAATCCATCCTCTGTTCAAATCCATGGCCAAGGCAAGAAAAGATGTAGGTATTGGACATTTCCGTCCTAAAGACCAACTACTTTCGAACAAGAAAGGTCAAACTATTAAAGAAGGCATTAATACTGTTTCTAAGAAGGACGCATTTTTAAATGATATCAGAAAAAAATCAAATACTCCATCCAAAATAGCAACTGCTTCTGAGCAAGAACGGTAATAAAATTAAAGAAGGCATAACAGATTTGTATGCCAGTAAAGCGAACCTGGCCACATCAAAGCGAATCATATAAATCCATCCTCTGTTCTAACAAATCGCCAAGGCAAGAAAAGATTCCAATACTGAATATTCCAATCTTAAATCGCAACTACTTTTGAACAAGAAAGGTCATAAAAAATGAAAGAAGACACTCAAACTCTTTGTAAGGAGGAGGAATTTTCTAACTGATATCCTGATATCCATCACCAAATTAAATACTCTCATCCAAAATAGCAACTGCCTCCGAACAAAAAAGGTAATAAAAATGAAAGAAGGAACTGAAAATTTGTGTGCGGATAAGAGCAAAATAACACTAGGGAGTAGCACCAAGACATGTGCTTTCTATTCTTTGCAAACGGGCCATACTCGGCATTTAAAGCGAGACAAACTTGCGGGTTAAGACATTTCTAGTAAAGCAAAGGTGCGGTCTGAACACACCAAGGAAACAATTGAGGCTGTATCGTTTGTTTGCAATGTTCAGAATATGAAGCTATTGGAGCCAGGGTTGGTGAAAACTGAATAAGTTTCAGTAGGGACGTTCTCTACCGCTAGGGGTGCTAGTATCGCTACTATACGAGTGTGTGTCAATATATGACTAAGTCCAAACACCCCGGCAAACCTCGAGAAGAACGAGAAAGGTCGGCCGAATGACGGCTCAAATTCTGTATCAACCAATCAACGCGGTTCGTTGGGCCAGCTGTGGTGACGCTTTTGGCTCTTCCGCTAGGTACACGGTGATTCCTCATCGGAACGAAGAGTTAGACATCCAGAGTGTTTTGTCAAGTCTTGGCGCTACTCCCTAATGTTATTTTCGCAAACGGGCCATACTCGTAGCGCCGCCCACTACGCTTGCCGCATTTAAAGCGAGACAAACTTGCGGGTTAAGAAATTTCTATTTAAAAAAAATAACACTATGGTAGTCGCGCGAAGACCTATGCTTTCCGTGCTTTGCTAACGGGCCATACTCGTAGCGCCGCCCACTACGCTTGCGGCATTTAAAGTGAGACAAACTTGTGGGTTAAGAAATTTAGATAGATAGATAGATAAATCTTTTTATTCGCCAAAAACTTATCGTGGCTAACGCCAAATTTGTTTGGTATAGTCAGTTAATATGTAAGCGTACTTCAACAGTCATAAATAACATTAAAAATGAATAACATCTCAATTTACCTCGTTAAACAACTTCACAAAAGACGGAACAAAACTCTTTTCGAACCTCTGGAGGTTACATTTAGTTGGCTGCAATTTTTCAACCGCAGTAGCTACCTTGCGAGGGAGCCTTCTCGCTAGCTTTTTAGAAGGAAAAATATTTTTATGGACTGGGTGGTTCAGGGATTTTACACCAAACTCCATGCAGAGTTTCAGTCTTCGATCGTGTAGAGAAGTGATTTTAAATTCGCGCAGCAACTCTTCATAAGACCTCTCGGCCACCTTTGACGCTATGATCAGGGCTCTTTTTTGAATCTTTTCAAGTCTAGCGGTCTGTTCGACCGTAAGGCCAAAATGCCAAACATGTGCTCCATATTCTAGGTTTGGTCGGATAAAGGAAACATATATTCGGAACAAGTGAGTAGTGGGTGCCCCATGCCTAGACATGAGCTTTAGCATTTGAAGTCCGGCATTCCCTCGCTTTATCATGCTAGTCGTCTGCGCTTCCCATTTTAAATCATTAGTTAGGGTTATCCCTAGGAGTTTAAGTTTTTCCACTTTCAAAGAAAAAGAAATTTCTAGTAAATAGATATTCCTTCAGCAGAAGCTGACTGTGAATCATGTTTGACCGTGCAAAGCGGATAAGTCAACTACATTTTCTAGTAAAGCAAAGGTGCGGTCTGCACACAGAGAGGAAACAATTGACGCTATATCATTTTTTTGCAGTGTAATGAGAACGAATTTTCTAACTAAGAAATTAAATACTCTCATCCAAATAGCAACTGCCTCTGAGCAAGAAAGGTAGTAGAAATGAAAGAAGAGACTGAAAATGTGTGTGCAGATCACAGCAAAATAACACTAGGGAGTGGCGCCAAGACCTTTGCTTTCCATGCTTTGCAAACAGTCCATACTCGTAGCACCGCCCACTACGCTTGTGGCACTTGAAGTGAGACAAACTTGCAGGTTAAGGAATTTCTAGTAAAGGAAAGGTGCGGTCTGCACACATCGAGGAAACAATTGAGGCTTTTTTGCATTTTTTTGCAATGTTCAGAATAGGAAGTTACCGGAGCCAGCGTTGGTGAAAACTGAATAAGGTTCAGTAGGGACATTCTCTACCCTTACGGGTGCTAGTATCGCTGCTATTCGAGTGTGTGAATTTTGTCAAGTCTTGGTGCTACTTCCTAGTGTTATTTTGCTCTGGTGCAGATGAAAAAAACTTTAAACATCAAACAAATCAAATCTCTAGCTTATACTTCTCACAAACCGATCCACTGTTCTGGTCAAGGATGAGGGCAAGAAAGATTTCAGATACTGAATATTCCATCTTAAACATCAACTAGTAACGAGCAAGAAAGGCAACACAAATTAATGGCGTTCAAATGTTTACAGGGAGTACGCATTTATAAACTGATATCCGAAATGTTGAAATATTCCCATCCTAAACAGCAACTACTTTCAAGCAAGAAAGATAATACAAATAAAATTCTTGATTATCTACTGGCATAATATTTACAACCACCAGTTACTTGGATGTTTTTTGAATGACCAAAGGTCATTTGGATAGAAAACCATTGAAGCCCTTGTAAGTTACGTGTTGGGTTAAAAACTTACCTATTGTGATTCTCTTCCAAGCCCTGCTGATTCCTGTAACAGTTATGATGACAGAGCCTCTATAGATGCAGAAAGTTCCACGGGCACATACGTCTGTGTCTTTTGCTTTATGGATGGTGCTGACAATATTCTGAATTTCAGAAGGCTTGACTGCACTTCAATCTAAAACAGAAACCATTATCAGTTATCAAATTTGCTGGTCAATTATTTGGTTATCAGAATTTACCCAAAAATTTAATTGTGACCTCACCAAGAAGTATGACAAGATAGTTTCTTAGAAGTCTCTGACCACATTTTTTAGATGCTACCTGAATGGTTCATTCAGTAAGAAAACGGTTTGGCCTAGCATAGCAAATGGGTGACGACGGGGAATAAGTAGGGTACGGTACCCAACATAAACAGTAAAGCAACCTGCTATTTTTTTTAATCTGCATCAGGGACTACATTATCACCTAGTAAACCAGCCAAAGTTCAAGTTTCTGAAAAACTCCTGATACATTAGTTGATACCTACTAATCAATTACTGCCTTTTCTGGCCAAGAACAGAATCAAAACTCATCAATTAGCTGCTGATTGTTTGGGATTATAATATCTCTGCTGGGTTGTATACTGGGTTAGTGGTTAGTACATGTGGGCATATTACTGGTACTGATAAACCTGATTATTTCTTTATTTAATTTTTTTTTTTTGGGGGGGGGGCGAAGTAGCAGAGCTTGCTTGCAGCAAATACTATTATAGCTAGTACTACAGAGTTTAAAACGAGCAGTCTACTACAAACCTATGATTTATATATATACCCTATATGCATAGCCTAAACTATCTAGCCTTGGGGATAGGATCTACCCAATGCTATGTATATCCAATGTTTGGCATGGGGCTTGCAAAATTCAGAGATTTGTGGTAGACTTGGTCAAGGGTAATTCTCCCCCAAGTAAAAATCTTTTTGAGAAAAAAAAATTCTTTTTCAATTTACAATTATACCTTTACTCCAGGACACAGTGCCCCAGCTTAATGCACACAGTGCTTATCTGTTGGAATACAGTGGGGGATGCCCACAATCCTGCTGCTGGAATGTTAGAGCACTGACTGTTCCCAAAATTTGTAGATGTGTGTATGACTGGGTTGTACCCTACTCAAACCTAAAGGCCAAGTCTTGCTTTTAAATTTTACCCTAGACTGCATAATTTATAAGGGTGAAGCCTGGATTCCAGACAGCCATTTTTTTTTTTTTTGCCCACCGCCCAGCCACCCAAAAATGCGTAATACTTAATACCATGCCTAATACCAAAAATGCGTAGGGAACTAATGGTAAGGGTGTCCCGTGCTGCTTGGTTTTCCATTCTACCTACTGTGGTTCAGAATGACAAGTCACAAATTCTTAACCAGAAATCTAAATAGTTATTTCTGTATCACAACTGAAAACAAGGGAGTAGATGTCTTGCATGTTGGACCTCAGTTGGATAAGTCATTCACAAATCCTCAGTATTTGGGCACAATGTCGTAACATTAGGAAATGCATGCTCTAAGAAAGAGTCGAGGTAGTCTATGCTTATTTGAATTCCTATCTTGATTTTGTCCATACATGGCTTTGTTTATGCCTACAAAACAGTGAAATAGAAAGGGGGAACAAAAAACTTGGTATCACTGAGTAACTAACTATTTCTTCAATCTTAATGCCACAAAATTAAACTGAAAAATATCTGTCGACAGAAATTCTTTTGTTTCAAACTTCTCTTCTTCATTCGCTTGTTTGAACAAACTAGGAGCAAGGTAGAGCAATTTGGAATCAGTTCCATGTAGATTTGAAGGCTGTTTATCAGTGAAAGGAAAATTCCAGCAAAGTTTATGTGTGCATAGAATCTCTTGACCAACATGTTGCCGAAAATATCCAACTTTTTCTTCGAATATTAGCCTACTAATTGTGATACCAGTTCAACATTTTAGGCAAGTAGCAAGTTACAAAGGATGGTTTTCACATTTTCTTCTGCGACAATTTATTGTTAGGGTAGCGTATAGGTAATAAGCGTATAGGCTATAGGCTATATATATATGCCTACTTTGTGAGATGATGCTTACGTGCTGTGGCCCCATGTCTCGGAGAAAGAGAACAATACCCTACACAAATCTGTTGGAAAAATCAGTTTTCACTTCATAATTTCGATTTGTCGAAGATCATGAGTTTTCCAAGCCGTTGCTCACGGGTATCGACATGGTGCCTGATTAGGCAAGGTATGGAAAGAACTAGGTTTAGGCAAGTAGCAAGTTACCAAGGATGGTTTTATCATTTTCTTCAGCGACAATTTATTGTTAGGGTATGTTCAAATAAGCATATAGGCTTTATATATAGGACTACTTTCTTAGATGATGCTTACATGCTGTAGCCCCATGTTTCGGAGAAAGAAAACAATACCCCACACAAATCTGTTGGGAAAAGCATATTTTCACTTCATATTTTTGATTTGTCGAACATCATGGGTTTTCCAAGCCGTTGCTCATGGGTATCGACATGGTGCCTGGTTAGGCAAGCTATGTAAAGAACCGACAGAGGTGTTCAAATAAGCATAGCCTACATTTACTGTATTTATAAGTTCTATGAAGAAAGATCTAGCATGATCTAGGATAAATTTGGGACTGCGCAGAAGTTTGCTGGTAATATCTTCAGGGCAAGTTCGAAGTTATCTAAATTCAGGTTGGATCTGGGTTGGATACCTCTCATGTACCAATTTATTTACAGACCAAAGAGACATTTAAAAAAAAAAAAAAAATCAGGAATGGGGCAAAAAAATTGGAAATCCTACACACGAACCAAACAACAGCAATGACATACCTTGGGGCAGGCCCAAACACTGCTCTAGTACTAGAGAATAGCATATGATATGACCGAAAATCGAGGATTTATGCATTAGGCTACAGAGTTGCCTTCTAGCAGGCAAGATTTCCTCTAGGATATTATAATGAAAGAAAAGTCAAAATTAACCGAAAGAAACTTACCAGGATGAGGTATATCCCTATCCTTTGATGATGCTAAGCTGAATCTGGTTTAAAAGGTTTTGTTTTGTTTTTGTTCCAGAGCTGAAATTTGTTTTGTTTCAGAAATGTACATATATATCAGACTTACTTGTGGCCGAGACAATATTAAGTCAAGAAAATACATTAATTTATATCTAATTTCTATAAAAATAACTTTCTAAAGGAAGAAAAAGAGTTTTAAATGTTAAATAACAAAGACAAGAGAGGTATAAGAAAACTGCGCTTATATTTGTCAAGGTTAGCAAAATTGGAGCTCGGCAGGCAGCAGAAATCGTCGTAACCGTATTTCACCAAAAATAAATTGGGTAAGAATCGACTGATTTCTGATGTAACATTGCATCCTAGGGGGTGGTAATATGACAACGTGATAGTTTTATCAGCCCATTGAACTTTAATGAACCTTGATATTTGGATACACCTTGTTTCTCGGATGTCCTATTTAAGTACGGACCGGATCCCATGAATGTGGGGGGGGGGGGACGGGAGTAATGGAAATCTTGTGCCACGCTTAGGGGACTGATCGGGAAGAAACTTGGTGGGAAGAACAAGCAGAAGAACTAGGTAAACCCGAGACAGAACGGTCCGGATTCGTGCACTGTGGGGGAGGTTGGAGGGGTCTGGAATTCCGGTGATAGCGAGTTAAGGTACTTCCAGGTGTGCTAGCAGGACGAAACTTGGCTGGAACATTAGAGTCTCGATAACACCTGTTCACAAATTGTCACTTTCCAGATCCGACCTGAACTGCCAGCTCCCTTGAAGTGCGCACCTTAACAGCAAAGTGAAAAACTAATTTTGACAAACTTTACATTTCATGATCCCCCGAGGGTCCATGATCATTTGCGCCACAACGATTTTGCTTAAAGTTTAACTGAACAGGCAACTTATTTTTACATCTTAGATTCAAATACATTGAATTATTACAACACCTATTGGGAGTTTTCATTCTGTCCACAGTAGTCTTCAGTAGGGACGTTGGGAATGAGGACGCTTTCCCATGGTGAATCCGTCCACAATTTGCCCGCGAAAATCACTGCACTATCACTATCACTAGCTAGCACTAGTTTTTGGCACTGCAGACTGCAGACACTTCTTTGTTTATTTGATACACAATTTATTTACTCGTTTGCTGCTGGTATTGTTGCCAAATGTTCCAGGCACCATAAAGATATCACAAAAACGGGAAGAGCGGCAAGCACAATGGGATAATCGATTATTTGGAAATATCAGAAAAACAAACTAACGCTTTTTCATCGGGTTTTCAAGATTATTTAAGCGAACAAGTGATGGGTAACTAGACTGTCGTATCCTAGCCCATTTCGGTTAAACTTTAAAAATTAATTCCTAGCACCCTGAAAGTGGACATCTTTACCGAAAAGTGAAATTTTTTTTTTTTGAACATTGGAAAAGTTCGGTGGCTCTTTCTTAGTTGTATAATTACAGATTTGTAGAAAAGTCTCGTCAGAAATGGGAGCTTGAAGGCTTCAAGCTTTCAGTACAAAACGATTCGTTTGAATCGTTTGAATTTTCGTTGGATTTCAAAAAATGCGTCTTAACCGACTAATGGGATGATTGGGATGCGAGACTCCGTTTCACAAAAGTGTCATTATACCAAAAAGAAATAGCCAGATTAACGTTTCCAGCAAAAGTATTATTATACCAACAAGAAATAGCAAGATTATTGTTTTCAGCAATTAGCTCAGAATGGTTATCAAAGGCCGATAATTTAGTCTGTAAGTCGAAAGTCCTATACCTCCTAATGTTAATTTTGTTTTTATTATGCTTCCTTTAATGATGGTGTAAAAATATCCGTTTCGTCGGGTAGGGTGCAATCTCTCTATTTTGACTCAAAAATCTTTCCTTCCGAAAATTAGAAAATATCGGTAGATGGCATAATCCGCCGGGAGAATAAAACCCGCTAGATTATGCCAGGACGCCACGCGTATAACTCGAAACAAAAAACGGAAATTTGGAAAAAACAGGTAAAATAAAAACAGAAACGGCTAAAACGGCCATATAAAAAACGGTACAGAAACAGAAACGGCATTAAAAAAACGGCTATCTGTTTTCTGTTATTTAAAAAAAAAACAGAACAGAAAACGGTAGTAAAAAAACAGAAACAGAAACAGAAACGGTGCCGACCCCTATTACCCAGTTTATCTTACAGATATCTACGAGGTGATTTGATAGAAACTTATAGTTATTATGACAACATGAGGCCTGAAGATGTCCTCACTTTCAGTCACAACGTTCTCAGAGGACACACCTTGAAACCGAGTGGTAAGAAATTCCGAAAAGACATTGGAAAACAGAGCTTTAGAAACGGATTTGTACAATATTGGAACAGTCTCCCAGAAAGTGTTGTAAATGCCGAAAATATCAACCAATTCAAAGCAGGTGTCGACTACCACCTGGCTGAAATTCAATTTAGTCTATAAAGTGTCTCGAGAAATTTATAAAGGCGAAAGCCTTATTATTACAATTATATTATTATTATTATTAAGTACAGATGCCTAGGCACAGGTCGAGTTCTAGAGCCTAGAACTCCGTGTCTGGACTCTGGAATCTGCTTGGTTAGGCATGCTTACGAAGGTGGCTTTAGCGGCCTTCTAGGTCTGATTTCCGCACCGTAAGAGTTCGCAGTGGCACACGGAAAAAGTGAGGTCAGTAATGAAAATCTGTCGCAAAGAGTCGATGGTCGTAATAGCAAAAACAGAAACGATCGGATACATCGCACGAAGTTCGAAGTTTAGAGAAGAGGATAGATTGAACGATACCGAGGTGGATCAGGATGGCAAGTAGCCTACTTCATTCCCTTTGCTCCACAAAATAATGATTAACGTTGTACTTTATTCATGATGGGAAACCGAGACAATAACAATACCGCACACTACACCACCCCTTGAATACAATTCCTTTTCCAACCCAGGAAAAGACAGAGAAGTGAAGAAAGTGTTCGAAAAATCTGTACCAATCTCATTCGACAGGCACTAGACCATTAAAAAACAGGCGTAAATCTAAACTCTTTCCGGATAGGAGCTATTACACTGTAAAAAGTCTCTCCTTTTTCGGACTTCAGTAGTAGTTTTCAGTAGTTGTAGATTACAACGCTAGAATGAAACAAAAAATGCAGAATATACTGCAGTATTTTGCATTCTAGTGTTTTAATCCTGCATGGGATTATAACTCTCCGAATTCGGAATTTAATTCGCCGAATTCGGAATAAAAATGTCCGAAATCGGTGACGCACAACTACTAGAGTCCGACAAAGGAGACTTTTTACAGCGTAGCCTTTACCAAATCGACAGACCAATCAATTTTCAGTATTGATTGTGCTAAGATTCACAAACTCCCATACCCTTCAAGCGACGTGCACGTGCACCTCACACAGTCCGACACGATTTCGCGTAACGCGCAGCATTCCAATCACTATGGGGAAACGTGCATGTGATGCGTCAAAATACTGAAGCGAAGGAAGTGCTTCGCATTTGACTGCGAAAATCACTGTGTGTGCCCGTCACGTGTGTGCCCGTCGCGTTTTATTAGTTGCGTTTTTGATCGAAGTCTCGTTCGTCGTTATTGTAGCCGGTTGCTTAGTTTCCGTTTTCAAAAGCCGTCGAAGTTCACCGTTTGCTTAATTAGTGTTTTGACGACTCCGTTGGTCCCTGCCAGGTCGACGTTTCTTCGACGATTCAAGTACTTCGAACTTACTAGCTCACGACCGTCAGAGTTTGAAGGACAAAGAAACTGTGATCGGCTACCAACAGCGGTATTTAAACAAAGCTTTGAGGTTGAAGGTAACTTCAAACTTCGATCAAAACGCAACTACTGAATGTAGATTTCGGTGAAGTTTCAATTCTGTTTTCTTAATTCGTCCAAAGGTTTTGCTTCGTACTGGCTTTGTACCTTTTTTTTTGTCCGTTCCAGATACTTCAGTTTCATAGCTAAAACAAAAGTACGTCGAAATACAGTGAAACCACACCCGAAAAAACGCGACTTTGTTGCTGGAGTAACCCCCTACTCAAGCTAGCGGAGAACAGCATTCTTTCTTGCCTAGGTTTGTGAAACTAATATAATACAAACAAACTCTCGTCTCTGAACAAAAAACTAGTCTACAGAAAAAGCGGAATGTTAAGGAAAGGCAAGGAGTTAAAAGACAAACACTACGTGAAAGAGTGGATAAACTCGGCTTTTAGAGATCGAAACTCTGCACTAAACTTTCTAGAGCTTAGGTGGTACATAGCATACTTTTTTTTACAGATAAACTTTAAGCTACTACTCGAGCGAAAATTCCTAGACCCTAGACTGGATCATTCATGAATCATTCTCCGAACTAAATTATTCCTAATGAAACATAAGTATTCCTTCGACGATAAACGTGAAAAAAAAACAACCAACCATAACTTGCTTCTCGTTTTGCCAAGAAGGGCCACAGTAGCGCTGACGCAAAGCCTAGCTGATTTATCCGTTTAGCGAGATCCTTCATACATGAGCCACAGTCGGTTGGTGCTAAAGGAGTATTCCCGATGAAAAATTTGTACTTGTACGAGAAAGTTGCATGGATGGATATGCGGTAGTACAGAAACTTTAATTTAATGTGACTCAAACTGGGTAACCTTAAGCAGTAGTATGCACTAGCATTCCACCTTGCTCCAGTAGCATCCAGTCTTGCTATAGTACCATGTAGTAGCATCATTTGCTACTTGCATGCTACTTTTTCGTATAACTTCATACTACCATTTCGAGGTAATTTTTCATCAGGTCGTTTATGTTAGATTGCGCTAAACGGTTGTCCAGCCGAGGCTTCGCTTTTCTTAGAATGTGACCATTGCACGGATCAGCAAAATCTCAGCTAAACTGAGATTTTATCACCATCAAACAAATTTCTGGCGAGTGATAATGATAACGGAGAAGCCTTGAGCCTTCTACATTGTAAAAAAAATAATCTTGCAGGACTTGCTACTAGGATTAAATCTTGTCTTTTTTGGGATAAGCTTATCACTTCTTCTGACTAATCTCATCCCAGTAGAGATAAGATTAATCCCAGTAGCAAATACTACAGTTAACTTTGATCCTCATTTGGAGAAACTTTTTACAGTGTATACACGATCCGTACTGTTCTCGTCAATGGTCGCAACCTCTGGCTGGATTTCGGAAAGAGTCTGAACATTCTGAATTTTTTTGAAGGGAAAAGTGATGAAAGCGAGAAAACCTTTCAAGATGCCTTCATGGCCAGTAGCTAAAAGCTTACATAACCGTGCTATTTCAGTTAATTTGAACTGAATAATACGGACCACGTGGTTATTCGGAAACGTATCCAACGGGATATAACAAAATAATAGATTGTAATTTCCGAGGAGGCTACTCAATGTACCTGATTTGCATCCCGCCCTCTTTCAGAAAAATACAAAAAATGAACAAGAAATCATCTAAAACGAAACACAAAAAAAAACAACAACACACTATCGCTATATAAACCGACACGTTGTTCCAACAACCCTATAACCAGCCCCAATTCCCAAACTTCGACCAAACTAAAGGCGATTGGCGAACAATTGCCTAGCATTTTAAATACGCATAGATATGTTAAAAGCACTTGACTATAACAACATACCTAAGCCTTGAACCCCCGTATGACAATAACCAAAATAGAAAAGCAACGAGCGAAACCGAGATATCATGCTGCCACCTAGTTTCCCACCGATAAACTCCGTAGGCCATAGTATGGGCCATGATGGGTTTTCTTATAATCCTTCACTAGCATGACTTGTTGGCGATCTGCTTCCGCCTTGATAAGCTTCCTCCACTTCCGCTACAGCACGCACAATCACGAAAAAAGCAGATGGGGCTCCGCACGCTATGCTTTGGACAGTTGGCGTAGTCTTGTCAAAATACAAACAGAACAGTACAAAAATAAACTGCCCGGATCTCATTCTATCTGATCGAAAAGGTGCATTTAACCACCATACTAGGCAGCGGACAAGTGTGGTGTGACCCAGAGATGGGAGAATCCGATCATGAAAGGATCCGAATTCGAATCCAGGCTTAGGTACGAATCCGATTCCGAATCCACCATCTCAAGCTGAGGATTCGAATACGACCTTAACAGATATCACATCAAGTACATAGTTTATAGTTTAAAAATCAGAGGTGACGAAAAGCACTGATATCTAAGGTTTTCAGATAACGCAATAGACTACTGAGGATGGTTGGTGGCGGAGAGCAAGAAGTTGGATTGAGTAAGCCGACAAAACTGGGAAACAGAAACTAGAAGGACGTAGACTAGAAATTTGAGTGGATTCGTAAAACTGAGGGTTTGGAATCCGACTCCGAATCCAGCCTGACAAGCAGAAGATTCGAATCCGACCAAAAGGACGAATCCTGGATTCGAATCCGAATCCGCATTCGGATTCGTCCATCTCTGGTGTGACCCTCAATAAAGAAAGAACAGGATCGATCCATTAGGAGTAGGTATAGTCCGTGTGAACTAAGTTACCCAAATCAGGCTGTGGGCACATTTCCTACCTATTCTACGACGGAGTTCCAACCTCCCTGACAAGGACAATACTTCGTTAGATAGTCCACTTTCTCCGAAATTATTAAGTAACAATCAGTATAATTGCAAAGTTCTGGGACTACGGATATTAAGTTGGATGTTTATTCAGTAGTAAAGAAGTTAAGACCCAGCCAGACATTCAGTATGCAGTTTAATCGCCGGCATTATGCCAACAGAACTTACTTAAAACAAAAAAAAATGTTAGAAAACCAATGCAGGATGCTTCGCGCGCTATGCTTTTTAGAAAACTGGCGCGGTCTACTCGCAAAATAAGAGAAAAAAATCGACTAAAATAAAAAGAAGGGGCTCCTGATTTCACCAAAAGAGGGCTCCTGCCTCAGAACAGGGATGCTGCCCTTCTACGTTTTTCGCGGCGGTAAATTAATTTTGTTGAATGTTCATCAATTTCTCTATGGTACGCAGCCACACCACTTGAACACTTGTCCTCCGAGAAACCTCGAGTTTACATCTTCTTCTTGTGCGAATACGGAAGTCGATAATTTAGGGCTAAAAATGACCAAGACTGGAGATCCTCGGCGTCAATTCATGCAGATCCTCAGGTAAAGACCGATTGCTATCTTTGACAATATAAGTTCAGGTTTTGCAGATATCATGGTATCTGATACAAGGGCAACTGTATCTGCGTTTTGTCGTTTTTGCAGTTACCGTGCTATCTGATTCTATTGTTGCTTTGCAAAAACGTCAATTGCCAAATTCGAGTTTTTAGAAGTCATCCCAAAAGAAATACCTAATCCACTTGTGTCAAACTTCTTCCCCACCAATAAAAAAAACCTAGGATGAAAGTGAGACTACTTTTTCAGATACCACGGTAACCGGAGAGATACTCAGTAACTACAAAACCGAGGTATCAGATACAACGGTAACTGCGAAAACGACTTAAGCCGTGTTATCGGATACCATGCTATCTGCAAAAACACAACTTGCAGTTCAGTAACACTAACTCTCAAATCCGTTAGTTCTGGGCTTAATCCAGACTGCCCTCTACAACCACACACAAAGCTGTACATATATGGCTACCCATCAGACAGTGCATAATGTGCTGGATGAACCAGGCATGGCTTAAGTACTTTCAACAACTTCGACTTGCATAAAACGGGCAAAAACATTCACGTTGCTACTTCCTACAATAGCGCCATAACAAATAACAAAGAGGAATCGATCCCCCGCTTTTTTTTTTTTTATACCAAATTCGCTTAACTTAGCGAAATTCACGTTGCACGAGCATGATGCTCAACAATATTTTTGGCAGTAACCCAAATAAGTTTTAGCACAGAAAAAGTCTTCGTTTGTTTCCGCCTGCGGCTTTCTGATGCCGGAGGGACTATCTTGAGGCCTCGGCAAAGGCTTGCATCGTTTCTTTCAAACCACGGTAGCTCGGCTCTGTTTAACATCATTCTAAGACAGACCACATAAGGCGGCCTACCTTCCTTAGGTGTCACTTTGGAATCGTCAAACTAGTAGCTGCAGCAACGCATTCCCAGACCGGTAAGGTTCTGCAAATTACTGCATCCATCCATCTGGACTCAGTTTCAAGCCGGCAACATAGCACGGAGCTTAACACTTTGGGTGTATCCCAACTGCCAATCACTTAGTTCGAAGTTTTTCCTTAGGGATCAGCTGCAGCAGTATTTCCCAGACTAAGATTTGGTAAACTGCAATAAAGCTGCAGTCGTTCGGTACTGGCCACTAGGTTCATCAGTTCTTTCTCAACCTTTTCAGATACGAATCAGCATAATGTCCACCCAGCCCCTGCGAATGTTGTCCTATATAGCCATTCTCTGGGCTCTGCTCAGGCGACGGTAACAAATGGCTGAATTTCCGCTTGCTGCCAGGCGGCGTATGCATTACCGCCGCATTCGGGGTCTGAAACAGACCCATATTCCACAAGTTCATGATCTGCGCGGGAGTTGGCTGTTCCTGCATCCGGGGGAGGGTCATAATAGGGTTGGAAGGCATAACAGGCTGCGACAGCGGCAGACTCTGCGCCTTCTGCCCCAAGGCCGATTGCAAGGCCTGGATCAGCAAATTGATCAGAGTATTTGTCTGACTTTCTTGCGACTGCGAAAGCATCCCAAAAATAAGGCCGGCAGTGTTCGGATCGAGAGTTTGCGTCTGGCTTAAAGCAGCAAGTAGACCTGTTATCTGACTGTTTGAAATCGAGGTCTGTACAGAAGGGGCTGGGCGTAGGCCTTTGATGAGGCTTGAAAGGCCGTTAGAGGCAGTTGTGACCGTGTTTATACCAGGGGGCAGTGAAGGCTTAGTTGAAATGAGGGGAGGTGGCACTGACATCATTGACGTGGGAATTGTAGAGGACTGTGGTTCGCTAGGCAGAGGTGGTTGCATCGTCTGAAATAAAGGAACTGGATGTGAGTGGTATCTCAATTTCTCTCTGGCTGGTTTAGATTAAAGGTAAGTGCACCGAGTTTTGCGTTCGCTCGGCCGAATGCAGCGCCACCTAGCAAGAGTGGTTAGAGGAGAGATGGATCGAACCCTGATCTTTCTAGGAAACTTCTGTCTTTGCTTACAATTCTTATATGTAAAAACAATGTTTATACGAGTGTTGCGTGTCGCCGGCAACAATAATCGTGATCATAAAGAAAACCCGGTTCAAAAAGGATAGGCAATTCCAACGTTTGTTTTATGTAACCACATTTTCAAATCTAACCATCTAAGAAAACAGTATTATATTTTCTTAGTTACTGAAACATATATTATTTCTGATTTCCACATGCGAGTTAGAATTCAAGCAGCACATCTACATTTGCTGAAAATATTTAGCTCTATACCATCCCACAGTAGGCTAGCCGTGATGCAAGTTTCGCCATACCAGATCACGTGGATTTGATAGTCCTGGTGACAATTTTTCGCCTAGGAATCATAGCTGATTACTTAATATTTACTGCCATCAACAAAAGAAACATGAAGAGTTAGTTTTATCATTATTTCTTGCGGTTACACTCAGTTCGTTCATTTTCTTTTGTATTTCTGATAGAAGACTGGTCCCGTTGCACGACGGAACACCCATGTAAAGACCTGACCGAGGATCCTACCAACCCACCCTCTCCCCCGGGACAGGACCGAGGGGTTGCTCAGTTGGTGGGCACCATTGTAGATCCTCCCGTGTGCACCTGCTGGGAACACCTGGACACTTTCTGTACATATAATTTGGGAGTGTGGGGCAGCATCTGGGGCAGATATGGTCGAGCCCGATCATGGAAGGATTCGAATCCGAATCCAGGGCTAGGTACGAGTCCGAATCCACCATTTCATAGGATTCGAATCCCACCTTAACAAAAATCAAATCATGTACATAGGTTATGCAAAATGTGTAAGAATTGGGAAAACGGAAACTCTAAGGATGAAGTCTGGTAAGATTGAGGGTTTGGAATCCGAGTCCGAATCCAGCCTGACAAGCAGAAGATTCAAATCCAGCCAAAAGGACGAATCGGGAATTTGAATCCAAATCCGGATTCGGACTCGCCCATCTCTGATCTGGGGTAAACTGAAAGTATACTCTAGCAATAACCACCCCTCTCCTCTGATTCATTCATAAATCTTCGAATAGCAGAATCTGCTATATCTTTCATCCTGCCTAGTAAATACTCGGCTAATATCCATCCAGAATTACTAAGGACACGCAACAGCATCACACTCTTCCGACCTACTTCCACCAATATTGTTAATGTAGGCTACTGCCGTGTTCTTGTCATTGAAGTGAAGGCGTTTTCATCATTAAACAATTCGAGAAAGGCACCAATTTTAGCGGGAGTTCTCCTGTCTGGGATTCCATCCTCAAGCCTTCTGTCTATCTAAACCTTCGCATTTCCTTTGACAAGGGATTTGGAGAATCACAAGTAGGGAATACAGGAATAGAAGCTCAAGTGTATCCCTGTTATCCTTTTAGAAGAGCGGGGGAACGACCTGTGATAGAATAGCATTAAAGCCATAATTCGATAAGAATCCCCGTAGGATTCTCCGGATTCGCCTAGCAACACTGGACGGCGTAATGTGAAACAGGAAAACGCCAAAGGCAAGTTCAGAGGCTAAAGAAATACTGTAGGACAAGATTTGTGTTAGTCAACACCGCTCAGTACATTCATTCCGAATTCCTTCGTGATCTGCAGACGCGAAAACCTTAGTTCATAATAGCAAGGCTACAAAAAAGTGCTACTTTTCTGTAGCTTTCTTTTATCTGGATGTTTGCTGAAGGGTCTATTTTTTGGGTAATAAGTAGTTTCGCGTTTTTTCTTTTTTAAATATTTACCTAAGTCCGTACTTAGTTTTATCTAGGTTTACGGGAATAAAGGTCAACCAAGCAATCAATTTCATGCTGAAAAACTGCATCTTCTTCTTGGGATCCCAAAACGTAAGTGGAGGGATACTTATGACATCGCAAAAGTTGTCCGTCCGTCTGTAAGCACGATAACTCTCGAAGGGAATGAGATATTTTTATGAAACTTGGTGTGATGATGTAGATTGGCTCTGTAGCCCTATATTTAGGGGTGGGGGCGGAGGTTTAAATTAAGGGGCAAACAAATATTTTTAAACAGCTTATGTGATAGTAGATTACGGGGTAGGAAGACATGCTGAGCACGATGGTGAAAACCATTTTTTCGCCGGACAAGTAGTTCGCAACGAAATCCGGCCCAAACCGGAAAGTTTGTTAAAAGTAAAAGTTTTATTTGAACTTGATGAGATGTTTGATTTATGGGTAAAAAGACATGCTGAAAACGATTATTAAAACCATTTTCTCGCCGGACAAGTAGTTCACCTGGAACCCGGCCAAATATAGAAAATTTGTTCAAAGCAAAAGTCTTATTTATAGCTGGTTAGATTCAGATTTACGGGTACGAAGAGATGCTGAATCTGTACATGACAATAGTTTTTTTTACCCGGACGCATAAATCGCCCGAAATCCGGCTGAAACCGGAAAATTTGGGATGAGTTAAAATTGTATTTGAATTTAATTAGATGTTCGATATAGGGGTAAGGAAATACAATGAATTCGTTGTTATTTTGTCGGATAAGTAGTCCCGAATTCGGCAGAAACCGGAAATTTGGCAGGAGTAACCTAAGGCAGGAAGTTTCCATCAGTTTCGTCAAAACAAATATGACTTATAGGGGTAAACATGCTGAATCCATATCTGAACTTGGTTTTCTCAGATGATCAGCTATTTGGCCTTATTCTGTTTCTGAATTTATCTAGTAAAAAATGCTTAAGGAGTCTGGAGAAGACAGGACTCAATTGTCTGGATGAGATATTAAATTTTGAGGATCCAGCGTCACCTCTTATTCCTAAATCGGACATCTAATCAACTACAAACATAACCTTTGCTTTTAACAAATTCTCAGGTTTTGGCCAGATTCCGGGCCAACTACTTGTACCGGTAGAAAACGATTTTCACAATGTCTTCTTACCCCTAAATCGAACTTATAACCAGGTTCAAATAAAACTTCTACTTTTAACAAAGTTACCGGTTGTAGCCGGATTCCGGGCGAACTACTTGTCTGGCAAGAAAGTGGTTTTCATATTCCTGTTCAGCATGTCTCCTTACCTCTTAATCGACTATCTCATTCATCGTTTAAAAATATGTTATTTGTCCCTTAACTTTGACCCCACCATGTAGGGGTACAGAGTCCATCTACGAACTCGACCTTTCCCTTGACCCAAAGTCACACCAAGTTTCATCAAAATATGTCATTCCCTTCGAGAGTTATCGCGCTTACAGCCGGACAACCTTTGCTATGTCATAGGTATCCCCCACTTACGTTTTGGGATCCCCAAAAGCAAGCATGAGAGAAGAATTCGCTTAGTTCCATACACAAAATCTAAAAAAAAATTAGGGACTATAAGTGGGACTAGAGAGACTAGAAAGATGAAAAGACCTGTTAGACTAAACCAGGGCACTTATTTTTCATGGTAGCCGCTTGACAAAGTTTAAATTTTCTTTTGAAAGAGCCCCTAATATTTTCTTCAGGCTGAGAAAGTGCACCTTGTTTTTTTTTCTCGAAAGAAAAAACGCAAAACCGCCATTTCACCGCAAAACCATTTAAAAGGAGCCGAAGCGTTTTATCTCAAAGTAGAGCTGAGAAAACCAAGGGATGCTTATATCAACGTTTCTAGCCAAGCAAACCGAGCAAATCTAATAAAGGAAGGGAACGAGAATAAAAAGCAAGCATGAGAGAAGAATTCGCTTAGTTTCTTAGAAAAAATCATAAAAAAAATAGGGACTATAAGAGACTAGAGAGCCTAGGAAGATGAAAGGACCTGACAGACTACTTTCCATGGTAACCGCTTGACAAAGTTTAAGTTTTCTTTTGCAAGAGTCCCTAATATTTTCTATAGGAGCCACAATATTAATACCACACAGTTCTCTCTAAACTTTTTATTAGTTAGATTAACAATATTCGTGATTATTTTTCTTTCGTTTGTTTTGAATTATAGCTTGTCGTTCCATATTGAATTTAAAAAAATCTTAATCTCTCTACAACTTCTAACCGTAATTTAAGTTTTTCCGTCACTTTTTACCATAGCTAAACTACTAAAATTCAAATCAATGAAACACATTCAACAAATTATTGTAACGCGAGAAAACAATCAAAACGCAGTACTACACTCTTCAACGTCATACTGTTGATGGTCCATTTACACACTGCGTAAAATCCGAGCGTAGTCTGAAATCCGAGCGTATTTTACGCACGTTTTGAACTTGAAAGCATTTCTAGCAATACGGACGTATTTGAGAAATCGGTCCGTTTTGAATCTAAATACGTCCGTATTGCTAGAAATCTTTTCAAGCTCAAAACGTGCGTAAAATACGCTCGGATTTCAAAATACGCTAGGATTTTACGCAGCGTGTAAACCCACCATGAGTCACCTCAATACAGTTCAGTTTTCCTAGACCGTACAGACTACTGAGCCCCGTTTTTGTTGCATGCTGCAGGTCCACTTCTCGGCCGATTCCGGACTGATTCTTTCTACATCCGTTTTTGCACTGCAGCGCTTCCGAGGAAGACGGCAGCGCTTCTTGAGAATCACGGTCTTGCTCCCCGACCAAGTCCGTGCTTCCCTGCAAGATGCTGCAGCGCTGCCGCTTCAACCAAGAAGAAAGTGAATCCAAAAACGCATATTATGCAAAAGCAAAGAAGTGCTGCAGCAGCGATGCGGCAGCGCTATTGCAACAAAAACGAGGCTCTGTTGTGCGCAGACTCCAGATGCTAGTCTACTCATATTATAGCTCGGGGTACTGCTGATGGACACCAGTTATATTATGAATCAAGCGAGAAAACGCTTGGAAGATATGTAACGACCAAATCAAAGGACTGTCGTAACTATAACACTAATGCAACGTACACAGTCACTCCTAAATTCCAGACACGAGTTCTAACAATATGTTCTAGCCCCCCCCCCCCCCCGAGTCCGGCAATACTACACTGATTTTTACAATTGTGTGTATCTCCATTTTCGATCCGAAGCGGACATAAATCAGGGCCGGGTGCTTGCGGACTGGCATTCCTGACCGGGTTTCAGGCCCCATCATCAATTCCATACGGAACAGACGAGATTTTTTTCAAACTGATGATGAAAGTGCAGAAAATCCGGCCGGAAAGTCCTGATCGTACTCTTTGCAGCATAGGAATGACAGTTTATTGAAAATTTTCCATCTTCTTGCCCTAGAGAGTGTTAAAAACACCCAAGGCCGCGGATAATTTAGTTAAGAGTCTAGTTCAAGGGTACTCTACTATTTTAGAACACTGGGATGCGATGTTTTAGGATACTGGGATGAAAGTAGACAGTGAGAGGTTTTCTTTAACAATTTCGTATGGTTTAATATGTGTGCAGCACAATCCCCACCGTAAAAAGAAGAAAGACTGCAAACTTTAAACTACGGAGTTGCAAACTCTCATCGAAAAGAGTTTGCATCCCTTATACTATTAGTTTCCGAAACTTTCCGGACAAATCACGTTTCCCCCTCCAGCGAGCAGAACAAAAGTTTGCTCCGCGAAAACTGAGGCAGGAAGATACAGGAATGTGGTCCCAGCGGTTGCAGATTTCAATAACTTGGAACGACACAGTGTGATATTCCCGAGGGCTTCCTAACTCGATTTCATGTAAAAATCGGAGGCCATTTTGACTAACCGGATAAGTTCTTTGAACGTCAATAGTGGTGAATAACATGGTATCTGTTACCACGGTAATTGGGTCTGCAATTAGTCGATTTGCAGTTCCGTGGTATCAGATACCACGGTTTTGCAGTTACAGTGGTATCAGATACCATGGTTTGCAGTTACCGTGGTATCTGAATATCAGATACCACGATTAACACGGTACCTTGCCAGATACGGTAACTGCAAAAACGCCTTTGACCGTGGTATCACATACCATAGTATCTGCACAAACGCAACTAATGTTTGTTGGTCCTTACATCAAATAACTCCTCGGGCTACCTAAGCCTGATGTACAAAGGAGTAGGAAATTCCGCGTTCACACGAAGGGACTGTCGATCGGCCGTGGCGTCAAAAGGAGTATTTTCGCGACCATCTTTGTGGCCCACAAGCAGGTCCAGACCAAGAACTTATTCCAGGATGGGGGGGGGGGGGGGAGGTCTACCCACCGGTCGGACCTAGTCCATACCAAACAGTAGTACAATTTTATAAGTAGTGAGCTGAAAGACAAAAATGCTCCTCAGCCGGGATTGAACCCAAGACCCTCTGCTTACAAGGCAGGCGCTCTTACCATTTGAGCCCGAGGGGCAAAATGTTACAGAATATTGGTGGCCAGCCCGTGCAACCCAAGGAGTCTCTGACGTACTTGGGTCTACCTCTAGGAACCAGTATCAGTGCCACCCGTTCGCTTCTAAAAAACATTTCTTCGTGATACAGCTCGTAAAGCATACGGAATCCTTGTTTCTATGAAATTGAAATTTAATACATATATTCTTGCTAAAATGTAAAATTCCTTTGTTGTTCCGCACGTTATTGCTTTGGCTCCTTTTTGGAAGCTGTTTTCTTACTCAGATTTGAAAGACATTCGTAAATCTTTTTACAAACATGTAAAGTATCTGCTAAGGGTTCCACCTTGGACAAGTAATAGCAGATTGTCTTCAAAGTAGGGAGTGGCAAGACCTATATCTGTTATTCGGGAAAGGCGAGAGCGCTTTAAGCGTAGCCTTAATGTAGCTCAGCAGATGCTTTACTCGGTGAAAATTCTGTCAGTGTGTGTGGTTTTCTTTTGAAGTTTCTTGTGTTATTTCCATTATTTCTGTTGACAGTAATGTTCTTCTCTTTCATTTCTTTCTTGTTCTTTTTCTTCTTCTTCATTTAATTACTCCGTCTTTTTGTACGTTTGTGCATTATGATGGACAATAAATCTATTTTTATTATTATTATTAAATTATGTCCCTAATAGGTCTCTCATGAGCCCTTTCATATTCTCCCTCTACTAGTGACCTACTAGCTCTGTCGCATTATTTGAAGAGGGGGGAGGGAAGGGGGGCAGATAAATGTCAAAATTCTGTCTAAAAGCTGATAGCAAATATTATCGATGTTTCACTTTCTACTATACTATTTTTCTCAAATTATGTGAGGAAAACACTGTTTACTACTCCAATGTACGACCCTACATGTTTTAAAGGAATTTTGCGGGGCTTTGCGGCCTTACTGTTTTTGCAATGTATTATTATTACTACCACATTATAATTAAAACACGTCGGATACGCATGGGTGTATACATTTTCTCCATCTAATCTTAACCCACTTGTACCTCTATGTCCTTGTTTGTAATTGAAGAAAAACCTATCCCTCAAGCAGAGAAGACCATGCCATAACCAGGGAAAGAACACTCTTCTAGAGAGCTTGGTAAACAAGAAAATAGAGGTAATCGCTCACTGGAACACCGGCCCTTGGCTTTCTAACCAGCTATACTGATGTCATTGATTAATAAAGACTAATTGGCCATAGAGGTACCAATATGTCAATTGAAAGACAGAAATGCAGTGACAAAACGTACCCCAGTTCGGAGTCCCACCAAAACCCTTGGGACTCACTTTTTTGGGGAATGCTGGTTGGACAAAAAAGTACAAAACACATAGACAGGAGGGAAAAGCCTGTAAAAATGATTATTTTTTTATGTTTCTGAGGGGGGGGGGTTAACCCCCTAACTCCCCCCTGGATACGGCCTTGCCCAATACCCACAAGTTTACCAAGTTTGAGCTTGATACTTGCACTAATTCACGAATTATGAGCTCCACAAAATACGGTCAAAACCGAAAATCGAAAGCCGAAAGTTGCTACAGCGCTCGCAATAGTGGAACGTCGCAGAGCAGCGGCAGCATCGTAACCCATAAATATGTAACCCATATAAATATACTCCGTAAATAAGAAATGATGCTACTGTCGTATAATAACCACCCTTTCTACTTTAACAGTCCTAACACCTACCCTCAATCCGGCAATGTTTTGAGTGGAGTGGCTCCTGATACTCTGTGGCGGTGAGCTAGTGGGCAAGGAGGTTGGTGGCGCCACGGTCACATTGGGCAGCCCATTACCCATTGGAAGCATCATTCCGAATCCGGGAGCCACAGATGTCACTGGGTTCTGGGATGGCATTATCCGATGTTGTGCATTCTGAATCGGGCCTTTCGCTGCTTCCTTTTGTTGTAAGGTCTGGATTTGAGTAGCAATTATATTCTGAAGGCTCTGCACAACTGCAAGAAAAAACAAAATCAGGTCGAGTACTTCTCAGTTGAAGATTGACAAATACAATCAACTTGGGTGAAATTATTTTCACCCTGAAGGTTAAAAAAAAATATCACTCATGCCTGGACTTCTTCGCGGTACAGCTTGAAGATGACCCTTACTAAGAAGGGGCAAAATATCGCTGAAGGATATCCTAGCTGACTTATCCGTTTAATTTTTTACATTTAAGGGAAAAAAGATTTAATAAACTGGAATAATCCAAGTTTTGGTAACAATCCAGCGCACTTGCCTTTCGGCCAAGTGCCATATATCAATAACTTTTCCGTCGGTGTGTCCGGTGATCGCGAGTTAGGATACTTCCAGATGTGCTAGGACGATGAAACTTGGCAGGCATTCTAGGGAGCTGACCAAACTAACTTGGAAATAGTCACTTTCCCGATACGACCACCGTGGAGGGAGGGGGATAGGATATTTGACGGAGCAAAACGGATAAGTCAGCTACATTTTATTAGAGCTATATTTCGGCCCTTCTTGGCAAGGGTCCTCTTCAGCCTCAAGCCCCTAAAGCTGGAAAATGAAAGTTTTGCTCCGTCAAATATGATTCGCAGTCAGCTTGGACTGAAGGAACATTTATAAGGGGAATAGGATCTTAACGAAACTTGATATTTAGAAAAACCTCGTGTCTCAAATGTAACACGTCAAGTCCGGAACGGATCCGGTCACTTTGGGGGGAGTTGGAGCGGGGAGAACTGGAAATCGTGTGACATGTACAGAGTGGACGGATCCGGATGAAACTTGGTTGGAAGAAGAAGCACAAGCCCTAGCTACATAGTTGACAAGACCGGACCAGATCCGGGCAGTGTGGGGGGAGTTTGAGCGAGGGTCCCAAAATCCCGGTGATGTAGATTTGAGGCGCTCCCAGATGAGCTGGGACGATGAAACCTGGCAGGCATATCAGGGACTCCATCATGGAAGAACAGCCACAAGCCCTAGACACAGCAGTGACAAAACCGGACTGGATTCTGGCATAGAATTGACTAATTTCCACTTCCATTATCTGACCCAGCCTTGCAAGTGCCAGATGAGCTTCCAGATATTGTTAGGTTTGGCACGTGCGAAAAGCTGTGACCAGCTATTGCACTGTGCTTGTCAACTGTTCTGCTATTAGTATCTTTTTGTTGAAGTTCATGCGTTTTTCGTACACATGTTTGATAAAAAATGTCAGTATTTGTAACGCCATGTAACTTTTGAGTGTCAAAAAAAAAAATGATATTTTGTAAAGTAAAATTAGCTTGCTTGCGAGTTTTTGTCTAATTAACCTTACTTACTTCCTTAGCAGAAAAAAAACATCTACAGTCATAGATCCTTTAAGTTTATTTTTGCTGGTATGTCTGGTTCTGTCGTTAAGTCTGAATAATAGTCCCAGAGTGTCATGCCTTTCGTGACGTTCATGCTAAGCTTTACAACTTTGTTTAGCATCAAAGAGTTTGAGGAAGGCACTTAAGCTTCATGCAATCCTACTGGGAGACAAGCTTCGACAAACAACACCCTGAAGTAATTTGTGAAGTATGACACATTTACGAATCCTAATTAGACAAACAAACTATTTTTACCTCAACCACAATCTTTAGTGTGAGAGTCTATGCACGTGTTAGATTTTGGTCAGAAATAAAGCAAAAACAAGTCAACGAACTCGAGGAGTATAGTTCTAATTGCGGATTTCGTACAAAGCGATCTTTTCAAAAGTGGCTTTCACGGTCTGACGGTCTCTCGACAGAAGGCGTGGATTAAGCTTGCTAGATGACATGAAACCGGGCGAGCACCTACAAGTCAACGTCAGTAATTGAAGGTTCAAGAAAATCGCATCTTCTATACTGTAAAAAAAAAATCTTGCAGTATTAGCTACTGGGATTAATCTTATCTCTAAAAAGACAATCTTACCTCTAATTCAGATTAATCTTATCTTAGTAGAGATAAGATTAAACCCAGTAGCAAATACTGCAGTTAACTTTAATCCTTACTCAGAGGATCTTTAAAGTTTATGTCACAAATCATATCTGCTGATTAAATTTGGATTTTCGACTGAGTATCCGAAAATGTTAGCCCAAGCCACAAATAAGAGTCCAGGCAAACATGAAGACGATCTGAGTTAGTCATATTCAAGTTCAGCGTAGCAAGTTCCCCAAATTTCTGGTGAACTACTTGTCCGGCGAGAAATAGTACAGAAAAATGGACTCCCAAAAGAGGTCGACCCGGAACAAATAGCAACAGAAATTGTTTTCAAACCATCTTGTCGAGAAAAAAGCTGAAAAACATTCAAAGTTGCATATCTTGGCTCGACACAAAATAAGCGTATTTTCGCTGTGCCTTTTTTACGTCTTAAAAAAAAAAATCCCTCGAAAATTCCACGGTGTAACCGAAAATGAGGTCAGATTTGCGATACCAAGCACCAGAAGCAAGAGCGAAAGTTTCGATGGGATCCCAAAATTTTAACGTTTGCTCCAGACAATTCGGTCTTGTAAGATATTCGGTCTTCAACAGACTTCTTAAACATGTTTACTTTTAAAACTCATAAACAGATTAAGGCCAATGGTAATAATCGGAGAAGACCAAGTTCATATTTGACAGTGCAAAACGGATACGCCAGCTGAATTTCACTAAGTTCAGATTTATTCAGATATCCATTCAGCATGGATTCAGCATATAGTTTACCCTATGGACTATGTATCTCCTTCCTTCCTTACTTCTGTCCAACTTCCAATTTCGGCCAGATTCCGGACAAACTACTTGTCTGGCAAACAAATAAAGCTCAAAAACGAATTCAACATGTCTCCTTGCCCCTACATCGAATCTCTTATCAACTCCACATTAAACTTTTACTTTTAACAAATTTTCCGGTTTCAGCTGGATTCCAAGCGACCCTCAAGTCCGATGAGAAAATGACTGTCATATACGGATTCAGCATGTCTTCTTACCCGCAAGTCGAATGTCTTATCAAATTTAAATAAAACTTTTACTTAACAAATTCTCCGGTTTTGGCCTGATTCCGGCCGAACTAACTGTCCGGCGGGAAAATAATTTTCATATTCGGACTCAGCACCTCTCCTTGTACCTAAACTGAACCTCTAATCAACTTCCAATTTAACTTTTAGTTTTCACAAATTTTCCGGTTTTCGCAGGATTCCCGGTGAACTATTTGTCCGGCGAGAAAATAAATTTCCTATTCGGATTCAGCGTAATCTCCTTACCCCTAATTCGAATATTTCATTAGCTTTTAAACATATTTCTTGTTCCCCTTAATTTCAAACCGCTCTCGTACCCCTAAATATAGGGCTACATAGCCCATCTTAGAACTTGACGTTTACTTTGAACTAAAGAGTTCTCATGCCAAGTTTTGATCAAAATAGCTCAACCACTTAGAGAGCTATCGTACTAACAGACGGACAGACCGACACCTTTAGCGATGTCATAGGTGTCTATCCACTTACGTCTTGGGATCTCAAAAAGTTAATGCCATTTCTTACGTCGTAAGAACAAAATTACAATTTTCGTCGTCGTTCATTTTTCTTGGACTGAAGTACGATCCTATGCAGAACGACAAGCTAAGACTGAAAATGAAATTTGAAGCCCCCACCAAAAAAGCTAACTGTTGCCAGAGTTAATTTCTTCCAATAAACTGTTTCGAGTTCGTCTTAACATTTCTGCTTAAACATTCGTGAGTAATCGTGAGTAATGTAGGCTGGTGTAAGGATTTTACACCAAAAGGTACAGTTGTGTTCGCAAAAATCATTCATATTAGCCGGTTCTCGCCAGTTTCTCCCACATCAATTAACTTCTTAAAGGCACAGAAAACTCGACTACGCAACTTTCGGCCATCAAACCGACCTGGGGGGCTTAGACTTATTGTCGACTGGACCCCCCTTCTTTGTTATCTCGAACCCCCTCCTTCGTGTTCCGAAAGCTAGCTGGCAGGCCCTTGCCCCTTATGCACTGTAATTATGCAATTATGCACTGTAAAAGTTCGCCTTTGGCCGTATTTCGGCCATAGTATTGGGATAGTAGTCAAGAGGTCGTGCGTTCGATTCCTACTCCCGGCACACAAACCTTTTGCTTTTTTTCTACTAAACTCAAAAGTCGAATTCTCGGAAACTGCCTGGAAACTGCAATGGTCGTAACGAGTATTTCTCTTACTCTCAGTATCGACTTAGGGTACATTCTTCATATGTCAGCAAGCTCCCCGAGTCAAGTTTGAGTCAAGTTTTCTGTTCCTTTAAAGGACTACGCCTAAATCTGCTGATTATTCAATTCCAATAAAGCCACTCTCATCCGAACTCACCACGTTCCCTTTCCCTTTAATTTTGCCCGGGATTTTTTATTTTCCGCTGAGCTTTCAAGTGACGCTTTTCCCAGAAACCTGCATTGATTTAAAGAGCCAAAAACTACTACCAAAAAATCGCTACTGGCTTTCGCTTTCCAGCTCGCAAAAAACCTCCTCAAATCAAGACCGGATAAATTCGCACTCGTCTTCCGTAAATATTTAAAAGGTGCCTTTATCCGAGACATTGTATACTATCTGTCTCACACATCGCCATACGGCTAATGCTGAAGAAAAAATATACTGTCTAAAAGCCAGGCTTCACCTCCAGATTTTTCTTCCGGATTCCAGACATCCGTTTTCGTCGAGACGAATCGGGAAGGTGAAGCCAGGCAAAAAACGTCAGCAATTCGGGGTCGTTGGATACTCCCGATTCTTGGACGTCTGAAGGGGCCATAGACGCAACACATCCAAGATATATAATATATGCAAACGAAGAAAGAAAAGTGAGTGGTTGACAGTTGAGGCTGAGAGGCAAAAGACATTTGAATCTTTAAGGGGACAACTAAAAGCCAGGCTTCACCTTCCAGATTCCCAGATGTCCGAGTCTTCAGCATATTGAAGCCAACCCTTCCGAATTTTCATGATACTGATGACAGCTAATTTTGCTGTTCTTCAACATTTCCTAGACGTCCCCTTCGTACTTCGAATATCTTACATCCCACTCACAACTGTCGATCACTTCCCTTTTCTTCCTACATTTGCATATTAGTTGTGCTTCGAAAACGGCTGTCTGGAATCCGGGAGTGGAAGATGAAGCCTCACCTTAAGAAATGTGACGAATAGCAAAATCCCCCCAGACGTAGGATTTCCCCCGTGCAAGGGTGAACTGGGACAAGGGACAGACAGATGCTCTACGCTCTACTACAGTGGTTCCCAACCTTTCCCGTGTCGCGAACCCCTAATTAAGGTTCAAAAAATTTGCGTACCCCAGTTTGAAGAATTGTTATTCTGCTGTTCTAATAAGATCTGTCAAAATCAGACCGCCAAAAAGACGTCATCATAGGTGGTAAGGGATTAATGTGTAAAATATACACAAACAAAGGGATACTTGAGGCCGCAAGGGTGTCAATTTCATTCTCGTCAGTAAACTGGTCAAGGATCAGAAAGACACTTGCGCTGTTTCTTTGAAACTTCTTAAGCCAAAACTCAAATTATTTGACAAAAGCAGACATTTTCGAATTCAGAGATCTGGAACCTTCGCATAACCCTTACGAGGGTCTCGCGTACCCCCGGTTGGGAACCACTGCTCTACTACACATTAGTATCAAGAAGAAATAAGCCACCAGAAAATAGCTGAGCTCTAAGTTGATGCCCGTCTAATTCCCTCTTCGCTGCTGAGCATGTCAGAGGAAAAGACTGTAGCAGGCGTGCATGACCCGCTCTGCAGCGCATCACGTGTGACATATCAATGGCAGACCACCAATCGGCTGTTCTCTCGACATCGACATCATTAGATGTAGCTTACCTGTGACTCCTACCCTCCGCTCGTTTGCATCGGGAAGGGTATCGAGTATGTACTCGACTCACCATGGTCCACGCACTACAGAGCGGGTCCGCACGCCTGCTGCAGTTCTTTGTCTGATATGCGCAGCAGCGAGGAGGGAAGTAGACGTTCATGAACTCAAAGCTAAGCAAGTACCTCTATCTCAGCCTAGTTTTGTCGGGGTATCCATAGTCGCTTCTTGGGGCCAAAGACGGAGGTTCTATTGGCTTATCTGTTCTTGCTAAAAGTTATTCAACCTTGCACAGATTAGGGGTTCTGTCGCTAGAGTCTCTATTAGTTTCAATCATGGCAAGCTGTTGGCACTTCAATTATTTGCGGCACCTTTCCCATCCGGATAAATCACGGGGTTTCCTTCACAGCACTTTTCGTTCTATCCAGCGGGTTCAGTAGAGCTTCGGGACGCAAATCCCATTAATTTAAATGTAGGAAGTTTTCTATCTATAAGTTATCTACTCGACTCACCATGGCCGTATTACAGAGATAGGGAGACGGAGGTTCTTGTGCGTACTTGTTCTTGGTCGTATTGCAAGTTCGTGCTTATAACTCGACCCTGCCCGAAAGTTCCCGAAGAACATCATTAATCAAATGCAAAAAGAGTAGCCTTTTTAGATTCCCGATCCCGCCCTAACACAATCAACTTTCCGATATTCCACGCCAACTCAAAATGAAGAAAAATGTATCAAAGGGAGACAATAGAACACGAAAGGAATAGCTAACGAGGTCAACCTGTCCCTTCCCTGGGCCAAAAAAAGCTAATCCTTGTAGAAGAAAACAAAGCTGATGAGAATCGTAGAAACTAACAGTCAAGCTCGATGACCCGCCAATCCGCTCCATCAGAATGAAACTACGCTATCTTCAAATACGCTGCATTTGCAACAATAGAGTATTCAAAACCGCTACTTTTCAGTAGAGCGATTTGAAGCTGGACATAGAATAGCTTCGCCGTGTACTAAAAGCCAGAAAAAGGCGGTTTGGAAGACACCTAGAGTTAATAGTCCAATTTTGGCTGCAAGTTCGGATTCAGCGCTAGATTTCGCACAAGATAGCATACTAATCTTTTGCCATTTTTCGAAAATAGGATAGTTTTGGACATAGTGCGCACCTGGAGGTGGGATAGTTTTATTCTAATAGAGCGAATCGAGATCATAACGACGGCTCTCCAAGTAGGTGCATAAACCAATGATGGTGTATTTACACATGACGTAAAATTCGAGCGTATTTTAAGCACGTATTTGAGCTTGAAAAGATCTCTGGCAATACGGACGTATTTATAAATAAAACGGACCTATTTCTCAAACACATCCGTACCGCTAGAGATCTTTTCAACCCTAAATATATGTCAGTTCTTACTCTTTTTGAGCAAAATGAACGACCATCATGCTGATCGCTTGGGAACTTCACAAAAGGTATGAGATCGAGTTTGACGGGACGGAGTTGCTTGGTGCTTTGTTTGAGGCCGCAGCCACCGACCAAAACTTGGAATATATGATCGTTCCAGTTACCCTAGACTGGAATGACGGGCCTTCATCTGGCTCCGGACCAAAATAATAATAATATAATAATAATGTATTTCTAACCCACAAATCGTACAAGAAAATAACAGAGTACACACAAACAAGACCAAAGGTTTCGATTGGATCCCACAAATTTAACATTTGATTCAAACAATTGGGTCAGATTCCTCGAATATTTTTACTGTTAAAATAAAGTTCAAAAAGGGATTCAGCATGTCTCCTTGCCCCGATACCGAATCTCTAATCGATTTCAGAAACAAGTTTGAGCTTCAACCAAATTTCAAGTTTCAGCCGAATTCGTGACGAACTATTTGTCCAGCAAGAAATCTAAGTTCACATGTGGATTCAGCGGACCTCCTTACCCCCTCAATGAATATCTTATTAGCTTATAAGACATACATGTTTTTACCATACATTCCAAACCCATCCTCTGCCTCTAAAGATAGGACTAAAGGACCCATCTACAAACTTGACCTGTAGGCTACTTTACCAGTGAATCCTCATTGAACAATATCCTCGCCTGATATTTCCTCGTTTGAACATTATATATCAACCCCTTCGACCTTCCATTACCCTAGATCTCACCGAAATCACACATAATAAACAAATGACTGCCGGCATCCACGCCCACAGATATACTAGTTTGAGAATAAAGGGGTAGGGACTGCTATAGCCGAAAACTGGTCGACAAATTTTTGTCCGGTTTTCGCTGGATTCCAGATGAGCTACTTGTCCGGCAAGAAAATAACTTTCATTCGGGTTCAGCATGTCTCCTTATCAACTATCTGAATGGCTTTTAAAAAATATTTTTTTTCCCTTAATTTGAAACCCCCTCCCCCACCTCTAAATGTCGGCTTACTCTTGACCAAAGAATCCTCACACCAAGTTTCATCATAATATCTCATTACCTTCGAGAGTTACAGTGCGGACAGTCGGACGGACAACTTTTGCGATGTCATAGGTCTCCACTTACGTTTTGGGAACAAGGAGACATGATCAGGGAAACCATAATAGGAACAAACAAAGTGTACGGTAAGAGAATATTCAGCGTGTTTTCCGCCATCTTAGGGAACGACGAATCAAGGATACTATTTTAGCTTCCAGTGGACTTGCCCGGTCGGCTCTGCCTTTCACTTAAACAAGTATCAATATTGTAAGACGACAGTGCACTAAAAAAGCTGTTCCTCGTGGAGGACAGGTGAGTTACAAGTCTTATCCTACAGGCTGTTGTGCGTTTCTTGTTTCGGGGGAGGGTGTCCGAGAAAGTTGACTACATTCTCACAACTGTGCCATCAGCTAAGTTCAGATCTGAACAAAATCGGACATCTTTTGACGAACGTCTGAAGGACTTTTTCACTTCTTAACTCAAGATCGCTAGTCCTCCTGTCCGTTCCCACTTTAAAGATTGAAACTTCTTTTGTCAGTTTTATCCACTTGTCCTACTGCACTACGCTACGGATCAGGCTTCCACTGATTGCTTCCGAAGCATTGGTCAGAAATAGGGTTATGCAAGTTTGTCCGTGTTTCTCATCAAGACCAAGGAAGCTGAAAACAGCCGGAAAGGGATTATAATTTTTGAGAAACCCTGCAGACTTTCAAAGAAGTCACCTGTCAGAATATTGGGATATGAAGAGTATCTACTGCAACATATGCTTTAAGTTACTAGGGTGTTCCAAGATTTATTCAAATTCTTTGAAGACTTGCTTGTTAGTGCAGGTTTCCAGATCAGTCGTCAGGATCGCTGCGCAACCCACCGTCTGTTGAAGCAAGGACCAGAACCTCCGTCTTCTATCTCTGTAATCCGACCACGCGGAGTTTAATAGTGCTAAAAGTCACTCAACCTTGCACAGGTTAGGGGATCTGTCACAAGAGTCTCTATTAATTTCAATCATGGCAAGCTGTTGGCACTCTGTTGGCAATCATTTGCGGCACCTTTCCCATCCGGATAAATCACGAGGTTTCCTTCACAGCGCTTTTCGTTATATCCAGCGGGTTTAGTAGAGCTTAGGGACGCAAATCCCATTAATTTAAATGTCGGAAGTTTTTTAAACGAACAACAAATTCATTCAACATAACGTTCCTGGAGGCAACCATTCTTTTGTTTTTCCATTGTGAAACTTGGCAGGCATATCAGGAACCCCAAAACATTAACTTGGAAAAAGTAATTTCCCCGATCCGACCATCTGGGGGTGGGTGGGCGGAGGGAGGGGGGATCTGGAGAAGTGAGGTATGTATAACTTTCGAATGGCTGACCGGATACCAATGAAACTTGATATTGGAAAGACCTCGTGTCTCGAACGACAAACATCAAATTCGGGATGGAACAGGAAATATTGGGAAACGCTTAGAGCGGAGGGATCGGGATGAAAGTTGGTGTGAACAAGACCAAAGGTTTCGATGGGATCCCAAAAATTCAATATCTGATCCAGACAACTGGGTCTTGTCTTAGCCAGATCCAGTCTTCGCCAGACTCCTTGAACATTTTTACAATTAAAATTCAGAAACAGATTAAGGCCAAATAGCTAATCACCTGAGAAAACCAGGTTCAGATTTGGATTCAGCATGTGTGTTTACCCCTATAAGTCATATCTGTTTTGACGAAAACTTCCTGCCCCTTCTGCCAATTTCCCGATTCCGGCCGAACTCCAGAACTACTTGTCCGGCGAAAAAAGAAAGCTCAAAGACGAAATCAGGGTATCTTCTTTCCCCAGTAATGAACATCTCATCAACTTCAAATAGAAATTTAGCTTATAACAAATTTTCCGATTCCAGCCGGATTCCGGTCGAACTATATGTCCGGGTAAAATACGATTGTCACACAGGGACTCAGCATCTCTTTTTACCCCTAAATCGCTTATCTAATCAACTAGAAATAAAACTTTGACTTCAAACAGTTTTCCGGTTTTGGCTGGATTAAGGACGAACTACATGTCCGGGTAGAAACTTGTTTTCACATAAGTGTTCAGCATGTCTTCTTGCCCTAAATCGAACATCTAATCAACTCCAAATAAAACTTTTAATTTTGACAAACTTTCCGGTTTGGGCCGGATTCCGGTCGAAATATTTGTCCGTCGAGAAAATAGTTTTCACCATCGTCTTCAGCATGTCTCCCTAACTCTAAATCGAACATTTAATCAACTTCAAATACAACTTTTACTTTCAACAAACTTTCCGGTTTGGGCCGGATTCCGGGCGAAATACTTGTCCATCGAGAAAATAGTTTTCACCATTGTCTTCAGCATGTCTTCCTACCCCTAAATCGAACATCTAATCAATTTCAAATAAAACTTTTACTTTCAACAAACTTTCCGGTTTGGGCCGGATTCCGGGCGAAATACTTGTCCGTCGAGAAAATAATTTTCACCATCGTCTTCAGCATGTCTTCCTACCCCTAAATCGAACATCTAATCAACTTCAAATCAAACTTTTACTTTCAACAAACTTTCCGGTTTGGGCCGGATTCCGGGCGAAAACTTGTCCGTCGAGAAAATAATTTTCACCATCGTCTTCAGCATGTCTTCCTACCCCTAAATCGAACATCTAATCAACTTCAAATAAAACTTTTTCTTTCAACAAACTTTCCGGTTTTGGCCGGATTCCGGGCGAACTACTTGTCCGATGACAAAATGGTTTTCACCATCGTGTTCAGCATGTCTTCTTACCCCATAATCGACTATCACATTAGCTGTTTCAAAACATTTTGTTTGTCCCTTAATTTGAATCCCCTCCCCCACCCCTAAATGTAGAGCTACAAAGCCCATCTACGAACTTGACTGGTCCGACGACCCAACGAACCCTCACACCAAGTTTCATCAAAATATCTCATTCCCTTCGAGAGTTATCGTCTTACAGACGGACGGACGGACAGACGGACAACTTTTACGATGTCATAGGTATCCCTCCACTTACGTTTTGGGATCCCAAAAACAAGCCCAAGTCCTAGATACATCGTTCATATAACCCGTCCATGTAAAGTCCAGACCGAATCCGATACTTGTGGGGGGGGGGAGTTAGAGGAGGGCATCGGAAAGTCGAGGGATCAGGATAGATTTTGGTGGGAAGAACAAGCGTAAGCTCTAATACGTTCTTGGTAGACCCAGATCGAATCGGGGCTATTTGGGCGGAGTTAGAGGGAGTTTCCGGTGATCGCGAGTTAGGAGACTCAAGATTTGCTAAGGATTATGAAACTTGGCAGGCATATTAATGACCCAAACAAACAAACGTCAGGACCCGACAAAATGCCCTGCGAAAACTTCTATTCCAGGATCCGACCATTTTTGAGGAGCTAAAGGAAGAGTTACGGGAAGGTGAATCCGGAAATTACTAACTTCCGTAGGTAGCGAACGGGTGGTCCTATTCGAAAGAAACTTTATAGGTGATAAGAACTGATGACCCAGACATGCAAAGCATGCGTTTGAACCACATGCGGCCACGGTTGGGGGAGTTGGAGGAGGGGGGGGGACTTTTTGACATGCAGAAAAACCGAACGGATGTACCGAATGGGATGCAAGTTGGACAGTACCGCGTTTATGCCGCCTAGGTTTGTTACTTGGCGTCCCGACCGGATTCGTTCTCGGAAAATGGGGTAAAAGCGGGACTGTAGGCGGCCGCGGTATGGGGAGTTGCAGGGAGGTACCGAAAATTGTGTGGCACGTCTAGGGATCAAACGAATGTATTTATTGGGCTGAAACTTGGAAGGTAGAACAGACATTTGCCCTGGATGATCCCAGGCGATGCCGAAACTGCTCAGGCTTGCATGAAGCTAGATATCCTATTTATAGATCCGAACAGCATTTTTGGAAGGGTGGGGGGATTTTGCTCGTAGCTATTGTTTTTTGTCACAAGGCAAATCATCAATACCTATTAACCTGATTCAACTACGGAGCTAGTTCTACAAAATGAATTATCTTCTGCTTAAGCTGCAATCAAAGGTACAGTGACAGTAGTATCTCAGCGGGAAGGTACAGGCCCCTATGCGCACACAATTATTAATTTCAGTAGGGTGGGGGGTCTCATTAAGACAGCATTTTATAAATCAAGACTATGCATGCACTTCGTAACACTCCCTATTATTATTTGCTTATTGTTCGTTCTAGAGACATTTGGAGTCTAATTGGACATAAATTCAAGTCTAGAGCGTGGATTAATTGTCGGGAAAGGCTCTACTCCCTTCGTTCCTATTGCGAAGCTCTTCCGACTTCTTACTATTCTGCAATAATTTTATCGAACGGATATGTGATGCATATCATATCATCTGGTAAATCTTCACTGACTTTTCTAGCGGTCAATATTACTTTAATATCTACCTCTCAAAGAGATGGATATTAAAGTTCTTACCTATATCACTATCGCATCCTACTTCCATAATCACTCCATATATTTCTAAACCCGGAGACCCCAATTTCGTACGGTAAATTCTAACCCTGTAACAAAACCACGCTGGTTTTCTCACTTGCTGTGTTTCGCTACCTTCGATGTGTATCAAGCTGTAGATGGTTGTCTGCGAGAAGTTTTCCGTCAGAAACAAGACATGAGGTTCCGCCGGGATCCCAAAAATCTAATATTTGATCCATACAATTGGGTGTTGTCTTGGCCAGATCCAGTCTTCAACACGCTAATCATCTGAGAAAACCAAGTTCAGATACAGTCCTACCTCTATAAGCCATACCTATTTTGACGATACTGACAGAAACTTCCTGCTTTACTTCTGCCAAATTTCCGATTTCGGCCGAATTCCGAGCGAACTAATTTTCCAGCAAAAAAATAACAATTAAGGAACGAAATCAGCCCATTTCCTTATCCCTATAAAGAACACCTAATCAACGTCAAATAAAACTTTAACTTAATCAAAATTCCAGTTTCAACCGGATTCCGGACGAATTAAATGTCCGGGTAAAAACTGATTGTCATATACAGACTAAGCGTCTTTTCTTAGCCCTAATCAATTTCAAATAAAAATTTCGCTTTTGACAAACTTTCCGGTTTGGCCGGATTCCGGGAGAACTAGTTGTCCGGCGAGAAAATGATTTTCATCGTCGTGTTCAGCATGTCTTCTTACCTAATAATCGAACATCTAATCAACTTCAAACAAACTTTTAATTTTAACCAACTTTCCGTTTTTTGCCGGATTCCGGACGACCTACTTGTCCGGCGAAAAATGCTTTTCATCATCGTGTTCATCACATTAGCTGTTTAAAAATATATTGTTTGCCCCTTAATTTGAACTCCCACCCCTAAATGCAGGGCTACAGAGCCCATATACAAACTTGACCTTGACCCAAAGAATATTCAAAACAAGTTCCATCAAAATATCTCACTCCCTTTGATAGTTATCGTGCTGACAGACGGACGGACATACGGACAACTTTTGCGATATCATAGGTATCCCTCCACTTACGTTTTGGGATTCCAAAAACAGTTACGTAAATTGTTCCCCTGTTTCCACTAAAAGTCAACAGGTCTCGGAAAATGCGTAACAGCCAATACCGTGGGTTACTTGTTGAAAGCACAGCCTAGTTTTAAGGGATTCAAATGTTTTAAAATACTGTAAGTTGAAGAGTAAATAGTGCGAGGGAACTTTAAAGTAATAACCAACTCGACAAATGTCTGTCTTTGTTTGACAAAAAATGGCTATCCTCTAAAAGCGTATTCTAACAAGGACGAGGGGAATGAAAAAGTCAATCAACTTTAGAAAAGGCTTAAAACAGACAAAACCACGGATAATTTGTTAAAGCAGAGCCAAGTTTTACAATATTTAATTAGTTTTGAATACTGGAACATAAACTGTAAATAGTGCGGGGTGTGCTTTAAGTGTCTAGTGGCACCTCGTAGTTCACATATGTAATCCCTTACATCTATAGATTAAAGTAATACAACGAACTGCAAGGAGTAGAAATGTCTAAAATTTGACTTCTGTATAGTAGTTATGACGTTTCCACTGCGTAGAGTCGAGCGTGCCCTTTGATAAGTCTGTGCTTTATTTGAGACTGATTTGAGGCGGCAAAGTCATTCTTCATGCGTGACAAAAGTTGCGTTTTTGCAGATACCATGGTATCTGATACCACGGTCTAAAGTCGTTTTTGCAGTTATCGTGGTATCTGATACCACGGTTAAAAGGCGGTTTTGCATTTATCGTTGTATCTGGCCAATTATCGTGGAACAGATATCCAGATACCACGGTCCGACCGTGGTAACTGGTCGTGGTATCTAAAAATTCATCTCACTTTCATCAAAATGTGCCAGATTTATGAGAAAGAAGTTTAGCACTTAGTGTGAAATTTTAAGTGAAATTTCGGCAATAGTCGTTTTGCAGAGCAACCGTATATCAGATACCAAGTGGTTACAGAAACCATGGTATCTGCAGAAACCCAACTAAAGTCAAGAATCGCTCGACTCTTACTAAGTGAAAAGTTACTAACCAAAACCAAATTTTAGAAATTGATCTTCGGCTAATTACATTATTCAAATTTCCAGATTCAAGGGATTACATTTGCGACCTATCAGGTGTCAATACCTACTTTAATTCAGCTGTTATCTTCTTGCTAAACGGTAAAGCCGCATCAATGTCGGTACTTGTAAAGGACAATTTTAACGGGCTGGAAAGCCCCGCAAGTTTATGCGCCAGCTGTTTAGCAACTTCGGCTAAAACTCGCTTTAATTTCCAGGGCTGTTTCGGCGCTTAGCTTGTTTCTGAAAGTGAAGCGAATTGTTCTGAAAAGCAAATTTACGAGAGAAGTAAGGGTCTTTACAGGTTTGAATGCACTACCAGAGGGAAATATTATTTCTGAAAATGCCGGTATCTCTGAGATCCGTTGTTTGGCCAAATTTTATTCCAGTTTTTATGGCACTTGCAGCTCCGCTCAAGTTTAATAATACTGATCACTTTTCTGTCGAGTTAGGGTACTTCCAGAAGGGCTAGGACGATGAAACTTGGCAGGCACATTACGGACCCGACCAAACTAACTCGTAAATAGTCACTTGCCCGATCCGACCATCTTGGGGGAGGGGGAGTTGGCACAATACGGAAAATAGGGGCATACGTAACTTTCGAATGGGTGATCGGATCTTAATGAAACTTGATATCTGGAAAGGCCTCGTGTCTCGGATGTCTCAATTCAAGTCCGGACAGGATCCGACAAATCTGGGGGGGGGGAGTCGGAGGGTCGAACCGGAAATCCTATGAAACTCTCTGAGTGGAGCGATCGAGATGAAACTTGGTGGGAAGAACAAGCACAAAATCTAGATACATAACTGACAGCACTGGATCAGATTTGATCACTATGGGGGAAGTTGGAGGGTTCCGGAATTCCGGCGATCCGTAGTTATTGTACTTCCAAGTGCGCTAGAACAATAAAACTTGGCAGGCATATCAGGGACCCGACCAGATTAACTTGAAAAGAGTCACTCGCCTGATCCGACCATTGTAGGGGGAGGGGGAGACGGTGGAATCCGGAAATTAGTGACATGCATAACTTTCGAATGGGTTACGGATCTTAATGAAACTTGATATCTTGAAAGACCTCGAGTCTAAGATGTCCAATTTCGCATCCGGGGCCGGATCCGACGAACTGGGGGGGGGGGGGGGGTCGGACGGGAGAACCGGAAATCTTATGACACGCATAGAGTGGATCGATCAGGATGAAACTTGGTGGGAAATACAGGCACAAGTTCTAAGTGCATTAGTGACAGAGCCGGACCGGATTCAGGTACCGAGGGGGGTGGGAGCTGTAGGGGGGTGTCCGGAATTCCGGTGATCGTAAGTTAAGGTACTTCCAGATGTGCTAGGACAAACAAACTTTGCTGGAACATTAGAAACTTGGCACCGTTGGGTTAGACATCGTCACTTCTCCGGTCCGACCATCCCTTAAAGAACTCATCTTAACCGCAAATTACAAAAAATACTTTTAAGCAACATTTACTTTTTCACTATCGCCATGAGCACATGATTCTTTTTCCCATAAGGGTTTTGCTTGGAAATTATTTTTAAGCACCCTTAAAGTGATGTAACTTTTGAAATTTGGCACGCGTATGAAGTACAATTGATCTGACGACAATGGTCAACAAAGCCTTCCTTTTCCGGACCCAATCGTCCGTGTGGAGGTGGAAGGGAAGGGGGATCCGGGATACTGTGACCCGCGTAAGTTACAAACGGGTGATACGAATCTAGTGAAACTTTATGGGTGGTATGAGCACTGAGCAGATGTTCCAGTTCCCTTGCAAGTGCCATATAAGCTTCCAGCTCTTGTTACTCAAACTCTTGTTTTGCCAACGTAGGTCCAATTTCATTAATTTGTCAGTATTTACGATCATTGCGTTTTCTAGTGCCCATGTTTAATGTTAACAGACTATAGTGACAAGTCTTAATGGCGTACCACTTTTGGTGATAACAAATAAACAAACGAGTTTTTGGAAAGCGAATCCTTGAATTTTAACTGAAAAGCCAACTTGTTCGTGTATCATTTAACTGAATACACAAAGTTTTCTGGATTCTGCTAAGGAATTTTTTTATTTCCCACTATCTGCTTAAGTAGTGACGTTTAGAATATCTACGGCCGTCTCCACAATGCAGATTCTACTGTAACGCGACAAATTTGAATCCCAACGCAAATGCGGCTTTTCAGTGGCCAGTGATGAGCTTAAGACTGCTTGTTGCTTGACCAAAATTTGTTCGTATTTTTTTTTGGTCAAGCATACAACAGAGGTACAAGCGCATAGAGGTACCACACATCCGACAGAGAAAGTCGGTTTATTCGATTATTCGTCAACTGCCGCGCAACGTAGTAATGCATTTTCATCGGATATTGGAACCTATTTAAGTGAATAACCGACGGGTAACTAGACTGACGTATTTCAGCCCATTATGGTTAAACTTAAAGATCCCCAGAATCACGCCTAAAGGACCTAGAGATTATTCCACCCTCCTTACAATAGTAACTACTAATTACTGTTTTCGTTCAAGATCGTGAAAAGTTACCGCTTACCAATCCAACCTTCTCGAAATAATAACTATTTGCTACTGCGGCAGCAGCTAGAGGGACTGAATGACGACCAATAAGAGGAGTATCCGTATCCGGAATAAGAAATTTGATTCCTTGCCATGACGGAACAAGACCAAAAGTTTCGATGGGATCCCAAAAATATAATATTTGATCCAGACAATCGGGTCTTGCAGAGATAAAGTCTTCGCCAGACTCCTTGAGCACTTTAATAAAATTTAGAAACAAATTAAGGCAAATGGTAATCATCTAAGAAGACCAAGCTCAAATATGGATTCAGCATGTGTGTTTACCCCTACAGCCTGCGTCATATCTACTTTGACAAAAGTTCCTACCTTACTTCTGCCAAATTTCAGGTTTCAGCCGGATTCCGGATTAATTACTTGTCTTGCAAGAAATTGAAGTTCAAAAACGGATTCAGCGTATCTCTTTACCCTTCTGTAGATCCTCTAATCAACTTCAGCTAAAACTTCAACTTTAAAAAAAAAATCCGATTTCAGCCGGATTTGTGGCGAACTATGTGTCCAGGTAGAAAACGATTTTCACACACTAATTCAGTAAGTAATAAGTAAGTAATTTATTCATGACCCGCCATTTCGGAAAGGCGGAGTAAATGAAGAAAGTAAACAAAACACATACAAACACAGAAAAAGACACTTGATTTTTAATCTTCGGTCAGGAAACAGTGGACGACGTCGTGTGCTGGTTGGGCCCTGTCGTCCATGATTTTTGAAAGCGATGAAGAAACATCCAAAAGGGTAGTACTTGCACCTTGAATTTTGAACTTCTCCGTCAATGTATGGTTATGGCATAATTTCGATAAGTGGAGCAGGTGCTTTGCATATTTAAAATAACATGATCTCATCTTTTTAATCTCCTTCTTTCGCAGAACATGAGTGACGCCAGAACGAAATAGTATAGAAGGAGCGCAGAAGGTGCTGTACAAATTTCCCAAAGCTTTACGATTATAGCGCCCCCGGTTGGGGACGATGCGCCCATAGGCGGTACGGATTGATCTGGAAACTTCTTGAACCCAAGAGCAAAATTTTGACAATGAAGATCTGAATGTTATACCGAGCCACCGTAGAGAGTCTGTTGATTTGACCATGAACGATCCAAGAGAGATAGAAGCTTTGGATACATTCGAACCATTTGACAGAGGGTTGAAATGCAGGTACTCACATTTTGACAGGTTAACTTCAAGGCCAATTTTGAGAAGTTCGGACGACAGCTTACTTACATTTTTTGTGAGTGTGGATCGGCTACGGCTTACTAAGAGCAAGTCGTCTACATACGCTATGTAGCTGAAGGCATGGTCTTTATAAAAGTAAGCAGGATGCAAAGAATCAAGACAAGAAGATATGGCCGATTTGAAGATGTAGGGAGATAAGACCCCCTTGACGAACACCAATGTATGTCTTCTTACTCGTAAAACGAATGTGTAATGAAATTCATACAAAACTTTTACTTTTAACACATTTTCCGGTTTTGGCCGGATTTCGGGCGATCTACTTGTCCGACGAGAAAATAATTTTCATATCGGATTCAGCATGTTTCCCTATCTTTAAATCGAACCTATAATCAACTTCAGATTGAACTTTTAATTTTGACAAATTTTCCGGTATTGGCCGGATTCCGGGCGATCTACTTATCCGGAGAGAAAATAATTTTCATATTCGGATTCAGCATGTCTCCTTACCCCAAACCGGACATCTAATCAACATCAGATAAAACTTTACTTTTAACAAACTTTGCGGCTTTGGCCGGATTCCGGGCGAACTACTTGTCCGGCAAGAAAATTATTTTCATATTCGGACTCAGTATTTTTCGCTATTCTTAAATCGAACCTCTAATCAACTTCAAACTAAACTTTTAGTTTCGACAAATTTTCCGGTGTCGGCCGAATTCCGGGCGATCTACTTGTCGGACGAGAAAATCATTTTCATATTCGGATTCAGCATGTCTCCTTACCCATAAATCGGACATCTAATCAACTTCAGATAAAACCTTTTCTTTCAACCATTCTTCCAGTTTTGGCCGGATTCCGGGCGATTCCGGGTGAACAACTTGTCCGGCGAGAAAAAGGTTTTCATATTCGTGTTCAGCATGTCGTCTTACCCCTTAATCGACTATCTCATCAGCTTTTAAAAAATATTTTGTTCGTCCTTTAATCTGAAACCCCTCCCCCTCCCCTAAATATGCAGCTATCGGGCCCATCTACGAACTCGACCTTTCCATTGACATGAAGAATCCTCACACCGAGTTTCATCAACGAGAGTTATCGCGCTGACAGACGGACAACTTTTGCGATGTCATAGGTATCCCTCCACTTACGTTCTGGGATCCCAAAAACGACTCATACCCGAGAAGCCTCTCGGACTGGTAGACTGATTGTTGATACTTCAGCGATTCTCGAAGAATAGTTCATCTGATACTTTTTGGGGCTCTGCGTACAATGTTAGACCTGCATAATCCCTCCTTTCCCCATTGATTTCCACTAGCTCTGGAAATCTCAGAAAGACAGAAAAAAATGACAGTTGCACTTACAAGCTGGATTTTGTTTGGAAAGATTCAGGAGCTGCTGAGAGATGGTATTGGCTGGAGGCTCTGGTAGTAAGGCATCTTTCCCTTTATTTTGACACTGAAAGGAAATAGGCCATTAGTGAAACAAAAATACTTGCCATATTAATAAGCAAGCTTCCAATGGGCTATTCTCGAGAGAATGAATGGGTTTGTTCCAACCAGAGAATAAAACAAAACAAGGCTCGAGCGTGTTCCATCCTACTTACCGTAGTTACTACGCATGACGTCCGTGTTCCACCCTTCTAACAATAGTTACTATTTCCGTTCCATCCTCACGAAAAGTTACTACGCTGACCGTTCCAACCTTGTCGGAATAGTAACTAATAGTTACCATTTGCTTACCATGCTCGGGAGCGTAGTAACTACGCATCTCTGTAACGTGATTGGTCGGATTCGCCCCTGGCGTGAGATCCTCCTGGAAAATAGAAAAATCGTTCCAGCCTTGACGGCAAAAAGCCAGAATCCGTGACGTCATGTGTAGTAACTACGGTAAGTAAGGTGGAACACGCTCACGAATTCTGGCTTTTCGCCGTCAAGACTGGAACGATTTTTCTGTTTTCCAGCAGAATATCACGCAACGGGCAAATCCGACCAATCCTGTTACACAGATGCGTAGTTACTACGCTCCCGAGCATGTTAAACTATTAGTTATTAGCTATTAGTTACCGACAAGGTTGGAACGGTCAGCGTAGTAACTTTTCGTGAGGATGGAACGGGAATAGTAACTAATAGTAACTATTGTTCGAAGGGTGGAACACGCTGTACATTGACCAAAGGCTAACCTGTAAGGGACTAAATAACCCCAAAACATCAACGAAAACAAATTACAATTACAGGAGAAACCTTTATTTTGCCCCAAGCTGCAATTTCAGGTAATTTGAGGTAATAAAGAAGGTTTAATACAGTGTTGTAGCATTGAGTCTATGCCCCGGATGTGAAATGCAGGTCCTGTAGTACAGAGGACTAAATTTGAACCTGAAAACCTCAACTTGTCATATTATGAATTACGCTTTTTTTGTATTCAAAGGATCGAGCATTCTTTCTTGGTCTATTTATAAATATGCAAAAATAACTGAATAATACAGGGAATATGAAATAAAGAAAGACAGGTCGAGGCAATCTTATTTTCTTATTTTCTTTTTTTATATTCTGGGTCGAGCATTCTTTCTTCGTCTATATATAAATATGCAAAAATAACTGAATAATACAGGGAAAATGAAATAAAGAAAGACAGGTCGAGGCAATCTGTGTTTGTGTTTTATTTATTTTCTTTCTTTTACTCCGTTTTTTTTCAAAATGGTCCAATCCAAGATTATTCTCAAAGCAAGGAACCTAATTTCTATCTTTGGATTATAAATCTGCTGGAAGTATGTGAATGAATGAATGAACAGTGAATTAACAAATCATAGCGCATATTTACAGGTTCAGGGTACATGGGAAGTACAAAAAGTAATTTCCTCCAGAGGAACTGCGAACAAGATTCAGCAGTGGTTATCGGCGCCCGAAATTTTATTTTTATTTTTCCAGCGCGGGGATCCGACAGTAGTGCTGACAGAAATACTGACGTCCCTTGTAGATGTCTCAAAGCTGCTCTCTTTGGCGAAATGCAGTGCAAAATAACACTAGGGAGTACCTCCAAGACCTATGCTTTCCATGCTTTGCAAACGGGCCACACTCGTAACGCCGCCCACTACACTTGCCGCATTTAAAGCGAGACAAACTTGGGGTTTATAAATTTCAGGCAAACCAAAGCTGCGGCCTGCATACACCAAGGAAACAATGAAGACTGTATACTTGAACGACTGAATGAGTTTCATTAGGGACGTTCACTATCACTAGTAGTGCTAGTATTGCTGCTATTCAAGTATTTGTCAATTTTGTCAAGTCTTGGCGGTAGTCCCTAGTGTTATTTTGCTCTTGAGACAGGCGACCGTCTTTTAAGTGACTAAACTGACAGACACCAAGTTTACGTTCGTGCTCTCAGAACCAGAAATAACGGAGAGTAATTGTTCCGTCGCTTGGATGCATCACAACGAAAGAACCATATTGAAAGCGTGGGAATGGCTTTCTTTCCGAGTAAACAAGAGGATTTCTGTGTAATAAAAAGAGCAATTTAGTTATTCTACTTGGCGAAAACATGCTTGTCTCAAATGAGTAGGCTACCCAATCGAAATTCAGAATTGATAAATGACATGTTCTTATCTCAAGACTGCACAATTCTACAATTTTTCTTAGATCGGCAACCTTGGTTGTAGTGTCTGTTTGTGTGTGTGTTGGCGTCGGGGGGGGGGGGAGGGAGTGGGGTCAAACAAACAAGCATAACGCTCCCTGTATGACCATTATGGCCAGTTTATTAATTGTATTAATTACCTACTATAATAATTCAACTGTTATTTCAATTTAAGTCAGCTTGATCAGCCTTGTTTTTAATTCTCTAAGATAATAGATCACTTCAACTAAAAGCAATTAAAATCTCTCCGACCTTCCCTCCCTTCGCACCTTGTCCCGACAAATAATTATCCCTGAATCAACCAACAAGCATAACGTTTATTGTATCACCATCATGGTCAGTTTATTCACTGCATTAATTACCTACTATTGAATTGAATTTTATTTATAACCGTTCTAGGTAGAGACAGAGTATGGTAAAAAAAAAAAAAAAAAAAAAAAGAGCTACGAGCTCATATGGCACTTGTTACGAGTAGGCACGGCTCGGTTATGTCAATGATGTATCTAGTGTTTGCTAGGTGTCTTCCCACCAAGTTTCATCTCGATCCCTCCACTCATAGCGTTTTCCAACATTTCCGGTTGCCCCCTCCAACTCCCCCCAAAAGTCACCGGATCCGGTCCGGATTTTAAGTGGGTCGTCTGAGGCATGAGGTCTTCCCAAATATCAAGTTTCATCGAGATCCGGTCACCCGTTCAAAAGTTATAAATACCTCAAAATTCCAGATTCCGCCTCCCTCCACTCCCCCCACAGTGCCCGAATCGGCTCGGTCATGTCAATGATGTATCTAGTGTTTGCTAGGTGTCTTCCCACCAAGTTTCATCTCGATCCCTCCACTCATAGCGTTTCCCAAGATTTCCGGTTGCCCCATCCAGCTCCCCCCAAAAGTCACCGGATCCGGTCCGGATTTTAATTGGGTCGTCTGAGGCATGAGGTCTTTAGAAATATCAAGTTCCATCGAGATCTGACCACCCGTTCAAAAGTTATAAATACATCAAGATTCAGGATTCCCCCTCCCTGAACTCCCCCCACAGTGCCCGAATCGGCTCGGTTATGTCAATGATGTATCTAGTGTTTGCTAGGTGTCTTCCCACCAAGTTTCATCTGGATCCCTCCACTCATAGCGTTTCCCAAGATTTCCGGTTGCCCCCTCGAGCTCCCCCCCAAAAGTCACCGGATCCGGTCCGGATTTTAAGTGGGTCGTCTGAGGCATGAGGTCTTTCCAAATATCAAGTTCCATCGAGATCCGATCACCCGTTCAAAAGTTATAAATACCTCAAGATTCCGGATTCCCCCTCCCTCCACTCCCCCCACGGTACTCGGATGGGGAAAGAGACTATTTCCAACTTAATCATTTGGGGTCCCTGATACGCCTGCCAAGTTTTATCGTCCTAGCTTATGTGGAAGTGCCCGAACTAGCAAAACCTGGACAGACCGACGGACGGACAGAAATTGCGATCGCTTTATGGCACTTGGCCGAAGGGCAAGTGCAATAACAACAACCAAAATAATTAAAAGCCACTAAACCGAAACATCACGGAGCTCCATGGGTGATTTAAATTTTGCTTCATTCTGTTAATGGATCTTAGGACAACCGAGGAGGATCAGCTATGTACTATATTAGTTCAAGTATTATTTCTATTTAAGTAAGCTTAGTCAGCCTTGTTTCTAATTCTGTCAGATAACACATCACTTCAACTAAAAGCAATTAAATTCACTCCCACCCTCATTATCCCAGAAATCGACCATTATCATTTCGTGGAAAAAACAACAGAATGCGGATTTTCTCCGTCCCGCCTTGAGGGACCCTGGACTAACGACTGACAAGTTTTGCCTTTTCCCAGATCACTACCATAATTAGTCGGGACATGTCCAGGGACGGCACTAATTGGCACCAGAAAAGCTGGCAATCAGTTCTAACAAAAAGTGCAAACAAGGACACCGGAGAGAAAATGAACTGTCCAGCGATTTTCTCGGAGGATTTCTTGGTTCGCATTTCGACCACAAGACCATTCCGTGAAAAGAATGTATATAGGTAGTCAAGGAAGACTCATTTGTCTATACCGCAATGCGTCAAAGCTCGGTCGGATTGTTACAATACGTACAGAAGATCAGGTCGGGCCGTCGTGGAATGGAATTTCTGTCACGATTTTCAGCCGCATCACACATTCCGTACAGAAAATGCGAAAATGTGTCCGCTTAACAGTCAAAACAAAGAAAATAAACGAATCCGTAAATGAATGAGAAGCGTATATTCAAACAATGTTTACAACGGATACGTCAGCTACGATTCTTCATTGGCGGTCAGCATCAGGTTTGTTTCCTTCCCCGACGTTGACCCAGAAGATTGACAGCCTGACGAGGACCCTTGCCAAGAAGAGCCGAAATATCGCTGAGGAAGAATCGTAGCTGACCTATCCGTTGTAAACATTATTTGAATATATGTTTCAAAGTCAGCTTGGGCTCAAAGAATATTTAATGAGAAGAGGCTGGGGGGGGGGGGGGAGTCATTTACACTGTGTTTTGGTTTGGTTTGGTTTCGCTATAGACCCTACCGGACGAACACAGAATGGGACATGAATAAGATAATTTAGCACTTTCTACTGCCCGGTCATATCAACTTTTTGGTTCCAGTCAGCCCTCAATTTTTTCCAGTGAGTCACTAGATAACACCAATTTTCGGCATAAAATCAGTAAGTCACCGGCACGGGATTTCCGGGATGTTTCCTTGCTATCAATTTCCGTACAAGGATCGATCTGGAGATTGTTTTTATGAACACGGTCCACTAGTTGGCCTAGGATCTTGGACACTGACGATAACTAATGTGGTGCCACTTACTCAGTGACACCCCCACGCAGTTACTCACGTCACTGTGATACTGAGCTACGGTAACCGATGTCCCAATTCTGCGACCGTAATGTGGCAAATTGCCTACCAAAATGTTCACGTTCAACATGCGATGGTAAGTGAAGTTTCGTGTAATTTATTTTGTGACCTGGCTACTAAACACTATTCTATTCTATAGAATTCTTACTCGTGCTATGTGTTTCAGTTCTGAAATGCAAAACAGGTAGCGTGTCAGTCGACTAAATGCATGTTAGTGCGTCATTAGTAAAATGGCACTTCTTCAGCCAAACCCCGTGTAAGCATGCAATCAATACAGTTCAAAACGTAACAGTCTAATGGGAATTTCGTTCCAAGGTATTCGGTGCGCTGAACGGCACGTTAACAAATACGTCAACTTCGTCAACAAACTAGACCAATACGACCAGAGCTAGTGTTTGGTGATATTCGATATCGATTCATCGGACCAAGTATTAATACTGAAAACAATATTTTGAATACACAATTAACAAGTTCATATCAAAAGATGTTTAAAAACGCTCTTTGACTCGAATTTTAGTTCTTAAATTTTAGCGAAACGACAGATATTTGAGCGATAAAAACTGTCCCGAAATATCGATAGCGATTGAAAATATCGATATATCGAAATATCGCCCAATAATAACCAACACTGTAACTAGGATTGATTTTCAGGAGCTCTCGCCAGAAGTGGTTCGTTACTTAGTTATTCTCACGGGCCTCCCACTATAATAATAATAATAATAATAATAATAATTTATTGGAAAAAGCCTATATCTCCTTAGTTTTATTTTACCCTTTTTATTTGGCGTCACTTTAGTCCATTGGTCTGCGCTTAAGGTAGTTTGCTTGGTCAGACGGAACCAGACTTTCGGTTACGCAAGGTGCATTTTTTTAATTTATTTTTTAATAACCCCAAATTAGTTTTCTATATATCCAAACTAAAACGAAAAGAGCACCAGCATGCGCTTTTGCCGTAGCTACGCGTAATCTGTATTGTGACATTAATTTCGGTGTGGGACTGGTTTCAAAGGTACTTTCAGACCCTAGGATCACCCTTCAAACTAGGACCCGTAAGTGCATGAATTACATCATCCTGTCTCTAGCCCTAGGCAAGTCACGAAGTTGAGACACTGGGCAACCTGGGCCCAGTTGCACCTGAACCACCTGGACGAGGGGGCAATAAAACGCGACGGCAGTGCCAACAAGTATACAACATTTCAACTTAATATTTGTGATGGCGAACGAGATATGAGACAGATTATGATACGACTGCATGGTCTTCCCCCCCCCCAAATCCTTCGTGTTTTTTTTTCCACTTTCACAGTCGGTTTTATTGGCTAATTCAAAGTAAGAATTTATTCTGACTGCCCTCACAGACTCATGGCCTTCCTGCAGTCAAAGGTTATAATGGCTGTTTAGTACAATGGAAATTTATTAAACACGTAAAAAAAAATGAACTTGAAAAAGTTGATCAAAACGGTAACGGTGAAAACCGAAGAAGAAAAATCCGGCTTGAGCGGCTGCAAGGATGGATTGTTCACAAATGAACACTAAAAAATGACGACTCAACCAACAAGTTTCTTTTGTCAGTGTCAGTGACGCATGACGGAAGCGAGGTCGAGGCCCTTTAGACCAACTCACAGATACGGCACACGGCTAGGGACCAGTTTTAAATCACGCGCGTTTACATCTTGCATTTTTTTCGACTACTACCTAGGTGTCTCCTAAAAAAATCGTAACAACATCACGCGGACACTCTGTTGACATCGCCTGCCAGAAGAAAGGACTGCCAGGTATCCGACTGACAGTGGTCGTTGCTGTTCAGACTTGGAACAATTTGCACTGACACCAGTTTAGCAATTGCCCGGGAAACGGTGAACTTAAAGAGCACGAAGAATCCCTCTTGCTCCAAACGCTCGATAAGTATTTTAATTAAAGGGTTTTCCAAAAGAGGCAAAACAAAAACAAATATTCATATAAAAGGCTTCCAAGTTTTGTAGAAAGGACTGAAAACAACAGCTAACAAGACCGAAGGTTTCGGTGAATCTTTTTTAGACTTTACGATGGGCTTTTTGACCCAGACAATTGTGTCCTGACCGTGTCTTGTATAATTAACCGCATATGACTGAGATCTGACATTCTAGTTACACTTTCACTTATTTACCTAAATGGACCTGAAAACCCGATAAAAATGCGTTACTTCTTTTCAGCTATCCATAGACAATCTATTACATCGAATGAACTTTTTCTTTCGCATTTCTGGTACCTCTATGTGCTTGTCCCTCTTTGCTTGAAAAATTCAGCTACTACAAAGGTAAGCCATTGCCGAAAATAACAGTTGTATAACAAAAGACATTTATCTTATCATCAATTTCCTACTTATTTCGTCCGTGAATTTCCTAGCTTAGCGTCCGTAACTCATGGAAGGTTTTCGTTGAAATTCAAATTCTCTGCGTCTGGGTTAATTTTGGCTTTTCGTGCAACCCGCACACATTCTGAACTTTATTATTAGAGCCCCGGGTGATTTAAAAAAAATAAAAAATCCCTTAGATGACTCAAAATGATTCAGTGTATTCAAATTCCAGACGTAAAAAAAAGCTGTATTTTCAGTTAAACCTTAATGCATATGTCGTAGTAAATAGAGTGTTCCTACTCAAATATTTCCCAGCAGAAAACCTAAAGAAAGGTAAAGGTATCAGCCTATAGAGCGTGTCCGAATCCAGTCGCCCAGGAAAATTTCGCACAAAGTTCTGCAATTAATGTCGCGAAAGTGGCCGAATTAGATAGTTTCATTTCTTCTGTAAAAAGTGGCGACTTTGCCCTTTCAGCAGAAGAGAACAAAAACTTTGAGCAATACGGCAGTGAAAATCCGCCGATGTTCCGCATAATTAGCGGCTGAAAATCGGCGCGTACTTTCATCGCGACCACCGATGGGGCTTTATAAATCCTTTGGAATGTGATTTTTGATGACTCTGGGGACAGTAAGCAGTATGCTGTTGGGAATTAGGTCAAACTTGAGGAGTTTCAGTTCAAATTCTTTCAAAAAAGAGTGAACACAGCATGGTTTTTACATTAAGCTTTCTGGGATTGTGAGAAAAGGTAGAACCATTCTAAACCAACTCTATTTTTGCCTTATATTTTTTTTCGTTTGAAAAGTAATAATTTAAGTACATTTTCCTGTCATCCCACAGTGAAAAAAGTACCGTATTATTTGTATTGATATTAATTCAAATGAATTTAATCTGTTATTTTTTAACTTCAAACAACCATCTGTAACCATTTGTTTTAGTGTTTTCAGGCCATTTTGGCCTAGAAAACTCCTACTATTCATTTTCACAGATCGTCACTTCAGCGCGCCTTCCGCTTCTTCCTGAAAATTCCGCATAAAATGCTGCATCGTCGCAGCATTTCTCGTGACATTTTTCGCGGCATTAATTGCACGTAAAATTTTACAAAAATTCTAGTCCGAAACCAAAACGTTACAAAAATTGCAGAGTTAATGTAGCATTTTCTGTTCAAAAGTTGAATTCGGACACGCTCACAGTGTTGATCTCCAATTCTCTGACCTAAGCCACGAAGTGGAATGGGCGATTAGGGGCTAGCCATACTGGTGCGGTCACACACCCTTCCTGTTACCTTCCCCAGATTTCTCCGGGTACCTATTATCTTACAGGGTTGCTCCACAAACCCCCGCCCCAAATCAAACGGTAGGCAAAACCGAGACTCGAACCAGCGACCCTTCGCCGAAGAAGTCTGGCGTGCTAACCATTCTGCTAGGAACGGACCCAGCAGAGATTCTCGGCAGTTTTCGGCTCCCTTAGTTTTGATGAGAAACGTGTAACACTTGGATAACCAGTATTTCGAAACCTCAAATACAAGATTAAACGGAACGTACCAGGTCCGTGTCCAGAAATTTATTTCGTAGGGGGGGGGGGGGGGGGGGGGGGGTGCCTGCGGGTCGGACCGAAAAGTAAAAAAAAGACAAGAGACCAGATGTTAAAACCGATAAGAAACAAAGATTTGTGCCATGTTTCGGGGGGGTCAACCCCTACCCCCCCCCCCCCTCTATACGACCCTGGGACGTAGGATGAAGCAGAAATATAGGTAAGATTTACAATGATAAGCAGCAGCGCCTTTACATTAGCGGAGTAAGTATTTCACATTGTAGGTGTGAACCACAGATTTGCTGGTTTGACTTGCTCCGGTCCGACTACCTCGGGTGATAATATTCGTTTTCCATAAGTCTGTCGTTGCGTCATTACGACTGAAAGGCGAACTTGTAGACGATATATGATCCGAACAGTATCGTCTACGAGGGCGCGCGTTAACCCCTTTTTAATTTTAATTATAGGGAGGAAAATAACCCAAGTCTTTCCATTACGAAAACACTGTAGTTTTTGCTTAGCTACAACAAACAATATCCCTCAGGACAGTCCTTCCAGCAACTGGAATATAAGCCAATGGCTGTGAACCAAAGGTTCCTCAGTACCACTGTATCAACGAACAGAGACTCTTCAAAAATGTATCCATAACTGTTATTTTCAAAGGTTCTCGATCGAGCGATTAAATCTGCGCTAAGTACAGAGACTGACAATCAGCCTGAGAAAGAAGCTTGAACCAGTCAACATGGTCAACGAACTCTCAAAAAGCTCTACCGAACATCAGCCAAGTCGTTTCAATATGGCGAAAGGCTTCTGTGAACAGTTATAAAACAGGATTCTCCAAAAGATAAAGAGAGCCAACGTTTTAAAACTGCATTTTACTGGAAAAGTTTCTTGGTCGGAACTGGTATACTTGGCTGCAATATAATTCATATTGCTCCAACTTGAATAGTTGCCGGTGTATATTTGTGAGTTTACTCGACACAACAACAGGTTTAAGTTTGAATCAAGCCAGATTTCAAACTTAAAACAGCCTACGACATTTCTGTTGGTTGACAGATTAATTCGTGCGAGTTTATTTAATTTTCGGTGTGTCTTCATGAGCTCAATAAAGTAATCAATTTAGTTTAATTGTGCGGCAAGCTATGTTTTCTGTAGCCTAAACAAACAGGGAATGGAGATCGTCATCATTTATCGAACCTCGGATGGCATCGAAGACGCTTCCGGCCCTCACAAAAACCGGGAGGTACCAGTCTCTGCTTGACAAAGATCCAAAAAACAAAGATCCTAAAAACTTATTTTCGTTGGTTTCTTCGTTGATTTTTTTTTTTTTTTTTTTTCTGTCGCCAGTCAGATTTCAGGAGTAAAACATTATCTTCCTACGAGAAGCAATCGATTTCGAGAAAGAACCGACATAAAAATGAAACGAGACACTGACAATATTCGCAAAGGCAAAGGACATGCTGGCAATTCGAACTTACAGACACTAAATTGCTAATTATTCGATGATGATTCATATTGATCCTGGAAAGAAATTAAGACTCTCACCGAACCATGTCCAGGTGGGTGGGCAAAGGAGCCGAGCAGCAACCTAAAGGAAATGACTGTATGTGCTTTGGCACCGTCATTGACCGAAAGGGTTGCTCAGTTCATGGAACAAAGAAGATTTGATTTCAACCAGAAATAGCATATTTTGAGGACCCCTTTAAAAGTTTGGAACGTGGGAGGAGAAGACAAAGCGACAAGGAGGGGTGGAGATTTAGGGCTTTACGATGCACAGTGGAGCAAAATAAAAACTACAGTTTCAACGAACAGTTAGTTTTGTTGTTTATTCTATTACCATATTTTATAGTAAATCTGCTCAACCTCTACCAACATTCTGCCCTGCCAGCCCACAACATTCTTAGTCATTTTTTTTTCTTATCGTGAACCCTTTTATATGTCAATATATGTATGTATTTATTGTGTTTTAAAAGTGTGTCTAAAGACCGTAAACATTCTTATTTATTTTGATCTGTTTATGTGTTTTCATTCGTGCCTTTACTTTGTTTTCTACAAATCCGCACACTAAAGAAAAAGGGTAAAAAATAAAAATAAAAAGTAGCCTACGGTATTAGCCACTGCCAAAGGACGAAGACTCCTAATGAAAGCTCTTCAGAGCAAAACATCCCCTAGCTGTCAAAAGCACACATATGGTAGCCTACATCATCTCTTATACGCACATGTCCACATGGGCATATATTCCCAGGTTCCGAACAATTACTATTATATCTTCTCCCTCAAATAGGACATTCATTTCGGACTCGAGCTTTTAATGACCCTCAGTCCATTATCGTCCGTATATTGCCCTAGGCACACTTTCGAATAGCCAATTACAGTATCCTAATTGAAATTCTGAATCTAATGGCAATCCGAGTGTAAGGTCCTGGAATGGAGGAAGGAACGTCCGGGCTAGAACAACTGAGGAGATAAGTTGTAATACCAAAAAGGAAGTTGGTAAATATACTTAAAGTACTGTTGACACCAGTTTCGAAGATTGCGAGATCGATCCTTGCCTTTTCTGGATACTTTTTTCACGAAAACTCCCCAAAACGAAAAATTACATCTAAATGAATCCGAGGCGCAAAGCTGAATGAATTCAACTTACACTATCAGAAATTTCTGAACGTTAACAAAAGGATACACAATAATTTTCAACAGAAATGCCATAACACGCCATCTGTTGGCACAATATTTTCGTCTGAACTTAGTGTTACTTTTTCGCTAAAAGTAACGTTGCAAACCATAGTCTATATGTAAACCCCCAGCTTCTAGCCCTATCCCCTTTTTGGCCCATAGTTACAGTGACTGACAAGAAATGTATATGTTGGATTTATTTTAAGTATGTTAAGTTTTTACTGAAATTGCCACTCTGGATTAAAAACACCCATGTTGCGATAAAATACGGTATTACAGATCCATATCAGCAGATAAAAGACCGGCGTGATCGTTTTGCGGCGGGCTTGGACATAAGTCATAGTTTGTATCTTGCTATGTTGTAATTTAGTCTTTATGTTCAATGTATTTAGCTGGTGTAGATCTATTTCAGTTGTTGTTTTTTTTTCTTTCGTTTTTCATCTTTTCATACTCTATTTAAGACGAATTGTTTGTCATACAAATGGGTAATAAATATCATCATCACCCTCATACTGCTAATGTCATACAAATGGGTAATAAATATATCATCATCACCGTCATACTGCTAATGTTTTAACACTTGAAGGCTCATAAAACAATTCTTCTGCCACATCAACAGACAGTTTTATTACCTCAAATTATGAATCATTTACTGTTTAAGAGTTAAAAAAAAAAAATGGGGGTAATTAAGTTGGTGGTTTAAAAATGGAAGACGGTGTCTTGAAAGGGGCAAGAGTAAGGCCTTAATTTATTTTGCTTTGATCGTCCCGGAAAAGCCACGATGGCAACAAGCGCTGATGAGACTGCAACAATTGCTGACAGAAGAAGGGAGTTGAACGATAAATGATCGGCATAACTGCTATAAATGAGTGAACTATCAAATAATTGCGTAATTGTTAAATATTCGCTAGCCCGTCAGATTATAAGAATTGCAAAATTGCCAGCAACTATTCCCCCAGTAAGCCCGCATAGATGACCAGTGTTTTCTTTCTTATCTATTTTCATTTATTCTCCAAGACGTTAGAGATGACTGATGTACGACCAATTTACAAGATCTGCCCATGCTGCAATGGCGCCATTCTCATTTACTGTAACTGTTTACGTTACGGGCAGATTAACTGCACTGAACTAACTGCACTTTTCTATTTTCCCACCAGAAAACTGTATTCAAAAACAAAAATCCATTAATTGCTTCCTGGCAACTGGTGCTGGTATGTACCACTTGTTCCCATTTTTTGTATGGATAATTTCAGACTGCCAAAGCAACTGCAAATAATCGACTTTTACACATAATAAATCGTAGTGACCTTTAAATACTCGCAAGTTTTGGTCGGAATTGACTGGCATGACTTGGGCTCGATCCCAGTTGCCTTTTTGCATCTGTTTGTTCTCAGCTGGAGCAAAATGCAATAATTGCAATATAAGCCAGAAATAAAAAAATCTAGTGATTCGGAATAGAAAAATCAAGGAATAAACAAGATTGCTACAATAGGTCCATAGACATGGTTTCAAAATCAGGGCCAAATCAGAAACTTTGAAAAAACCATTCTGATAGCTGAAAGACTTATAATTATCTTGTTCGTACGTGACCGGTCAGGCATGCTTGATCGGCTGCGGCATTTCCAGTCCTGTCAGAAATTGATGTCGGTCCCCAAAGGATTTTACTGAAAAATAAACATCTTCTAGGACTACCTCCATGAGCCCGTAAAGCTTGAGTATTGGCATAGACTGACTTCACTGATCCATTAGTTTCTGAGCGAATTGTAAGTTTCATTCGTTCGCTTGGTGCTGGTCACTCGCAGACAGACAGATATATAGAGCGTGTTCCACCCTACTTACCGTAGTTACTACGCATGACGTCACGAATCCTGGCTTTTTGCCGCCAAGGCTGAAACGATTTTCCTATTTTCCAGCACGATCTCACGCCACGGGCGAATCCGACCAATCAGGTTACAGAGATGCGTAGTTACTACGCTTACTAGGCTCCCGAGCATGGTAAGCAAATAGTAACTACTAGTTACTATTCCGACAAGGTTGGAACGGTCAGCGTAGTAACTTTTCGTGAGGATGAACGGAAATAGTACCTATTGTTAGAAGGGTGGAACACGCTCATAGTATTAACTGTAAAAGCACTAACGGGCTATTGTTAGTACCTACGACAAATCTAATAAAAAAAAAAAAAAAAAAAAATTCAATACTAATCCCTTCGTTCCTACCAAAACCAACAAAGAGAACAAAACTCTAAAAAAATGTCTCTATTTAAAGAAAGGGCTCTTGTCACACTCCGTTTCTGACGCTTCAGGTTCAGGTTCTTTTATTTCGAAAATACTTTTGTGACAATAAATTTTGACCGCTGGGGGCCGGGAGGGATACGAGCTCATTAGCTCGGCCCCATTTTAAACACTGACTATATGTATATAGTATAAATGAGTCGTTCTTCTGTAAATACGCACACTTGTTAGCAAATGTTCAGTTCCTGATATAACTTTAAAGTTGGAGATATTGCACAGAAAACTCTCCGGTACGGCTTATGCGCGCCTATCCCCTCACCACCGTCTTATCCGTTTGTATCGTTGATTTTGTGTATATTTCGTTTTCTTTTTTGTGTTTGTTTACTTATTCCTACTCCACCATATTTACTTCATGTATCGTGTGGATGATAAATAAATTACATTAAATTAAAAGAAAGGAAGACTCGTTCCATTCCGTATACTTACACACGCCATACCCAACTCTCCACGATAAAAGAAAAAATAAATAATAAAATTAACAACAAGCCGTGGAATGGAACACTAAGTTTTTTCTAAAACAAAATTAATAATCAAGGGTTGGGGATTTGCCGGGATAGCTTAAACCGGAACGTATCATATTTTAATATTAGTAACACTTATGTTACGCTGCAGAAACACTGTTCACATAATCGTGCTTATTGATAGGCAGGTCCATATCCAGGAGCTGCGGCAAAATGCCGGCGGCTCGGACCAGAAGGTAAAAACCGAGATAAAAACGGCCAGAAAAAAAAATGCAAAAAACACAAAACAAACAAAACATAGTTGACACTCTTATTTACACATGGGCAATCTAACGTCTACATATAGATCAGAGGTTAAAGCCTATAAAAAACGATTTATTTTTGTATGGTTCGGAGGGTGGTTAAACCCCCTAGCCCCCCCCCCCCCCGATACGGCTCTATTTAACGTCTTAATGAGAATAGGCGGCAGATGTGCCTCTTGTTTCAATATCGTGACATTCTGACCTCGCTTCAGTAAAGTAGGACCCCCTGTTTGAGCTATCTGAAATCGATCCAAGATTCTCGATAACCTTTCACGTCAGTGGATTCATAGTTCTCGACTCTTCAAGCAGATCGTAGAACCAGCTAGAGTGAGGATAAGAGGGAGGTAAACCTTTTTCAGACCCTGGAAGAAACAGGAGTGACTCCAGGTATTTTAAAACAATATGTACATATAGTCCGACGAAAGTAACGGATGAGAATAGCCGGGAAATACGACATTTGCAGTGCATTTTCTGAATCCGAATTTTGCATACGATCTCGGAATCCGACTGTGTTCGTGCACGCTACTTAAAGGAGTTACCTTGGAATCATCCTCGCATTTTCTAATGTATATAATAGAGGTATGCTTCTTTGTATTTTTGAACGGTCATCGAACACAAGACTAAAACCCATACCAGGAAACTGTTACTGCAAAATACTTCCCATAAACGTTTATGTCATGTCCAGACTATCATTTGTGAGCTGAAACTTTGAAATATTTGCTCCTTATTCTTCCTGTTTCATATTTCAAATTTTCCATAAGTTGCTAAGCGGCACGTAACTTCAAAAATTAAGATGGCCATAAAATCAAATAGCATAACACGGGAAGGAGAAGCATATTTAAAAGTAAAAACAAAAATAAAATTAGCCCTGCCAGTGGTTGTCTGAAACAGTTGGCTGTCGGCTTATGTAACATTTGTTATGTTTCCTTTTCATTGGAAAAGTTAGCACCACAAACCCCGCCCCAAACCAATCTCTAGGCACAGTCCGAGACTGGCGTGCTAACTTTACCAATGAAAAGGAAACATAACAAAAATAAAATTAGCCCTGCCAGTGGTTGTCTGAAACAGTTGGCTGTCGGCTTATGTAACATTTGCTATGTTTCCTTTTCATTGGAAAAGTTAGCACGCTAGTCTCGGATTGTGACTACAGATTGGTTTGGGGCAGGGTTTGTGGGGTAACCCTTTAAAACAAGTCAAAGTCCACCCAGCTTAAAATGGGTAACTGAAGGAATCTCGGGAAGGTGACAGGAAAGGTGTGCGAACACACCATCATGGCTAGCCCCCATTCGCCCATCGGGCTGAGAATCGGAAACCAGCACCGCCAGTTAGGCCTGTATAGACTGATGCTGATACCTTTACCCTTTTACCATTGTATAAAACTGTTTTATAAGCAAGAAGCAAAACCAAGGCGGAGTCTAATAAGCATGCCTCTAGGCCTACTGTAGATCCGCCGCTTCCAACACGTTAGTTCAAACCAGGACTCGGTACGACTATGGGACCATCTGGTGGCGCAATTCGGAAAATACACTGCTCAGCACTGTCAAAATAGCTCTCAATAGAACATAATTTCTAATTGCTAGTATATAACAAAGCGTCAAAAATGCTCAATATTACTGTTTATTTTTTATTCTGCAGCTTCACTGTAAAAAAAAAAAATCTCCGCTTTCAGATAACTTTAAGTGCAGTATTATAGCGCTTTAATCCTCTCATCGGAGTTTAACTGTCTGAACTCGGAATAAAAATCTCCGAAATCACTGATTCACAATTACTGAAGTCCCATGTATAAGAGACTTTTTCCAGTGTTAAAAACCGGACACACTTTCCAGAAGAATAGGTGTCAGCTAGGGTCAATGAATACTAGCAGACCCAACAAATAACGTACGAGCCAACGAGAAGGATGGGCGAATTGCTCTAACGGATTGAAACTGGCTTCTGCAATTTGAGAGCAATGTTGGGATGTCGCAAAAATCATTCATATCGACTAATCAACTTTCTCCCGCTCAGATCAAAATGTTTGAGTCAAAGCCTGGCTTCCTAATAGTAATTTACTGTCAATATTGACCAGTATCCGGTTCCGCTGGGTAGGGTCAAGAACAAATAAGCACCAGAACCATTGTCTCCCTACCTCTACAATACGACCTTGAGGAGTCGAATAGATTCCTATACCATGCACTATGCAAACGAGCGGGAGGGTAGGAGATACGCGGAACATAACAGTTTCTTACCTCTATAAACAGCTATATCGCAGTAAAGCCCCGAGTAAGATATTTCCAAAGTAAAAGCCGATTGGTTGTCTGGACGCGCTGCAACGCGGGTCAGCACGCCTCCCGCACCTTTTCCTCTGAAATGCGCAATGGCGAAGAGGGGTATCAACTCATAGCTCAGCAAATACTCTATTTCAGCTCAGTTTTCTCGGGGTATCCATAGCAGGGTTGCCACATGTCGCACGATAGTGTGAACTGTCACTCTATTTTGTTTTGTCAGTCTTGTCCTACGTAGCACATAAAAATCACTGTATTTCAGAAAATGACCAAATGTGTCATTTTTGCAGCACGGATTCCGACCAGAACAGACTATTTCAAGTTTTTTTTTCATGAAAGTTAAGTTAAGATGCGTAATTTTTACAGAGCCGATTCCGACCAAAAGCGAACAGTTCATGAAACTAAATTTCGTTCCCGATTCACTCTCTGTTTTGGGCCAAAAGTCACTCTCTAAATGTTTTTTTTTCTGGCAACCCTGATCCATAGTCGCTTCATGGGACCAAAGACGGACGTTCTATTGGCATATTTGTTCTTGGTAGGGTGCAGTCCCTCTATGTAGGGAGAGATCAAGGCATTTTTATAATGAGTATCTTACCGTCTCATTTAGCAATCTCATGTAGATGTTGATAGCTCTGACGCCTGGGATGTAGAAGGAAACTCGAATCTGAGTTCCATGTAGTGCGTGGTTGTTCATCTGCCGCATGGTTGTCTCAGCGTCCACGTGGTCCGAGAACTCAACGAGGCCCCAGTCTTGTGGTGCGCCGCCACGAAGAGCAATCTGGAAATTAACGAATACTTGAAGAACCCGTCTACAATTCCATGCACTCTACTTCTGCAATCGCTCCTTCCATTCCTAAGCCCGAAAACCTAAATTCCATATGGTACATTCCAGCCCCTCTAACGACAACTGATTTTGACACTTTTTAGATGCGTATCGGGCTCCCGGCGCTTGTTTGCGAGAGCACACGGTCGTACGAAAAAATGGTCATGATAGTATTACATGTTTCTGATGGAAGTCAGACTTTTAAATCACTGGTTAAGGAACATTTATTAAATAAATATGATTTTTAGTTCTTTTTTTGTTTGGAGTGTACCTGACTATGGGTTTTATTCAATTTGTGTGTGTGTGTTCTCTGTACGAACTTTGCTGGGTTAGTTTATTTTGCCAAGACCCTTGGACAGGCTAGTGCTTTCTGGGGTGTCCTATATGCAATTTTTCTCTTATTGTTGAATAAATTCCTCTCTCTCAGATGGACGGCATGCTTTAATTTACTTCAGTTTAGTATTTTTTTCTTGTTGACACAAATCAATGTCCACACTGAAAACATTCCCATCCTAAGAGAGCAGTGTCCGTAACGGGTGGCAGTATTTATGATTCTACCGTAGTAGAGGACTTCTTTAAACACTTACTTGACTTTGAAGTCATCACCACATTCGTATGACACTTGCCCTTCAACCAAGTGTCATATAGCGATCGCAATTTCTTTCTGTCCGTCGGTCGATCGGTCGGTCCGGGTTTTGCTAGCTCGGGCACTTCCATTTAAGCTAGGACGATGAAACTTGGCAGGCATATAAAGGACCCCAAAAGATTAAGTCAAAAATAGTCACTTCCCCGATCCAGGCACCGTGAGAAATCTTGATGAAACTTGACATTTAGAAGACTCAGACGACCCGCTTCAAATCCGGATCGGATCCGGTGACTTTGGGGGGAGGGGGGAGCTGGAGGGGAGAACCGAAAATCTTGGGAAACACTGTGGAAACACTGAGTGGTGGAATCGGGATGAAACTTGGTGGGAAGAACAAGAACAAGTCCTAGATGCATCACTGACATAACATAACCAGAACGGGTCATCGGAACGGAATAAAACTTGGCAAGTGGAAAGAGCCATTGTCTTAGATGTTGGATCCGATACTTGTGGGGGGGGGGTGAGACGTACACCGAAAATTTCGTATAACGCTTAGAGTCGAGGGATTGAGATGTAACTTGGTGGGAACAACAGGCATTAGCCTTAGATACGTAATTGATAGAACCAGGTCGTATCGGGGCTCTGTGGGGGGAGTTGGAGCGGGTCTTTCCCGGAATTCCAGTGATCGCCAGTTAGGACAGTTCCAGATGTTCTAAAGGTGATGAATCAGGCAGGCATATTAGTGATTTAAGGACCCGACACATTGTCCTAGCAAAACTGTTCCTGGATCCGACCATCTTTGGGGGAGTTGAGGAAAGGGGAATCCGGAAATCAGTGACTTCGTAAGTTGCGAACGGTGGTCCGATTCGAGTGAAATGTATGGGTGATAAGAACTGATGACCTAGACAAGTAAAACATGCATCGAAACCACATGCGGCCACGGTTGAGGGAGTGTGGGGGGGGGGGGTACATGCACAAAATCCGAAAATTGGACAGTACAGAGTTTATGCAGCCTTGAGTTGTTATCTGGCGTCCGGACCGGTTCCGGCCAAGGTAGGGGGGGGGGGGGGAGGGAGAAATTTGCTGATAGGCTCTTCTCCGATTCGAGTCAAACTCGATTGACGGGAAGAGGAGATGTCAGAGATGTCAGAGATGCGACATTTATGTTTCCGAACTTAGCCACAGTGGGGGTAGTTGGGAGGGGAGTCCCGGAAATGTGGCTCGCATAGGGGTCAAAACAGAGATCACATGCCCTGGATGACGTATTTTAGGGTTTGAACCGGATTCGCCCACGGGGTGGGGGTATCGGATTCGCTCAGATTCGAGTGAAACTTGATAGGGTGGAACGAGAAAAGGCTTCAGATAATCCATTTAGGAGTCCAGATCAGATTCGACCTTGGTAGGGGGAGTCGGAGGATGTTACCGGACGTATAGCACGTCTAGGGACCAAACAAGTGGGTCTATTGGGTTGAAACTTGAAAGGTAAGAAATTCATTTGCCCAAAATGATCCGAGGCCATAATGGAAATGCTCAGACTTGAGTGAAACTAGACATCCTATTTCTACGTCCAAACCACATTTTTGGATGGCGGGATATTTTGTGACGTTCTCACCCAGGGGCTTAACGACTGGAGGGGGACGCCCCCCCCCCCCCCAACAGTGTTGGCAAGTCGGTAAAAAATAACCGAGTCGGCGCGAAGCGCCGCGATTTTTCATCAAACAGTCGATTTTTTTTTTCTCATGAAAACAGTCGTTTTTTCTGAAAATAAGTCGATTTTTTAGTGGAGTGTTCCTTGGAACAATCCACTATTGCGTGCGCTGTAGCAGCTTTCAGCTTTCGGTTTTCACCATATTTTGTGGAACTCATAACTCGTGAACGAGTGCAAGTGTCAAGTTCAAACTTGATAAATTTGGGGGTATTAGGGTCTAGTTGTGCCTTTTGGGGATCCACCCCCCACACCTACCCGGTTCAGGGGCAAATGGGCCCAGATTGGCCAGTTATGCCCAGTTCATAACTTGACCAGAACTGGACATACGACGATGGAATTTCTGGGACGTGTAGATCCTAGGGCTCGGAAATTGCTTTTAAAGTTGCACCTCCCCAACCTACCCCGTTCATGGGCAACTGGGCCCAAATTGCCCATGAAAAAAGTTTTACCCGTGACTAGAATCAAAATCTAAGCTGGTATACTTGAGGGAAAAAAAGGTGTAAATACGCATTTTGATGGGTATTGGGGTGATCGGTATACCCCCCCCCCTCCCGTTTATGGGCAGCTGGGCCCAGATTTCCCATGAGTTAAGTTCTCCAATGACAGGTCTGAAGTCCATGTGAAGTGAAGGGGAGATATATGTCTTGGGATGAGAAATATCTTGGTTCTAAAGCTATCTGTATATAAAATATGATAAGCATTTTACTCTTATACTCCACGCCTGGGCGCTTGCGCAATTGTTGTCGAACAGCCGGTTTTTTCTGAAAATAAGTCAACTTTCTTTCAAAACTGTTTTTTTTTTTTCTTTCTTGAAAACAGTCGGTAAAAATTACCACCAGTCGGTAAATGCCTTGCCCCCCCCCCAAATATTTTGACTAGTAACGCCTCTGTTCTCACCTACTTCCTTGTACCACCTACTCGTAATAAGTGCCATATGAGGTCGTAGCTCTCCTTTTGTTAAATAAGACACCACAATCACAGTGCATCCACTCAGAAGTTCTATGGACCACTTAAAGAACTGCTTTGACACTTGTATTTTACTGTTTTTGCTGTTCGTGGATGAAATGGCACTGCTTAAAGTTGATTGTTCAAACAAGCATAACTTTACTGCACAAAAAGGAAAATAAGAAACAAACACAAAACAGACAATAGAATTCTTATCTCTAAATTGGTTTCTTATCTATGTTCTAGATGAGGTTCTCGCTTTTCCATTCTATTTTCCGGCACCGTTTTTATCCTGAAACGGACCTCTCAGCTCCATCACAAGCTACCACTCAGTATTTTTAATTAAATCTCAACGGCCCAGCCCCCCCCCCCCCCCCACACTCACGACTTTTTGCCCACCGACCAAGGAAAGGGAAGCCCCTCGAGGCGACGTTTTTACACCAGATTGAATGACTTCTCGAGAGACCACAGTAAGATGAGAGCGACACCCTGGATACGTATTAGTGGGAAAGCTATCCCACTTATGACGGGGGAGCACGAAAGCTACGAAACGTGGCAGAGAATAAATTGTCTTAAAAGAAAAACAAAAGAAAATGGGGTTTTTAAAAGCAAACGAAAAAAAATGCAAAAAAACACCTCCCTTCTTCAACACAGACGGAAAATTTTGAGGAAAAATGCAAAAAATTGGATGAAGATCATCAAACGAGACAAACCAAAACACAAAAGAGAATCAACGAACAACCGAAAATAAAAAACCAAAATTGGAAGAATTCGAAGAACCCTAAATCAAACACGAGCCACTCACCAATACCTGAGAATAACAATTACAATACTGTTCTAGCTCGGTACTGGCGAGTGACTGTCACCAAGACCAAATAATCAGATAGAAGTTCCGTCTTGTGTCCCATGCATCGACTTTGGATACCACGACAAAATCGAGCGGAGCTAGAAGGACTTGCTCTAGTTCACACGAGGCTACCAATACGCACTAAGGTACTTCACAAATTTGAGTTTGTAGCGCAATCACCTCACTATCCAGTTCGGCACTCTCGCTTATTCGCCTATCCATCGAGACATATTTTCTGAACGACCATCCTTTCCAAAGCAGCCAACGGTAACAGGTCTACCATTTGTTGCCAGTCTACCGTTGTGCCAGTCTATCGTTGTGCCAGTCCGTAAGGAATCCGTCAAGGGGCGATCACTTCTCCGCCAGTTTACAATAACAGTATCATTGATGCGCAAGAAGTAGTGTGTATTTGTTGTATTTTAGATATTTCTTTAAGACATTATGCGGATGATATTTTGAATCTGAGCCGGTACGTTAAGCCTATTGAAGAAAATTTTGCCGTCCTTTCTGAGTCTTATTCTAATTGTGTTGCGAGAGCAACACTTTGGTTTTGTCCTCGTTTTTTTTTTTTTTTTTTTTTTTTTTTTCCTATGACTCCGATTTCATTTTATTCCTGGTAACTGAGAAGGGTCTAACCTGTGCGGTTTTTACGGAAAGTGTGGACCTTAGGCCGGATTGACGAATATGACATTACATTTTGGAAAGCTCCGTAGAACTCTTGCCTGGGGCCAATAAGGATGGTTTTTGCTTGTCATCGAGCCAGAGCCTACGGTTTGCGAAGTGAAGTGGAGTTGTATAGCCTATGTCAGAGAGGACTATCTGAAGTTGTGTAGCGAACCTTTCGTTTCATCAAAAGATGTTTCTGCTTTCGAGTGGAAAGCTCCGTTCTAGCACGCAAGCAGGCAGGCACCAGTTTCAAATTGAAGATGGACTAAAATCTATAAGTGTTAAATATATGCGGCAGTTACCCGGCCCCACAGCCAACATATCTTCTTTGAGTGATAAATAGAAAAATCTACAGAGACAAAAAAGTGGCTTTTTCCCACGGGTCCGAAAGTGCTGCCATCTATTGTTTCTGTCTATGTCTGCGACGATTTCAGCTGAGTTTATAATTTTTTTTTTGTTGCACTTTGGTTTGTGGTAGAGTAACGGTATCAGATGTGCCTCTTAAACTTTAAAAGTTCTCTCATTGCTAAAGAAACTAGAGCTTATCCTTTGCTCCTTTCTAAGTCGTGACGTTAGAAAGTTGGCCTACGGCAAAAAAGTCAACTTTTGAACTAAGACAGGTAGAATTTTTTTTTCGACGGCAATCGATAGCCATTGATGGGCTGATCAAAGTATATGTCATCCATTTTTTGGTACAAAAATTCCTTCATGAGATACACCAGTTTGAAAATTTCAAAGGGGTTGACAACTTCATAGTAAGGTACATTGAAACCAAAAATAGGCGATACCAGTTATGATGCATATCGGGGACTTTTAAGCAACAGTCGACTGTTAGCCCATAATCATCTTCGGTAATGAGGGGTTTGCAGCTTTTGCTAGTTGGTATACCTGTTATTTGTTTCCGGTGTATTCGATGGTAAGAACGATTTGGTTCCCAATGGTAAGATATGCAAGGGACTTGTAAGTAATAATCGGCTGTTATGCTACAATCATCTTCTGCGATGATGGGTTTGCAGCTTTTGCTAGCTGGTGTACCCATTATTTGTTTCCGGTTAACTTAATGTATATCACGGGAGAGGGACTTGTAAGTAGGAATCGGTTCACGAGGGGTTAGGAATTTTTGCAAATGGGTGCACATTGTATTCGATTTCTATAAATCTGACGGTAAGAAAGTTTGTGTCGATGGTCTATCAATGTAACCGAGGATTAACTGTTTACACAACGGATACAAACGAAAATGTAAAGCAATGAGGTAGTTTCATAATAATTAATAGTGTCATCTATGGTATTTTAATCCTGAAAAGTTACGGATAGCTTTCTATTACCAACTAGATTATATAAGTCACGATGTCTACGATTGAAAAGGATAAAGTACAATTGACTGCAAAGTTAATTTAGTCCCTTCTTCCTATATTATTTTGGCGTTGTTTTTACAACGCTGAAGAATGCCTTTTGATCATATGATTAATTTTTTTAGAACATCCCGTTTAAAAAGCTTATGCTATAATCATCTTCAGCGATGAGGGGCTTGCAACTTTTGATAGCTGGTATATCCATTATTTGTTTCCGGTGAATTTGATGTCAATCACGGGAGACGGACTTGTAAGTAAGAATCGGTTCACGAGGGGCTAGAAATTTTTGAAAATTGGTGCACATTGTATTCGATTTCTGTAAATATGACAGTAAGAAAGTTTGTATCGATGGTCTATCGCTATAACCTAGGATTAACTGTTTACGCAACGGTTACAAACGATACGGTAATGTAAAACAATAAGGTAATTTTGTAATAATTAATAGTGTCATCTATGGTATTTTAATCCTGAAAAGTTACGGATAGCTTTATAAATCAACTAGATTATATAAGATATTGTTCCAAGTTTTCATCCGTCACGATATCTACGATTGAAAAGGATAAAGTTCTACTTCGACGGCAATCGATAGCCGCTGATGAGCTGATCAAAGTATATGACATCCATTTTTTGGTAAAAAAATTCCTTTATGAGATACACCAGTTTGAAAGTTTCAAGGGGTTGACAACTTCAGTAGTAAGATACACACTGAAACCAAAAATAGGCGATACCAGTTGTGAGACTTTTAGGGGACTTGTACGCGACAGGTGACTATTAGCTCATAATCATCTTCGGCAATGAGGGGTTTGCAGCACTCGCTAGTTGGCGGGTACCTGTCATTGGATGAACAATTTGGTTCCCAAATGTAAAACTTGCAAGGGACTTTTAAGTAATAATCGGCTGTTATGCTACACAAATCTTCAGCGATTATGGGTTTGCAACTTTTGCTAGTCGGTGTACCCATTATTTTTATCCGGTGAACTTGATGTCTATCACGGGAAAGGGACTTGTCAGTAGAATCGGTGCACGAGGGGCTAGAATTTTGTGCAAATTGTTGCAAATTGTATTCGATTTATATAGATCTGACGGTAAGAAAGTTTGTATCGTTGGTCTATCGCTGTAACCTAGGATTTACTGTTAACGCAACGGGTACAAACGATACTGTAATGTAAAACAAGGTAGTTTCGTAATAATTAATAGTGTCATCTATGGTATTTTAATCCTAAAAAGTTACGGATAGCTTTATAATACCAACTAGATTATATAGGATATTATTCCAAGTTTTCATCCGTCACGATGTCTACGATTGAAAAGGATAAAGTTCAACTGACTGCAAAGTCAATTTAGTCCCTTTTTTCGATATGCTTTTGTTGTGGTTAGGGCAATCGATAGCCCTTGAAGAGCTGATCAAAATATATGCCATCCATTTTTTTGAACAAAAATCCTTCATGAGATAAACCAGTTTGAAAGTTTCAGGGGGTTGACAACTTTAAGAGTAAGGTACACACTGAAACCAAAAATAGGCGATACCAGTTGTGAGACATGTAAGGGACTTGTAAGCAACAGTCGACTGTAAGCAACAGTCGACTGTTAGCTCATAATCATTTTCGGCAACGAGGAGTTTGCAGCTTTTGCTAGTTGGTATACCTGTTATTTGTCTCAGGTGTATTCGATGGTAAGAACAATTTTGTTCCCAATTGTAAGACATGCATGGGACTTGTAAGCAATAATCGGCTTTTATGCTATAATCATCTTCAGCGATGAGGGGTTTGCAACTTTTGATAGCTGGTGTATCCATTATTTGTTTCCGGTGAATTTGATGTCAATCACGGGAGAGGGACTTGTAAGTAAGCACGAGGGGCTAGACATTTTTGAAAATTGGTGCACATTGTATTCGATTTCTGTAAATATGACAGTAAGAAAGTTTGTATCGATGGTCTATCGCTATAACCTAGGATTAACTGTTTATGCAACGGGTACAAACGATACGGTAATGTAAAACAATAAGGTAGTTTTGTAATAATTAATAGTGTCATCTATGGTATTTTAATCCTGAAACGTTACGGATAGCCTTCTTCCGATATTGTTTTGTTGTTGGTTTTACAACGCTAAAGAACAGCTTTTGATTATGTGATCATTCTTTTATAGAACATCCCGTTTTTAAAAGCTTCGATAAGTTGACAATTTCAGCATTTAACCGACAGCGAAGAAACAAAACCAAAGTGTTGCTCTCGCAACACTTTAGCCGGCGAAGCCGGACAAAGGTAGCCGCAACACTTCACGTTGCCCGGGCAACGTAGGTCTAGTATAGGTCTAACTTTCAATGAGAGTAAAAGCGAGGTGCTTATTTTTAATGGGAAAAAGAAGCTGATAATATTTCTGTTAAGCTTGGTAGCCAGTATAATGGCCCTACAGGTTGCCCCACATATCTTGGTCTGTCTTTTTACTCAGACCTAAAATCAACAAGGCTTGGTTTAGTCACCGACTTTTTAGAAAAAGTAATGGGCAAAGAATACAAAAATCAGTACAAAATACTATCTTGCCGATCCTGTGACTGCGATTGACACAAGAATAAAGAAGTTTGAAAGTTCAGTAAACAGATTCCACGGTTTATACGACTCATTTACGTGCTGATGTTTGTATTCTCTTACACTGTTGTTGTGTCAAAATGTTGTATTGCGTGTTGTTGTTTTTTTTTTTGTTGTTTTTTTTCTATTTTGTCTACTCCGTCTAGGTCCCCTCGGGCCAATTTTGACGGGAAATAAATTGTTTCATTCATCTATTCATTAAACGCGAAGACATGCTTTCCTGCAATGTGGGCTCTTGACTGGATGGAAAAGTTTCAAGTTCGTTATTTCTGTAGTATTTATTTCCGTATTTGTAGTTTTAATTCTACTCTGACTAGTTAGCATGCTCAGGATTTCAATAACCAGCCAACGCGTTGATTTTAAACGCGCAATCTCCTCATTATCCAGTTCACTCTCGCGCTTATTATTATAGAACATAATAATGTTAAATAATAAAATACTATCGCCTATCCATCGAGATGTAACCATCGCTCTTGCCAAAGAAGTCAACGGAAACACGCCTGTGGAATATGCGAAGACAAGCTTTTCTTGCACATCTGATTTCTCCCAGCACTACTGGAAGTCTTAGGTCCCAAACTTCGTCAAGAACTGCTAGGAAAAGTTTAAAATTCGTGTTTCTGTTGCACTATTTGTCTGTATCTATAGTTCTAATGCTATTCTGACTGATCAGAATTTCAAGATTTGTTTAGACAGCCAACAGAACGCAGCTTGTTCTGCCAAGTTTGTTGTTCTTTATAGCTCCAATCTGGCTCCAATGCTATTGTGGATTTTTGGGGGACTTAATGTTAGTAAAAACCCTGACGAATGAAATCCGCTCCATTCCAGGCCCGTATCCAGGAATTGATTTCGGGGGGGGGGGGGGGGGGGTCACCTGCGTGTCGCACAAAAAATTACATGGACCCACAGGGAAAAACCTATAAAAAATGAGTATTTTTGTATGTTTCGGGGGGGGGGGGGGGGGGGTTAACCCCTAACACCTAACACCCCCCTACCCCCCCCCCCCCTGGATACGGCCTAGCTCCATTCATTTATATTTTTCCCAAATAACCAGCACTGCATCCCTCCCTTGGACCACAGCAGAAAGATATCGGCGACTTAAAAATTGGAAGGAAGACAATCGGCTGGGGGAGGGGGGGGGGGGGTCAGGAGATTCGACTCAGGTTTTGGTGAACGACCATCCTCACTAAGCAGCAAGTGAGCAATTTCCATCACGTCACAACTGAACCAGAATGTCCAAAATTGCGGTTGGAACGTCGTCTGTCCTTCATGATTACATCAGTAATAGGGAGGCACGTCAAGCTGGTTATTTCCGGCAACCGGAGCAGGGATTATCCCTGAGGCGGTAACGAGATAGCGTGCGGAAGCTATTGTACCAAAGCCGGACCTCGTTAACTCATTGCGAGGGAGGGTGGGAAACACGAAAACAGACGGCTTTTCTCCATATCCCACTCCAGAGCCACCATACGGTTTAGTTCCTAGTAATCCCCCATGATCATCACAAACGTTCAACTAAGAATCTGCTAGGATGTTTGTTTAGTTCTACTGCTTGAGAAGAAAAAAAGGTGAGATCTCCCTGGCGATGAAAATTTTGCAGTAACGTTGAATATAAAAAGTAAAAGCTTCCCTCTTCTGTTCATTACCTTATGGATCTATTGAACTACCTCTATGTAATGGATGATGATAATAGGGCGACTTTTTACCCGATCCTACGACCACATGTGGGACCATATATCGATACTCAAACGCAATACGCAAACGCAATAGGTCATGTTAAGATAACGGAAACGCTGAACATTCCTGTTTAGATAAGGGTTAAGAACTGTTACAAGTCGATTACTTTTTTTTTATTATTTGCGCAGATATATCTTCAAAACTCAAGAAAACTCAATCCCCAATAAGGTATCGATTTGTGGTATTAAAAGTCCTCAGCCATACCACACCCCACCGCTGATAAAAAAAAATAAGTGTCAGAAACCCCACACACTTCCCTCTCGAAATTAAGTCTCCCGTCCAATTTCTCTCCACGGTTTCTGAATCCTTAACAAACCAAGACGTTCGGTTGCTTTTGAACTTCGGACTCGAAATACCACGAAAGGGGATCAATCGAAGTCAAATGGACTACAGAAAGGTTGCCACGGTCTTAAAATTATATACCAAATAAAGCAAGCATAGCTTTGGGCTTTACGGTATCCAATCAATATTAAAACTAGAGGACTAGACGAACTTTCTTAAAGACGAATCACTGATCCTTGTACCCCGCTTCTCTTAGCGGCTGCAGTGGTTTGCAAACTATGCTCACAAGAAGCCTTGTGACCGAGATCGTAGCACGGCGGTCCTGAAAGCCGAAGGTCGCGGTTTCAAATCCCGCCAGAGGAGCACTTTTGTTTTCCAGTTAACTATTTATAGTATTTCGAAGGACTGGCATATGACAGACGCTTAAATAGCTGTTTTGTCGGCAAGTATCAAGCTAACCTGTGGAACGAGAGCAAGTATTTTCTGACGTTCGAAACTCGCGGGCCTGGACAGATGTACACTATGAGGCCAGGAGTTGAAACCCCCCGAGACACTGAATGCCCCTTGATGCACTTTATATATTAAATCAACCTTTACGTGCGTTTTGAGGTTTCGCAGACGATAACCTCCTAAGAAAGTTATTAAATTATCTCAGGCATACGCCCCATTTCAGTAAACCGTAGGTCAATTTTGCACCCCGATCCGGGTTTATTACTGAGACTCAAAATCTGAATTACTCTTTTTGCGGTAATGTATAGTTGTTTTCGAAGTAGTGTCATTTCTTTGCTGTCTTACAAACGAGGCTTTAAGGGGGCAAAAATGGTATTCCCAGCCAACTCCCCCCCCCCCCCATCCACTTCTCGTATTCATGCTCAAGCTTCAACATTTCAAGCCTTGGCAGCCACTTGGGACACATCTCAATTGTTAGCTCTTTTCCGAGACGGTTCAATGATTCGCAGCAAAAGCCACTCCCAGCAGCTTTTTCCTTGAATTGGTTGTTAACATCCGGAGTGGAAATACTTGATGTGAAACCTTCCCAATCAGCAAATAAAACGTTGCCGAGAAAAACTATCGGGGAAACTTGCAGACGAAGCTTAAAGTTCGAAGGGAACTTACGGGAGCCAAGTTTAAAGGAAAAAGACACGGGGTTCTCCAGAGAAATCTAGCAAGTCCCTGGTACATGGATACTGACTAGCCTAGCTTAAATATTGACCAGTTTACACAAGCAGTTTCCGTTGGAACAAATCCGAGTTTCATAATCAGCAGTTCAAAATGACTGTGATATGCAAAACTTTCTGGTTGAATGCGAGCAACTCTCAGACCCCAGGAGACATTTTCTCAATGGGTATACTATCAGGTTCTCCAATGTTCTTGAAACAAAAAATAAAGATACTTAAACTATGCCAATCTTTAAAGAGTGTATTAGTTAAATAAAGATAAGTATTGAGTGAGTGCTGTAGAGTATATTGTAACCATCATGTATTTTGTACGCCAATTGGCTATTGAATATATTCATTCATTCATTGTTCCTGACAAAAAATGACTCAAAACGGTTACGCCAGCTAGGATTTTCCCTTGGCGATATTTCGGCCCTTGTTGGCAAGCGTCCATTTCAGCCTGAGACATATAAAACTTACAAACAACACTCAACTTTTATAGTTTCTTTGTTTACCCCTAAACTTTCAGGAATCACATTACACCATTCCGGGTTAAAGGACCCCTCAGACCGCCTAGTATTTCCGCTCTAGTGTTCGAAGGAAATTGACTACTTTAAAGCTCAGCCCTGTTTCCAACAAATAAGAAACTGCTCTTTCCGTTTGTAGTATCTTTCTAGGACCATGGGCATGGATGATAAACGCGGCACAAATTCGTATACCGGTTTTCTGATAATAAGCTTCATAATAAGACTAATCTGATGCACGGGAAGTTTCGATTGAGTTCAACACGGCAAGCGCAAAAATCAGGGTAGTGTCAACGTGGGGGGGGGGAGGAAACAGAATATAAGCAGGAAAGACTAGATTGGATAGGAACATTACGGAAGCACAGTGGATTGGCATTATCAGTACGACAAGTTCCTTGCTTGTAACCGGGCAAAGGTTGATTTTTAGCAGCTTTTCAAACTTTTCGAAAGTAAATTCGAAGTTCCGTCCGTTTTCAAGCTCCAGAACCTTCCCACAGACAGATAAAACAGAAGTCACGAAAAGTTTGTAAGAATGAGAGAAGAAACTCGGCACTCGGAACTTAAATCCATGCTGGAAAACTGCACTAAGGGGGCTGCTTAAGAATTCGTATACATCTGATGCCGTTGCTCGGGCAAAACAGCAGGCTACAAGAATTCGGAAAGGCATTTAATTTTGTGTGAGTTTTCCGGTCAATCGAAGCGGACGCGCGTGTATAACACAACTGATTGAACACGTCCTCGTTACAGATTTTCAGGATACACAGAAATTGCAGTTTCCTCAATCCCAAGATGGATTGTTCAATAGTTACCGTTTCACTTTAATAAAAGATACTAATTGTAATTAACTGAATTATTTAACTACTATATTCGTACCCAATCATCTTATTTAAACCTATTGAATAACTGATTAGCGACAATCTCGACGATCAAAAGCGCACTTAGTGTAATACGGCGATAATTTATAAGAATCACAAGGAGGCACGCGAACTAGCCTATTTACAGTAAAGGTACGCTACTTAAAGGACCTGTCGTACCTACAATGTCAATCCGTAATATCATGAATTACTTCTTAAACCCGGAGATCCAAATTTCCTATGTTACATTCTAAAACCGCTAACGGCACTTCACTAATCTTTGCATTTGCCGTGATTCACTAGTTTCCATTCGCATTACGCTCAAGACGAGTGTCCGCGTATCATGCTATTAATGTGTAAAACCAGTTTTCTGAATTCTGCCGAGATCTTGCAGAAGTCGGTGGGCCTGGGAAAAGGCTTAAAACAGTTTTTTTTTTTTTTTTTTTTCTTGAGTTTGAGTTCCAACAATGGTCTGACAGCCAGTCCGACCTTTTTTTTTTTTTAGACCCGCGTAGCATCTTTCCAAACATTTTGATTGTTTACTTTTTGGGCTACGACTCCTCCTCCACTCGGTGACGTTAATATTTCCTTAATCTCTTTAACGTCACGTACTCTTTCTAAACAAACATACACACTTCAAACTTTAATAAATTTTAACTTCTGCATTTCAACTGTATAATTTAATTTTTTTTTAATTTAAATTTACCAATCTTAATACTTATTTATTCTTATTTCAATATAATTATAAACCTTTTTCTACGAAATCACCACCTCTACACATAAAAAACTTCTACAAAATAAAAACGAAAAAAACACCCACCAAACAACTCCATAATCCATAATTTCAAACCACTCTATTTACTTTAATCTTTAGCCTTGTTTAAATTTAAAAAAACAACATAAAAGTTTCCAATCTGCCCCCAAACCATATTTATTTTATTTTCTACAATTTCTAAAACAATTTACTTTAATTTTCATTATTCATTTTAAAGTAGAGCATAGCTTTACAGAACTGATAGCTTTAGATATTGGAATATAAACAATAAATAGTGCGGGGTGTGCTTTGAAATCAAGTAGTGAAACGAAAGACAAAAATACTCCTCTGATGGGATCTGAACTTGCGACCTTCAGTTTCAGGGGCTTTATTTGTCACGTTCAAGGTCCAACCTATAAGTTTCGTCACCACGTAAAAAAGCTGCATTATGTAACGGGCCATGGATCTTTGTAGGGGTGACAACTTATTTTGTTAATTTATTTTAAATTTAACAAAGTTGAACTGAACATTAAACTTCAAATATAAATTGGTGTAAGTGACGTTAATTAAGGAATTTTAATGTTTTATAATAGTTTTTAACGTTATTGGACTGACGTGGACAATTATCCATTCGTCACCCTTATTTATTTTTTTTTTTAACAGAAGTCCAAAGTAAAAACCGGGTTCGTTGACATGGATCCTGATAGGAGAAGAAGAAAAGCAAAAGAACAGTGACCCTGACATTTCTCGTTTTTCGGCGCAGCTGGCGCCGAAATAATTTTAACATCAGTGTTAAAATTATTCTTTTGACATGGTATCCGGGCTTTTGTGTAAATTTATTCTATTCATTATATTATAATTTTTAATCAGTGTTAAAATTATTTGTTTTGCTACGGCTTTTATCTAAATATATTCTATTCACTACATTATAATTTTTAATCGTTAAAACGATGTTTTTGCCATGGCATTCGGGCTTTTGTGTAAATATATATTATATTCATTATTTCAATCAGTGTTAAAATCATTTATTTTTGCCATGGCATTCGGTCTTTTGTGAAAATATATATTCTATTCATTTTATTATAGTTTTTAAACAGTGTTATGCTTATTTTTTTTTTAGATGGCGTTCAGGCTTTTGTGGAAATATGTCCTATTCTACAGCTAATTGTTGTTCACCATGTGTTTTTAGCGCGATCAGCGGAATTGGCACTTATTAACCTTTACAAAAACAATCCTGCACAAGTAAAATTTGCGGAGCGGGACTGATTCTGTCAAATATTTATCTAGTCGGTTTCCAGATCGGAATTTGCGGAGCGCTGTTCAGTCTCAAAAAGTGGTAAACAAACACATATATTCTAGTAGAACCGAATCGACTATGACTTCTGAAATAATAGGCTACCAGATTTCAAATTCTCCCTGCCAGACTATACCACACATTCTCAAAGCCCTAGAACGCGAAGCAAGAACCATCAGAAACCCGAATTTCTTCCTCGCCAACAAAATTGTCGGACCGGTATCTGAGGTCATTCGTCCCGTATTTTTATGAAGCATTTTGACTTCTTCGCCTTTTATTTTCCTTTAAAGTTCTTTTTTCTAACTGTTTCTAGAATTATTGCCCATGTTAGCACGGTGCTAGTCGGGTTGCAAATTTATAGACAGATAATTTGGTAAATAGTAGCTTTCGAAATAACATGGATCGAAACGAATGACAGAAAAAACAACAATCCTAGATAAACCATTTAAAAAAAATATATCTGCTGGCATTATTCTATGATGCCTATGAAAGCGCTACATGTCAGCAAAAGGACAGAGCGCTATCCGAACTTTCATAACATACAGCACAAGGATGCGCGGTTTCAACAGACAACACTTGGATGTTATCTGTTGTCGCGACAAATGTTATGCATAACACGCATTGCCAGGAAGAGCCGAAAAACCGCTACAAAAGCACCTGCTGACTTTTATGTTTGCGTCATAATCGGAAAAACCACGCATCCTTGTATTGTCTGTTATGACACTTCTGACAGTGTGAGAATCAGAGAGAAATTAGATCAAATCCCACAGAAAAGAAATAACAACTGAAACGAAGTGGAGCCAATATCTTTAGGTGCCTATGACACAGCTACACTTCAGCTCTCACTTCCAAGAACAAATGACTAGTAATGGGCGATACTCAATACGATAATCAAAATATTGATAATACTGAAAAATATCGATATTTCGATATTGACTTTCAAATATCGATATGTTCGATATGTTTAGTACGATGTGCCACAGTTCCATTATTAAGATTTTTCAGGATAAAGGAACGAATAGGGATTCCTAACTTGATTTTCGATTAAGGAGGAGAAACAGACTTGGATGGGAAAGCGTGGAAATGCTACTCTTTCTTAATCGGAATGTTTGATTTTGTTCTTTTAGTTCAGTTTCGTTCTTCTTCAGTTTATATTAAGTAAGTAATTTAATTATGACCCGCCATTTTGAAAAGGCGGAGTAAATGAAGAAAATAAACAAAAATAAACAAAAACACATAAACATGCAGAAAAAACACTTAATTTTCAATCTTCGGTCATGAAGCAGTGGACGACGTCGTGCGCTGGTTGGGCCCTATTGTCCATGATTTTGGAAAGCGATGAGGAAACATCCAAAATTGCCATGAAAAAATGTAGTAGTATAAACGGTTTCAAATATCGGTTTATGATAAACCGATATCACATTTGAAAACATCCAAATATCGATATTCCTCAGTATCGCCCAACACTCGAACTGATTATTTTGCTGTCCCTTTTTCGCGACTGCAGATGAGTTACGAACACTGCCTTCCGAAAACAGACACACAGTTACTCGGGACAGCCCACTGATTCTTGGCTTCGGCTTCTCCTTTATAATGGAAATCTTTTGCTTTGGCCTGGCAAGACCTCACTGTTTCCCCAACTAGGCTACTAATAGGCGTGATAAATTGCCCAGGGAAAATCCCGGACAGGAAGAGTCGCTCAGCACAATGAGCAAAGCTTTGACAGATCTCTGCTAGACTATGGGGAAGTCGTTGTTCCCGAATCTTTCTGAGAACCATTCCCTAGCCCGAGGGGGAACGTCACGGGGAAGTAGGAGTGAAGCGAGAACGTGTTGGTGGTGTTAAAGTTTAACTGAAAAGGGCTGAGATAGGCAGTCTAGTTACCCCTCACTTATTCACTTAAAAAGGCTTAAAGTTTAACTGAAAAGCAAACTTATTTTTGTATCACTTAGTTAAATACACTGAGTTATTTGCATTCTACCAAGAGATTTTCTTATTTTCCACTATCTGCTCTATTAATGAGGTTCAGAATATCTACAGCTGTCCCCACAAAGCAAATTCTACTATGACGCGGAACATTTGAATCTGAAAACAAACGCGGATTTTCAATTGGTGGTGATAATCTTGGTGAAGACTGCTTAGTGCCTGGACAAGAAAATGCCATATATCTTTTTCGTCAAGCATACGACGCATAAATCTGACAGGGAAATTCCACTGTTTGAAAATTGATTATTCGTGAATAGCGGAGCAACAAAGTAACGCATTTTCGTCGGGTCTTCATGCCTCTTTAAGTGAATAAGTGAGGGGTAACAAGACTGTCCCATCTCTGCCCTTTTCAGTTAAACTTTAAAAAAACGATGAAAATGCGTTACTTCGTTGCTCCGCTATTCACGTAATCGATTTTCCAATAGTGAAATTTCCATGTCGGATTTGTGGTACCTACATGCGCTTGTAGCTGTGTTGTATGCTTGATGAAAACGATTTACGAAAAATAGGTGTTCACGCAGTGAGCTACCTTCCGCAAGATGATCTTTGGCCACTGAAAAGCCGAGTTTCGATTGAAATTCAAATTTCCCGCGTCATAGTAGAATTTTGCGCTGTTAGGACGGCCGTAGATATTCTGAACGTGATTATATAGCAAACAGTGAAAAAAAATCTCTTTGCAGAAACCAAATAATGCAGCGTGTTCAACTAAATGATACACACTGCTTCCTGGCCGACGATTGAAATTAAGTGTCTTTTTGTGTATGTTTATGTGTTTTATTTACTTTCTTCATTTACTCCGCTTTCTGAAAACGGCGGGTTATAAATAAATTACTTACTTATTACTTACTTAAACTAATTTGGCTTTTCAGTTAAACTTTAAAGGAAGCCGAAGTTTTGTTTCGACGATATTTTCGCCTTTACTGGCGAGGGTTCTATCAGGCCGTAGCTCAAATTCGAGCTTGAAAGCGAAACCAAACATGATTCGCAGTCACCTTGGGCTGAAGCGAGAACTTTGCCACCTCACACTCTGAAGTCTAGAAATTCAGAAAACGTGGTTTGAGTTAAAATTATACTATTCCGACTATAACTACAACAAGGCTACGGTGTCGCTCTGAATCTTTAGTTTATTTTTTACCTCTGATTTAACAGGATCCAATTACTGCAACGCAATGTTTTGAGCAAGTAACTTCTAAGCTATTTCTAACGTAAAATTTCAGAAACGGATGACAGCATTCTTCCATCTATCTCGACGCCAGTTAAAGACATCTTAGAATTTCTTCCAAGATTTATGAAACATTTACAATCTCTTGAACTATTCCTCAGTAAAGCGACACACAACGTCAGGAAAGGAAAAGATATGAGCACAGAGGAATTCGGTATTTTTTTTTATCATCGCAGTTCAATAGTGGTTGGCTGGATCCAAAGTCGAGTTATTGCGTCTCCCTTTGATATTATCTGATCTTCAGATGGCATACCCGAAAAATAACAGAACTAGTCGCTAGGTCATTTTCGTGTTATAAGAAAATAGTTTGTGTTTTTGGGATCGGAAAACGTAAGTGAAGGGACACCTATGATTTCGTAAAAGTTGTCCGTATGTCCGTTCGTCTATGAGCACGATAACTCTCGAAGGGTACGAGATATTTTGATGAAACTTGGTGTGAGGATTCTTTGGGTAGATGGGCTCTATAGCCATACATTTAGGGTAGGGTTCCAAATTAAGGGGCGAACAAAATGTTTTTGAATGGCCAATGGGATAGTCGGTTTAGGGGGAAGGAGACATGCTGGACAGGAATTTGAAAACCATTTTCTCGCCGGAGAAGTAGTTTGCCCAGAATCCAGCCAAAACAGAAAAGTTTGCTAAAAGTAAAAGTTGTACTTGAAGTTGATTAGATGTTCGATTTACGGGTAAGAAGATACGGCAACAATTTATATGAAAATCATTTTCCTGTCGCAAAAGTAGTTCGCCCGGAATCCGGCCATAGTCGGAAAATTTGTTTAAAGTAAAAGTTATATCTGAAGATGATTAGATGTCGTATATGACAATCATTTTCTATTCGGACATATAGTTCGACCGGAATCCCGTGGAAACCTGACAATTTCTTAAAAGTTAAAGTTTTATCTGAAAGTGGATTAGAGATTTTTGACGGACAAGTAGTTCGGCCAAAATTCGGCTGAAACCGAAAATGTGGCAGAAGTAAAAGGCAGGGAAGTTCTGATTAATTTCGTCAAAATGGATATGACGAATTAGGTGTAAATACACATGCTGAATCCATATCTGAACTTAGTTTTCACAGATGATTAGACAATGGCCTTATTCTGTTTCTAAATTTTAATAGTAAAAATGTTCAAGGAGTCTGGCTAAGACCGGATATTTACTAGACCAATTGTCTTGATCAAATAATTTTTGGGATCCCATTGAAACCTTTGGTCTCGTTGTTTTAGTAATCTGAATTTGTTGGCGTCTGATGTATGGCGGTATTTGACTTTTTTTTCGATAAACTATTGTCATCACTATCATCATTGCCTACTCAGGCGGAATGGAACCGCTACAAACTAACTGAGCTACTGAGGAGCTTGTGAACCATAGTGCTCAAAACACTACATCGCCGGAGGTTTAGTGATTTCACTTCAGTAAAAAAAAAAAAAATCCGTCAAAATATATATCATACATGTATAATTATAAATATATATATATATGTGTATCTATATATATATCTATATATATATATATATATATATATATATATATATGTGTATCTATTTATATATATATATATATATGTGTATCTATCTATATATATAGAATGCCTAGCTAGAACGAAACGGAAATAATCAACAGACCAGATTGTAAAGAGTATTAATTAAAGAGCTGAACGAATTGTAGATTTTGTCATCGTTAAAAGTTTTTCATATAATCGTACTAATTAATTTTGTATGTAAAGTACGATCAAATGAACGTTTATTTATTTTTATTTTATTTTAATTGTTACAGAAATTTAAAAAAAAAAATTAAAATAATAAAGGGTTTTGGTATCGGAGAAGGAAATGAAAAAGATCGTAACAAATGCCACTGCAAAAAAGGGATTCCCTATGACGGAAGGGCATCCTTTGACGCAGGGAGTGCGAAGAGGTTGAACAATTTTTGTGCTGTTTTTGTCTCCAGGTCAAAACCCCCTTTTTGGTTTGGTTGCAAAAAATAAAGAGGGATAGTATTTTTAAGTTTTCAAAGAATGAAAATTTTAAGGAAAGGAGATATTAAGGAAGGAAAACAAAGAAAAGGGTTTAAAGATGTGTTGAAATGGTAAAATGAGAAATATGAGTTAAAAGAGGGAATAAGAAAGAATCTTAAAAAAAGATAATTAAATGTGGAGATAGAGGAAAGTGTAGGTGACGCTAAATATATAGGTCGGTCATTGAAAAAAAAAAAATTAAAATATCAATGTTAGGACCGTTGGCGTCACCGAGGGAAGTGGAAGCGTAGTCACCTGGCCAAATCATATTGGACAGGAAGAACGGAAAAGATGCTACGCGGCAAATAAAAAAAAAAATAAAAATAAAAAAAAAATAACCTTGTCAATAACCAAGTTAAAAACACCTTATTCAGAGCTCTTAAAATGAAAGTTGCTAGTCCTTTAAAAACCGAGAAGATGCACCCTCATTTCGAAAAAAAAAAAACATTTTCCAGTCTGTTTTCCGGCATCCACAAATGGACACTCGAAATTCCTGAATCAAAGCATCCGTCGTAAATAGACACCAGGAACCCAAATTCTATCCCTGACGAATATCAGGAATACTGGAAAATATGAAAGGGTCTAAATATGTTCTCGGCTAGCTCATTAGAGTGGAAAGTTGGCTCTCGACATCTTTTTCCAGTGATTCATGTATACTGTAGCTCTCTCAAACCTTTCAATCACCTCTTTCAACGGTTCCAACGATGGGCCAGCAACTTCAGCGAAACCAAGCTACGCCAATTTATATTATCAGAAGCGGCCTAAAAATGGGTCGGTTCTCCTTTTATACCAACTCCACTCTATCCAAATGCAGAAATCAGCGCAGTGTCGAGAGGGTGGGAAAGAATTACATAGTTCGAAATATCGGAAATCAGCATAGATGGAACGATTAGGAACGTAGAGTGAAACATTACTATGGTTAAACGAACCATTTACTTACACGAACCCTAAAGTTACGCAGTTTCTTTAGAGACAACTCCCACACAATTGGCAATCAAAATTCCAGATCCCTCCCTCTTCCTTGATTGCCAATGAATGACACTAAGCTACGAGAAAAAGAGGTAATGCTTTGATCTATTTAGCATTGACAAACAAACAAAAATTTAATCTTCTGACAAAAATTAACTTCCATCAACGAAATAAATGAAAGCTATCTGGTCATCCAGCAACATGCCCGGCAGTGTTCAAAGTGGCAATAAACAAAGCGAGAATACCACTCTCTTAAAATAAGAGGTTGTGGGCGACTCTTGTGAACATATAACTTCTGCAGACATGTTATGGGCCCTTGAAAAAAGACAGTACCTATTGCACCAGACGAAGAAGTTACCGACTCCTTCCCTGCGGTTCTGCAAAACAAAACCATAACTCACTTTTCTCACTTGTTGACTCAACTTTAGAAACTAGATTGACAAAGATTCGTTTCGTTTAGTTTTTGCCCGGGGCGCTGATTTAGAAGTCGAATGATTAAGAGTTATCTAAGATAAATATTCTTTGAGCCCAAGCTGACTTTGAAACATTTATTCAAACAATGTTTACACGGATACGTCAGCTCTGATTTTTCATCAGCGATATTTCGGCCCTTCTTGGCAAGGGTCCTCGTCAGGCTGTCAATCTTCTTGTTCAACTTCGGGGAAGGAAACAAACCTGTAACCAACACAGGTTTGTTTCCTTCCCCGAAGTTGAACAAGAAGATTGACAGCCTGACGAGGACCCTTGCCAAGAAGGGCCGAAATATCGCTGATGAAAAATCAGAGCTGACGTATCCGTGTAAACATTGTTTGAATAAATAGTTATCTAAGATCCCGCCAGATCTGTCCGCTTTTTATTTTTTTAGCTTGTTAGCATGTAGGCTCTTACCCGATAGAAAAACAAAAACATACAAAATATGAAGGAACAATTTTCACCGGAAGACCAGTAGTTGGTCTTCTCTGCGTTCTATTAAACAACAAAAAACAGATCCATAAGCTTTGATCATGGATCAAACTTTCTAAAAGTATAATAAAAACAAAGATATACAACTACTCAACGTAGTCTACCCTTAAACATTCCTCACTCCAGGCTCTTGCTCAGATTTAATTACCAAGTTACAAAAAAATAGTTGTAAGTAATCGATTTGCTTCTCCTAAAAAGCAATTTGATTCTGACTGGATATTTGGGAGACTGGAGATATTTCACCGCAGAGAATAAGAAATTGGTAACATTGCGGAAACAAATTCACGTTTCTCTATCGACCGTGACATCTAGTAAACAAAAATCTAGCTATCAGTAAGCTCTCAATTTCGTGCCTGCCACCACACAACCCTTTCAGTGTCTCACTGCCGGTCGTTTGTATTAAACGCGTCTCTCTCTCTCTCTCTCATATATGATGGCCAAATAAGATAAGATAAGATAAGATAAGATTTTATTTGCGCTAAAAGCCAACGGCCATGGCAAATACGTATATAACAAAAAAACAACACCACACACAAAAAATATTAAACTCCTATAGGCACCTATCCCTATGGGCTAAGGCTACCCTGAGGAACCTCACCAGCTGTTTTATATTTCCAAAACAGTTGTTCCCTATTACACCACACATCCATTCTTCATCCATTCCCCTTCCGTTCACACCAAAAATTTCTAACCTAAGTTCACTCAAACTTTCGCATTCACACAATAAATGCTTTAAATTCTCGTCCATGCTGCCACACATCGGACATGAATAAGGACCGGACCGACCCTTTGCCCTCCCAATATACCGTCTATAATATAAATCTACATAATGCTAGTCAGAACATCCTTCCATGGCTATTGAGAGTCTCGCATCTTATTTTGCTTTCTTCCCTTGAGGTCAGAAAATTCGTAGCGGAAGCTATCAACACCAAACGACTTTAGATTAAAGACTTTTAGAACTAATGGAGTTCGTGCGCGTCCATCACAATGAGGAATTTCAAAGGCTTTTTTATCAGGCTAAGAAAATACGTTACACGCCAAGTCGTTTTCTGTTTAGCCATTACATGAAGCGGAACATAACATTCTCTTGTTCGTGAAGGTTCAAGGACAGTTAGGGGCTCATGTTATTAAAGCACAATGGACACTTTACTTTGTATTAAATACTTCACAAATCAACATTTCCGACTTCCTTTAGAAGGCGCTACGAAAATCGGCCGTTTTCTTGTTATCCCTTGTCTTTACCTCTCTGGCATTTCGGCGATCCAGATCTTAAGAGCTGGGATACCGTGGCAGGAAATTCAAAAACTCGCAGCAATGCTTGATAGAAAAGGATATATTTAAGATGTCACCAAAGTCAAGCCGCAGATGCAGATTACCTGATTGTTCTAGTGTTTCATCAGAAGTTCCATGGCTTGAAGTGCCTATTCAAAGTTTTTCTTTGTGGAATCGTGTTGTGAAGCTCGATTCGCTTGCTTTATACAATGTACCGGAATATGCAGTAAGCTTATAAAAAATAACATAACTACAAAAATCATTTAAAAACAAATAACCTATTCAAATCTGAATTATACAAGCTGATTTATGCATAAAATAAAGATCTACATATTATAAGAAGTATTAAGAGAAAGTATTAAGTATTATAAGAAACATCACTTTTATCTTTGTCCAAGCTAGTAAATGAGCATGAACTGGACCCAAAAATTACGCTTTGAAATATCACTGAGAGGAAACTGTTGAAAAAGCTGCTGATCTAGGGGGTAAGCATTGTTACTAGGTTGTTACAGAGAGGGATTGGGGTAGTTCGATGTGCCCATTGAACTTTAACAATTTGGATTTTTCACGAAAAGTAGAATCCAGAAAAATCTGACGTTCAGTAGAACTATTGCAGCGTTGTTAGTCATGTGTGGATCGAAGAGGAGGAGGAGGGGGCTTGAACCATAAAAAAAGTCCAAAAATTCCCTAAACACGGATCCAAATCTTTGCTGTCACAATCATTAGAGCGAATTATGGGGGAGGTGGGCGGAGGGGGGTCTACCGGCTCGGCACCAGGGCCTGTTCCTCGGCCGCGCACTCATTTCAGTCCGAATTAGAAGAGGGACTGACTTGACGTCAAAAGACCTAAGGTTAATAAGAAAAGGCGAGAAATCAAAACTCAACTAATCCCATATCGCAACGGTCCCCAGCGGTCACCGACGGTGGCCTTCGCACATAGCTAAGTTTCATTCCGATCGGGCAGCCCAAGCCTATCACAAATCTTATTGACGACCAACTCTTCGGTTCTTCCGCTGAACTCAGCGGGTCTCTACGGCTGTCATTCGCAAATATCTACAAACTTTCGTTCCGTGTCACAAATTCATTTCGGCATTCTTGCCAGGGAAAGCAGTAATAACTGAAGCCTAATCTTGAGTTCTCGTGTCAGGCTAAAACTCCAGCACTTAAATTATAATTTTTTTCCTTGCACTGTTTCCCGGTCCAACTAATACATAATTTCCCATTTTTGTTCAGTGTGTGGCAGGTCCTGGGATTCGCGAATGCCAAAACAATAGAGTTATTAGTTTGTTTTCGGCTGAACAACGCAGCATTTCTACACTAATTAGGTTTTCTGCGGTAGCGAGACACACAGAGTGAGAGAGAGAGAGATAGGTATATTTAGAAACTATCATAGCATAACTAAATTCAGTTTCTTACAAATTATAAATAACGAACAAATAAATAACAAACACACACTACGGTTCAGCATTGAACACCGTGAATAAAGAAGCAAAAAAAGGCACAAACGAGTTCCCGTAAGGATTAGTGCGGACTTTAGGTGGTATAAGTTTCTTTTACAACCGAGTTTATCAGAGAACTAACGTCAAGATGTCACCCAGACAAGCACTCAACACATTACTCTTTTAAATGTTATCTTTCTACGAATCACAGCGCTTAACGAACCCATCGTGCTTTTTAATGTTTTCACACAACCAGAGGCGACTTCCTGACCCATGAAATCTCCCTCTTTGGAAAATCCTTCTGAATCACTTTATTTGGATTTTTTGCCTTTCAGCGCTAGCGGAGATTGTCCTGGGTTGTCAGACAATAATTTTGTTTCTGTCTTAAGACGTCAACGAGTTGGCGCTGCCAAACCTGATTTTGTCGCTGCGGATAGCGCTCCCGGGGGAAGGCACCGGTGTTCACTGTGAGCGTCTTCCACCCTACTTACCATACTTACTACGCATGAGGTCACGAATTCTGACTTTTTGCCGTCAAGGCTGGAACAATTTTTCTATTTTCCAGCAGGATATCATGCCACGGGCGAATCCGACCAATCACGTTAAAGAGATGCGTAGCTTACTACGCTCCCGAGCATGGTAAGCAGATCGTAACTATTAGTTACTACTCGAGAAGGTTGAAACGGTCAGCGTAGTAACTTTTCGTGAGGATAGAACAGAAATAGTAACTAATAGTAACTATAGTTAGAAGGGTGGAACACGCTCTGTGATTTTTCAGCATTTAACCACGGCGAGCATTTGTTTAATTTATTTTCGAGAAAAAACAAGTAGGGTTATTTTTACGCGAAGCCCGGACACAGTCTACAAGCGCTAACAAGAGAATCCCCAATCTGACAAGGCAAGTTTGATAATTTTTTTTAGAAAACACTACTTCCGGACCATTTTATCGTGAAAAAGCTATTTCTAGTAAGACCTGTGCTATAAAAGGGCCACTGAGACAGACTAGGGAACGAAAACCACCATATGCAGAAGGGAAAGTTGAAACTCCCAAATTTTTCGAACACATTTACGAAGCTCTAACTCTAGACAGAACAAAATTCTAGTCTGCATAACCCACCACTATCAGTATTGCCATTAGCAATGAAAATTTCAACTTCAACCATAGTTCCAGAACTTCGAATCTTACCTCTTCACTGTAAAAAGTTTATCCGAATAAGGATGCAGTATTTGCTACTCGGATTAATCTTATCTCTATTGGGACAAAATTAATCCGAATTAGGGATGATCTTATCTAATAAAAAGACAAGAATAATCCGAGTAAGCAAATATTGCAACATTTTTTTGTACAGTGTTATCACTCAATGTCACTGCGGTAACACATACGTGATAGGCCGGCACCGTATCAAATTAACGCATGTGATGGAAAGCCCCTCCCGCCCTGTACAGATAGATACTTTAGCTTAAGAAGCAGAACAGATGTTGAGTAAAAGCATAGCATACATTCACCTTGTTTTGATAACGGTAGCATTCAGTTCAGTCATCCCAAATAATAAGCCCTCTTGGCTTACTCCGCCATCCCCCTCATTTCCCCAAGGGACTACTGAGTATCCGAAAACAGATAGGGGGTGACTGGGCGAGACATCCAAATACTTGAAGTATTTCAAACATCGACCTGCATAACACTCCTCTGATTTGCAAAGGACAGGCAGTTCCTACCCTCAGAATTGCCACATGTCGCACGATAGTGTGAATTGTCACTTTATTTTGTTTTTGTCACTCTTGTCTTACGTAGGACATAAAAAATCACTCTATTTCAGAAAATGACTAAATGTGTCATTTTTGCAGCAGAGATTCCGACCAGAAGCGACTATTTAAATGTTTGTTCATGAAAGTAAAACTGACCAAAAGTGAACATTTCATGAAAATAAATTTCACTCTCTGTCCTGGGCCAAAAGTCACTCTCTAAATATTTCTGATGTGGCAACCTTGCCTATTCTTCGTCAAGTGGAGTTGTGGCATCTAGAAAAGCTTTGCCCTGGCCAGGACGGTGGCTCAGACGGCGCAAACATCGACAGAAAAAAAAATTTACTCTCATTCTGAGCGAAAACTTCATACCAAATGGTCAAAAAGCGGTACCCAACCATCGTGCAGCGACTATTCACGCACTTACCGCCATGCTTTGCCACTGTTAAAGCACAGCTGAAAACCCACTTTGTAATAATTTCGTAGTAATCAGCACGCCTTGTTCTGACCTTTTTAACTAATTCTCGTGCCATAGCTAGGCCAGATGGAGGAGCCCAACAAAGCGATCTGACTGGCTCTGCAACCGGAGTCTATTCTACTTATACAGCTTACTACAGCGAGCCCCGATGAAAAGAGGAAACTGTATCGGCAGTATAACGCCTTGTTGCACCTTTTTGAACGACGATTAAGAGACCTTTCAGGGTAACATTCAGTGTGCCAAACCTCCTACCTATAGCATATAGCCTACTATAGACGATGCAGTTTTGTGCATCGTTCCTGTGTGTGTTATATCTTGTCAGTGCCTTATTTTTCTGGCGTGCATCTTTATTTCGCAACAGCCCGATTAAGCGTTAATCCCTTAAACCTAATTTAACCTTACAAACGTACAGCCACATTTCGACTGGACTACCCCTATCAAACCCTTACTGACCCCTGGCCAGGACGGTCAGAGGTTCTTGTGTGTGTTATATCTTGTCAGTGCCTTATTTTTCTGGTGTGTATCTTTTTCGCAACAGCCCGATTAAGCGTTAATCCCTTAAACCTAATTTAACCTTACAAACGTACAGCCACATTTCGACTGGACCACCCCCTATCAAACCCTTACTAACCCCTAAAGGGAGAGGGAGAGCGAGACACGAATGTGCTAACGTTTGTGCCTTTTGTTCTGCTCCCGCCCTCGGGGACTGGAGGAGGCTAGACTGTAACGGAAACCGGTAGTTCCTTTCTTTTCTGTTCTAACGAGATTAGCTTGTCCGGGGCGAATAAGGATGGTGGGATTTTCCTTCTAATAAGATGAGGAATTAGAAAAAGGGGACTGGACTGCTCGAATACTAGCAATCGCTGAAGTGGAAAAGTGAGCGAATGTGGACGGCGTAAAACGTCAGGAAAATTGGGTGAAGCTTGACAACGCTTTTTATTGCCCTCTGTTATGTTAGCCCAAAAATATATATTTACTGATGTACGCTATTTTTGCTTGGAGGATTTATCGCAGAAAGTGGTACTGCAGAGGTTAAGGCTTCCAAATTTACCCTATACACAAAAAAGAGCGGTCGACATTCAGGCCTATACGATTTTCCGATCTAGTGAGTCACTAGTAAAAGACTACAAAACCCCATGCTTTGACAACAATAAGGCACCAGTTCTTCTCTACCAGTGCTACAGGCCTGTCCATTTACAATGTCCTCTCAGAAACAAAATTTAACTGCAAAACAGTTGATCTTTCAAAAAAAAACGTTGACGAGGAATGAGCTGACATCAAGTGAAAGCAGGAATGGGATGGTGGGGAGCCCAGTGCCAGGATGTTTAGTTCATCAAAGGACATGCCTATACGTAACTATACCAATCTGAGTCAACTGCGAAGCGAATTTTACAAGCAAAGTCCTTATTTCGCTGCAAGTTGCAATACAAAGCATTTTAAGGTGCTCAAAAGATTGATATCTTTTGCTGTAGGCTAGCTAATTGACTTTCAGATTTTGTGCATACAAATAGGCTAGTAAGAAAAGGGTCATTCGAAGAAATAACTTCTAGTCTGCTCCACGATATCATTGCCGAATAGCTAAAAGCTAGAAAAGGAATATGAATTTACTAACTTCTCTACACAGCTGTCCAGTCTACAGTTACTAATCATAGATCACTGAAATATAGTCATAGAACTAACGATATAGATCCCAAATGGTATCCAATACTTGTGTTGATTAGTATATGATTACGCTGAAGTGTTTTGTAATAAGTGTGAAGTGTTTTGTTTTTTCCATTTTCCTTTCGTGCTTCGTCTATTTCTTTTGTTTTACATACCGATACAAACAGAGAAATGAATTTTTAATTCTGTATTGCAAAGTTAAAACTGTAGCATGTGTAGTATTCCCTTTTCTCTGTTTTCCTGTTCTCTCTAGACTCCATCATTGACCATATGAGTAAAGATGGGAAAAAGCATTTTCATTCATTCATTAAGTGTACTCCAAGGGACGATAAACAGTACTATCTCCTCTTAATGGACCTCTCTTACCTATAATACTAACGCAACCCGGAGACCCCGATTTCGTATGGTACATTCTAAACCCTCTAACAAAACCACGCTGATTTTCTCACTAGCCGTGTTTTGCTACCTTCGATGTGTATCACGCTGTCGACGGTTGTCTGTGAGAAGTTTTTTCATCAGAAAAACCGGTTATATCAATTGTTTCGCTGTACTACGAGTCAACGGGTCTCGGAAAAGGCTTAACACAGCAAACACCGCGGGTTGTTTGTGGAAAGCAAAGCCTAGTTTTAAAGTATCCAAATATTTTAAAATATTGTAAGTTGAAGAGTAATAATAATAATAATTATTGAGGCCCGCTATACAACAAATGAAAGAGCGGAGTAATAGAAAGAAAGAAAAATGAATTACACACACAAAAACGAAACACTACATAAACTATAAAACTTATAGATACGTAAGGCGAGTCAACGGCGATTAGTATATGTTTTTGAGAGGCCGGGATCTAGCACGACACTCTATGATTTCGCACTTCGCGGAAGCATCGATAGTGCGAGGGGTCCTTTAAGCTTACCTGGCAGTAGGGAGGACTGGCTACTTGTGAAAAATATCTCCTGAACTCTGCCATGTCCCTGTAGTCCTTCGGAAGTCTATCCACGTACAGCAGTTTAGAATGCAGCCCGCTAAGCGTAATAATGGAAGGATCCAGCCAATCACAAACAAGGGTTGCGCCGCGGTAGGCCATGCCATCTATTGAGGCTTTGGCGTGAAGAGCTGATTCTTTGTGACCGTATTCAACGAAGCCGTAGCCCATGCTTTCACCTACAATACAAACAACTCGTAAACCCCCGGTATCGGGAAGAACTAACAGCGGTCTACTGATGTATTCGAAGATAACCGTATTTCTCGGTAACAGCGGCAGAGAAAAAAAAATGTAAAAGTAATTACAGAAAGCTAAATGAAGGTGCGCCAGTAGATAGGAACAGAGAATACAAAACATGCCTCACGGTTCCTACCGCTTATTTAAAGTTTAACTGAAAAGCCAACTTATTTTTGTGTCATTCAACTGAATACACTGAATTTGAAAATCGGTTATTCGTGATTAGCGGAACAGCGAGGTAACGAATTTTCTGCGGGCCTTCCAAGCCAATTTAACTGAATAAGTGATGGATAACTAAACTATCCTATCCCAGCCCTTTTCAGTTAACTTGAAAGCGAGACGTTACGACTATCTTCGCTCACATTATCCTGACATTTGCCTATGACTGTTTTATTTATGGAGTCGCAACTCATAGTGACCCCTGCTTCGGCTGCAGAGGGGCTACTCATTACAAAGCACTGGGTGTAACTCATACCCGGCAATCAGTCGAATACCGACTGAAAACTACCCGGGTATCAACCTGGCATCGAGTTCACTCAGCAACGCCAGTGATAAACCTCTCAGCGATCCACTCGGCACAGGGAAAGGTTTCATTGCTTGCAGGAACTGTCTTCAGCGCTCGAAACGATGACCGTTTTAAACTCTTTCAGAGTGGGCAAGACAGAAATAATAATTGTTAATTCTAATTCTTTCTGGTTTCAGGCGGAATCCTTCAAAACCACGCAAACAAATCAGTGTGTGATGAGAAGATTTGGTCTGATTGACACTGTTGCTGTTATGTAGGCTGTAGAGTTGTAAATTTCCAAAATAGTTCCGGGCTCTAAATCGCCCTTAGGTGACCCTTCAGAGACCCTCTTAAACTGGAAATCATACCAAATAGCTAAACGTCGAGTTTATTGGGTCCGTTGAAAATATTCGAGTTAAACTTTTTTTTTTTGTTTTTTTTTTCATATTTTACTTGTACAGCTGTCAGGAAATACATCTGTATAAAAGCATATATTATTATAGGCTATCATATCAAAAACCGCGAGTGACAGCGGGTGCCGGAGGGTACCATCCTATTCAATAGTCGGTGTTCCAAACTCAGGAAATTTAATAAATGTGCATTAAATAAAAGTGTGTAAAAAAAAATACACTTTTCTTCATCAAGTCCAGTGATTAACAAAAACTTTAAAAATAACTATATAGCCTACAGCGAGTAGGAGTTCAAGAGCGAATGCTAAACCTATTGTATGTGAAGAAAAGGAAAATCTTTACTGTTTATTTTGAAAAGAAACTCCTGTAAAAGAGATTCATGAAGCTACTTATAAAAAAAATCACATTTCGCCACCTTGCAGGCTATGCAGTCTCTCTGTTTATTAGATTGCTCATACCAACTGACAGGCTCCTAATGTCGCAACATTAGTTTTCCCAGTTAGTGTTGGTCGATATTCCATATCGATATTTCGGGACCATATTCGCTCTAATATAGGTCTCGTTTGGTAAAAACTCCAAAAAATTGCGAATAATATAAAAAGCTGAACTACGAAAAACATATTGCTCCAACTTCGGATATATAAGATTTAGTTATGTCAGATTATAACAATGATTATAACATGAACAAATATTGTTGCCAATATCGTTATTTACGTTTCGATATTCGATATCGATATTTGGTCCGATACATCGTTATCGATATCGTACGTTACTTGAGGCTTCCGATGGAGCGTAGAACGAGACTTTTAGAATAGGAGGAGTGTGTTAGTTCTATTAAGTTAGTGAATCTATTTATAATTTTTTTCTTGCCATGGCCCGCGGACTTATTGGGTACGGTAGTATATTCTATTCTATTCTATCGCCCTAACACTATTCCCAGTCGCCTTTAAACAAGTATTTTTCTCGTGATAATACACAAGTAGCTTCACGAATATCTAAGCTTTTGCAGCAGCTCTTCCTTTTCAAAATACACATTAAAGATTATTTTTCTTAACATAAAACAGATTGAGCATTTGCTATTGAGCTCCTAGTCGCTGTAAGCTAGTTACTTTTCAAGTTCTTGTAATCACGGGATCTTTTTCACGGGATCTCTAGATGAAAAAAAAAGTGATTTTTTTCGCACTTTTATTTAATGCACCTTTATAAGACTTTGTGAGTGTGGAAGACCGACTATTAATTCGGATGGTACCTTTTGTCACCTCCCGGAACCAGGAGGCACTGCTGTACGTAGTTGTTGAGTATAATGATGCAGTTAATCGGCTATAGTACTTTCTTCTGACGCTAGACAGCGCCATATTACTTGATTTACAAAAAATCACCCTAAAGAGGTTACAAACTGACAGAAGTGGGAAGCAGGTGTCGGAACCGGGAATGTGTGTACAACGGGTGCCGGAGAGTGAGCATCCCCCTCGCCAATGACGACCAGGCAAAAGAACTTGGGTTCACCTTCTTGTGTTCACCACGATCGATGCAAAACTGACGAGATCGGGCTGATTACTATACGTCATAACGGCTGAGAAAATTTAAGAGGACCTCATCCTAGCGCGATATTACTATTTCCTGGACGGCGATCTCTGACCCTCAGAATGGAAACGGGCAGAGATTTTGTTTCAACTCATTTATTACCCTAGCTAGCACTCACTCTATACCCAAGCTATGGACGTAAGTTATCACCACTTACCCTCCCCCCTCCCTCCCCTGAAAGGCTTACCAAATCATACGCCTGGGCATTTAATCAATGGATATTTGTATGCATCCAACATTCTGACCTCTCTAGAGAACCTGTCAAAGGAACATGGCATTGCATCCAGTATTTTTTTGCTTGCGAGCCAAGAGGCAAAAAGAATGATACGCATAGTTCGAGAGCAGGAGCCTTGATCGATTGTCTTAATAAAAAGCTACTTAACACTCCTTAGGCCCAAGCTGACTGCGAATCATGTATACAAAATGACACCAAATGGATGTTAGCTAAGATGCTCGGAATTACGTGGTGTCAATGTGCAGGTTCGTTTCTTCTACCCACAGTCTGACCAGGATCCTTGCCAAGAAGGGCCGAAATATCGCTGGAGAAAAATTTAGCTAACGTCCCTTTAACATCATTCTTAAAAAAAAAAAAAAAAAAATCAGAAGCTACGAACTTAAGTAGCAAGCATGGTTCAAACCAGGACAAAATAACACTCGAGGGGTTACTCACTCCCCAAACCCGTGTACACAGGGTGCCGGTGCTGGGAGGTGCCGGAAGGTACCATCCAGTTTAATAGTCGGTGTTTAAAAATCACAAAGTTTAATAAAAGTGCATTGCTGCATTGCTGCCGGGAGGTGCCGGAAGGTACCATCCAATTTAATAGTCGGTGTTTAAAAATCACAAAGTTTAATAAAAGTGCATTGATGCATTGCTGCCGGGAGGGTGCCGGGAATGAGTGTACACCGGGTGCCTGAGAGTGAGGAACCCCTCGATAACACTAGGGAGCATGCGTCAAGATCTATGCTTTCCTTAAAAATTAAATATGCAAAGCACCTGCTCCACTTGTCGAAATTATGCCATTACCATACTTTGACGGAGAAGTTCAAAATTCAAGATGCAAGTGTTACCCTTTTGGATGTTTCTTCGTCGCTATCAAAAATCATCGACAACAGAACCCAACCAGCGCACGACCTTCTACACTGCTTCCTGGCCGACGATTGAAATTAAGTGTCTTTTTGTGTATGTTTATGTGTTTTAATTATTTTCTTCATTTACTCCGCTTTCTGAAAACGGCGGGTTATAAATAAATTACTTACTTACTTACTTACTTGCTTCGTAAACGGGCCATATCGCCGCCCACTACGCTTTTGGTATTTGAAACGAGACAAACTTGCGGGTTTAGAAATTTCCAGTAAAGCTAAGATGCCGTCTGCACACATCGAGGAAAGTAAGGAGGTTGTATCTGTTTACTGCTCTGCTCAGAATAGGAAGTTGAGCCAGCGCTGGTGACGACCGATTGAGCTTCAGTAGGGAAGTTCACTATCACTAGTGGTTCTAGTGTCGCTGCTGTTCGAGTGTGTGTCACTTTTTTCAAGTCTTGGCTCTATTCTCTAGTGTTATATTGCTCTGGTTCAAACTCAACTGTCGACACGATTATCAAAATGAACGATATCCCACGCTACTTGGTTCAATACGGGGTATCCTGGCTCTTTTCGAACCGAGGGCCGGAGGGTGGACGAAAGCGGCTTGGGGGGTGGTATAAACGCTACTCAAACCACATACGCCCCCCCTCCCACCAGAGACGCTATTTCTCGATAACCATCGGCGATCTGAGACTGATCGAACCGAAAGGCGAACAAAGAAGCAAGTAGGCGTAAGAGGGTATTTAATTACAACATGGCACATTACTAGAGACAAGAGAATCGCGTAATGAGGAAAACGCAATTAGAGGAAGTGCGGTAATCGATAAGATAAGATCGTTCCACTAGCACTTTCATCTGGTGTTTTCCGCAACGTTGCACAAAATCTTTAAAGGTATGACTGCAAATCCACACTTCTCATCGCGTCATTAGGTTCAAATTTAGGTAGATTTTTTTTTGCACCACTAAATCTACAATTTAAAATGTATAATAATCCAGCAGAGAGCAGAGCACGAGAAGGCTGGACTTTCAAAAACAACCAACTAAAAAATTGCAGGCTCATTCGTCCCAACTACCGCCCGAAGAGGACCCTAGCAAACAAGCGCCGACATATCGCTGATGAGCTGTTTGTATTAATTTATTTATCACCCGTCTTTTTAACAAGAAAAAGGACGGAGTACAAAGCAAAAAAAGGAAAACAATAAAATTTCACAAATAAAAATTCTACGATTATTGATCTTCAACTGAACATATTTACACACACACACACATATATATATATATATATATATATATATATATATACGCTTAAATTAAGGTCTTGATCCAAGAAACTTCTAGTTGTGTTGCGAGAGCAAAACTTTGGTTTTGTCCTCGTTTTTTTTGTTTTTTTTTCCTATGCCGCCGATTTCATCGTATTCTGGAAACTGGTAAGGGTCTAACCTGTGCGGTTTTACGGAAAGTGGGGACCTTAGGCCGGATTGATGAGTATGACATTACATTTTGGAAAGCTCCGTGGAACTCTTGCCTGGGGCCAAAAAAGATGGGTTTTGCTTGTCCTCGAGCCAGAGCCTACGGTGTGTGAAGTGAAGCGGATTTGAATAGCCTACGTCAGAGGGGACTGTCTGAAGTTGTGCAGCCAAGCTTTCATTTCAACAAACTATGTTTCAGCTTGCGAGCGGAAAGCTCCGTTCTAACAGGCAAGCAGGCAGGCACCAGTTTCAAACTGAATATGGACCAAAATCTGTAAGTGCTAAACATAATATGTGAGGCAGTTGCCCGGCCCCAGAGACCGCAGTCAATACATCTTCTTTGAATGATAAATAGGAATAATTTGGAGAAACACAAAAGTGTCATTTTCCCATGGATCCGAAAGTGCTGCCATCTATTGTTTCTGCCTATTTCTGTTCGTGATTTCAGCTAAGTTCATCATTCCATTTTCTGCACCTGGGATTGCGGTAGAGAAATGGTATCAGATATGCCTCGTAAACTTTAAAAGTTTTCTCACTACTAAAGACACTGGAGCTTAACCTTTGCTCCTTTACTAAGTGGGGAAATTAGAAAGTTGGGCTACGGCGAAAATGTCAACTTTTGAACTAATACAGATAGATTTTCTTTTTCAACGTCAATCGATAGCCGTTGATGAGCCTATCTCGGGGAGAGAGACTTCTAAGTACGAATCGGTTGCTAGAGGGGGTCCTGAGGGACTAGAAATTTCTCCAAATTTGTATTATTATTACGTTTTACTGATGCACCAAAATTGATGATAATAAAATAAATGATTATATAAATACGCAAAAACAGACCAACAGTAAAGCAAACTCTAATCCATCGGAATGACTAAAATAAACAACAACACATGAAAATGGCGAAGGCAGATCAAACACCGCAAACAATGACAAAAACTTGAAAACAAAAAACAAATATTTAAAAACATTATTCAAAATTTAAAACAAAGAAATCAATAAAAATAATTTAAAACTCCTGGAGGAAAGATGACAAATTATGTTTGAGCCCTTGCAACTAATGTCTAAACTGTTCATGCTTTTTCATCATAATTTCAAAAGGGTTTTTATACCATAAGTCTCCATCATATTAGTACTGGACTCGTACCTGCTAAAATGACACGACCATTTAGAAAAAGTAAAGTATCGGGTTTTAATATACGAAGTATCAGCAAGCCAAAAACTGGGAGGAACGAAGAAGCTAGGAGACACTGTGGCAAAGCTATTACGTTAAAAACATGCGCAAGCCTTCGCCGGTTCAGAAGCTCACGCAATCCAACAATCGACCCAAAACTAGCAGCCATTCACAAAATGAGCAGCCACTGACTAGCAGCCACTTCACAAAATGGTGCACATTTCGATCTCTATAAATTTGAGGGTAAGAAAATTCGTCTCCATGGTCTATCACTGTCACTAGACTTGAGTGTTTACGGAACGGTTGCAAATGATAATGTAAAACAATGAGTTATTTTCACAATAATTGATAGAGCGTCATCTATGGTATTTTGATCCTGAAAATTTACGGGGAGCTTTATAATATCAACTAGATTGTATAAGATGATGTTCCAAGTTTTCATTCGTCACGATGTCTACGACTGAAAAGGATAAAGTTCAACTGGCTACAAAGTCAATTAGTTCTTTCTTCCGACATTCATTTGTTTTTCAACGGCTGAGGAATAGCCTTTGGTGATGGGATAACCGATTGTGTTCTTTTTGGAATATACTGTTTTGAAAACTTCGATGGGTTGACAACTTCAGCATTCAACCGATAGCGAAGATATAAACAAAGTGTTGCTCTCGCAACACTTTAGTCGGCGAAGCCGAACAAAGGTTGCCGCAAAACAGGGCAACGTAGACCTAGTTTCTGTTCGGACTGGATTTTTTAACTGTACTTGCCAATCAGCTTAGAAATAGCAAGTTCAAGATCACTTACGTTACATATTTTATCGATTTTGGTATTTCTTGTCCAAGGGGGGTATTTAGAAATCTGAAGAGAGTGAAGAAGACGGTAGCTGACTTATACGTTGAGTCATTTTAATCAACAGCCAACTAATGATCTGACTAAAAATCACTCTATATATTTCTGAACCCGGATACCCCAATTTCGTACGGTACATTACAACCCCTTTAACAAAACCACGCTGATTTTCTTACTTGCCGTATTTTGCTACCTTCGATGTGTATCACGCTGTCGACGGTTGGCTGCGAGAAGTTTTTCCATCAGAAAAAACGGTTATGTAATGTGTTTCCCTGTTTTCGCTACAAGTCAACGGGTCTCGGAAAAGGCTTAAAACAGCCAAAACCGTGGGTTATTTGTTGAAAGCACAGCATAGTTTTAAAGTATTCAAATATTTTAAAATACTGTAAGTTGAAGAGTGAATAGTGCGAGGGGTCCTTTAAGAAGCTCATTTCCGAAGACTGTATGTAAAGCAGGAGCTATTCATCAAAACTAACTAAAAAGAAAGTAAACGCGGAATGAATTAAATCAACTGTGAATCCTTAATCCGTTCTGGCAGGATCCCTAGACAGAGAGGGGTCCATGGACAGGTGCCTACTCTGCCTACTTGGTACTTTGGTGCTGTCAGGCTGCAGGAGTGGAACCCGAGACCCTCTTTTATGAATATAACAATGGCGCCTATTTCGGAATACTGTCCTGATCTTCCAATGCTTTCAGGCAACGTGACACTCAAATCCCGGACAGGTATACACATGAATCGGCCGTTTGACTACTTACTCCGTGACGCAATGATTTGAAATCCAAGGTCTACAATATAAAATACACATATGCCTGTTAAGACCAGAAAACTGGTTTAATGTGGCATATGTCGTCAAGGCGAAACACATAATGTTAACAGACGGTTCTAGGTAGATTATCATCGCCTAGGTACAATAAGACTACCCAAGCATAGGCGGAACGGGAAGCATATGGGTACACATTCTTATAGAAAGGCATACAGCCTTGTTTGAACGATTGAAATACACTTTTATCTGAACGACCTAAATAAGCTAAACTATGCATAACAAGCATTGCCAGGAAGAGCTGAAAAACCGCGCAAGAAGCATCTGCTGACTCGTTTTTTTTGTCATCACGACATCCGAAAAGTCAGCAGAGCTTTTTCGTTGTCTGTTGAAACTGGGCATCCTTGTGTTATCTTTTATGAAACTTCTGACAGTTTAGGACTAAATTATTACAGGAAATCCACTCAGAATATTAACATGGAGTAATCAGCGTCATACCGGCGTGGCCGAAAAACCGAAAATCTGCTGAATTTTCCGACATAATGACGACAAACAAGAAAGTCAGCAGATTTTTTGCCTGTTTTTTTACTCTTCCTGGCAATGCTTATTATGCATAACATTCCACGCATAACGTTCTCAAACAACAGATAATATCCCAAGTGTTGTCTGTTACGCATTTCCTGTTGAAACCGCGCATCCTTGTGTTGTCTGTTACGAAACTTCCAACAGTGTTATCAGGACAGTATTATTGGACAGTGCAAAATGGATCCATCGGCTGAATTTCATTAGAGCTATATTTCGGCTCTTCTTCGCACTTTGACTTTTATTTGAATAAAATTTTGTTTGGTTTTTAATTTGTTTTTTCCACAAGTTCGTTTTCCAACTTGAGTGGCTTTGAGACTGAATAGTATGCCAAGAATAAAATTCAGCTGACGTGTCCGTTTTGTTCTGTCACAACAATTCGCAGTCAGCTTGGGCTGAAAGAATATTTTTGTCGTAAGCATTGCAACAGTGTAGTGATACAAGTTTCGAAACTTACCGGTTTCTTCACTGTACATGATGAAACTCCTCCGAACTTGTCCATAGACACCAACGAGGGTATCGAATTCCTGGTCTGTCAAGTCCGGAGAAATTCGGGCAACACAAAGCAAATCTTGAGTATGCGTCGGTACTGCTGAGACCCGGTGACCTCTGATAACCCAGGACCTATAAACAAAACGCACCAGTTCATGAATGTTCAAAGTGAATGTTCAGAGATTAGGAGAAAGATCTTTTCTTGAATTAAAAATCTTGGAAGGTTCGTCTGTATGAGAATGTCGCACAGGGAGCACTTTCTATAGTTTAGTACGGTTTAAGGTTTGGATTGTGTATGTAACATATGTAAATCTTGTTTTTGTTTTATAATTACCATGGCAGCAAGGCTTTAGTGCAAACAAACTACTAAACTACTACTATCATATTATCAGTCTTGACAGGCCCATGCTTTTCAGTCGCCAAAATCGGCGATTTCTGTTGCTTCGTCTGGCGATTTTCAATGTTGGGAAAATTCAATTTCATTTTCGTAGCCCAAATCCGCGATTTATGTTGCTTCGTTAGGCGATTTTCAATGCTGGGATAATTCAACTTTAATCGGGCGACAGTACGGTTTTATGCACGCAACAGCAACATGGACGACCCTTTTGATGATTCAATTTTAGAAAAAATTAATTATTGCTGGTCAGTTCTACCCCATTTTGTATGAAAACGAAAAAAAAAAAAAAAATTTCGCGTTAAATTCTGTTGCCGACGAAAATCCTATGTGAAGATCCCGGCGATAAGAACCTTATGTCGCTACGATTGAAAAATCTCGTTCATCACCGCGATTTGCTGTGTGACCTAGGGTAAGTCTAGTACAGATTAAAACAGACACATATATGAGTAGAAGTGTATTCTAGAGGTGTAACTGTTTATTTGTAAAGTGAAAAGTGTATAAAATCTTGTATGGCCTTTCGGCTAAATAAACAAGCGTTATTATCATTAAACGCAAGTTCTTTGCATTAATTCTTTAAGGTTTTTTCTATGTGTGGGGGGGGGGGGTAGCGAAGGAAAGCAAATCGTCTCCATTAAGATATTTTTACGTCAATTTTTATATTATTTATATTTCATTAATTGTAGTAAATTCTTATTGACCATATTTATGATAAGACGTCGATATAAATGTCGCAAAGTTGTATATACATGTAGATTGTTATGTTATGAAGTTATGTCCATCAGCTTGTCCGTTATGTGTTTTTGAACTGAATTGAATGAACTACAGCGGTTACAAAATCTGCAATTGCCTACAGGTAGGTAGGTGTTTTATTTTCAAACAAACTTTACTAAACAAACAATACTTATATATTTGTGCAGCTAAGGAGTTTGCGCTGCAAATCATTAATACCAAATCGAATTAATTTATTAAAACTAAATTTAATAACGTAAAAACATCTACCTAGCCTGTGACTTTCGTACAAAAAAAACAAACAAACAAGTAGGCTAAGACAACACACAACCGAAATCCTGATATTAAGTCAAAACGAATGCTGGAACGAATGATCAAGCTGAACAAATTAAAGGATTTGACAAACACGGAATAAATTAATCAAGAATAAATACATCAAATTTGATCAAGATGGACAGATTATGTACCAGCTAGACACGCGGTAGGGTTCAAGGAAAATACGCAATTCGCAGTCGGTCTCCTGGGTGTAAGCTGCAAGACAGATGTCATTAGCTGATAAGACCTTAACTTTGACGGCAGTGTATCTACATTAAGAAGACCAAAGCTTTCGATGGGATCCCAAAACTTTCATATCTGATCTAGACAATTGGATCTTGCCGGTATCCGGTCTTCACCAGACTTCTTAAAAATTTTAACTGTTGAAATTTAGAAACAGATTAAGGTCAATCGCTAACCATCTGAGGAAACCAATATCAGATATGTATTCCGAAATTGATCAAAAATTCTAGCTACCTTACTTCTGACAAATTTTCCGGTTTCTGCCGGATTCTTCAGAAAAACTTCCGATAAAACTTTAACTTTAACAAATTTTCAGGTTTTGGCCGGATTTCGGACGAACTATTTGTCCTGCGGGAAAATAATCTACATATACGGATTCAGCAAGCCTCAATGCCACTTCATCGATCCTCTAATCAACTTCAGATAAAACTTTGACTTATACAATTTGTACTTATTTCTGTAACAATACTTATTTTACTTACTGAATTATTTCAAAATTTCTTAGAGTAATTTTCAAAATTTCTTGGAGTTATTTAGAGGCGAATGCCTTTTCTCTTGCTTTGTATTATTATTATAATTATTACTATAACAATTTTTCCGGTTTCAGCGAATTACGGGCGAACTATATGTCCGTGGAGAAAATTATTGTCATATACGGATTCGGCATGTCTTGTTACCCCTGAATCGAACATCTAATCAAGTTCAAATAAAGCTTTACTTAAAACAAACTTTCCGGTTTGGGCCGGATTCCGGGCGAACTACTTGTCCTGCGAGAAAATGATTTTCATATTCGCATTGCGCATGTCTCGTTATTCTTAAACCGACTCTCTCATTAGATTTTAAAAATCTTTTTTTTTTGGTCCCTCAATTTGAGTCCCGCCCCACCCCTAAATATAGGGCTACAGAGCCCTTCTTCGAACCTTACCTGTACTTTCACGCAAAGAGTCCTAAAGCCAAATTTGAAAGAAATATCTCAACCCCTTCGAGAGTTATCGTGCTAACAGACGGACAGGCGGGCAACATTTACGAAGTCTTGAGTATCCCTCCACTTCCGTTTTGGGATCCCAAAAGATGGAACCAAAGCCTTTAAGCTGGAAATGAGTGACGTTAACAATGGAATCGATCTGGTCAGGAACAACCACATTTTGACTCTGGCAAAAATAAAACCGTTTAAAGAGGTATCACATCGGGTGACGGGCTACTAATTTCAGGGTTCACATATCACCGACAAACTGCCGACAAAACCTTGTAATTGGAGACAGGATACTTTTTCAGTGTCAGATCTTGGGGAGCAAATAAAATAACACGCTCTACTCAGCCCGAATAACTGTTTACGCTGGAAACCAAGAGTCGAGCCCGAGTCATCTAGTGCAAGCATTAACGGTAAGTCGAAGTAAAAATATAGGTGGAACCAATGGGTAAAGCTTAAGCTACCACCGTCCTCTTGCAAGGACTGTAATTCTTCCAAACGGTCAACTCGCTTCAAACGTCGTTCCACCCCACTTCTTTTTGGCGCAAAAGCTTTGAGCTTTTTTTCGCAGGCCCGGTTAGAAGTTACAATCCTCTCATTTGTAAACGTCATCTAAAATAACCACAAAAATCTCTCGCGCATAACCCACCAAAACCACATACCGGCACTCCAGTTCCGTACTATTCGCACTCTGGATAAAATCACTGTCCATCGTGGGAAAAACGACGATAACAACAAATATTATTGCAGAAAAACAAGTTGTCATAAACCCTTTTATGCGACCGCTTCGAAACAATAACGACATATGCAAAAAACAGCTCTGCAAAGAGGAAGCAGTAAGTACAGAAATTATCAAGCGAAACCAAAAGTTGCTAATCTCCGTTTTGCTTTAGAAACAAGACCAAAGGTTTCGATCGGATCCCCAAAATCTAATATTTGATCCAGATAATTGGGCCTTGTCTTCGCCAGATACAGTCTTCGCCAGGCTGATTATCAGAGAAAATCAAGTTCAGCTGTACCCCTATATGCCCTATAAGCCATATCTATTTTGACGATACTGACCAAAACTTCCTACTTCACTTCTGCCAAATTTCCGGTTTCGGCCGAATTCCGAGAGAACTAATTTCCAGCAAAAAAAAAGAAAATTCAGAAACGAATTCATTCTTATCTCTTTATGGAACATCAAATCAACTTCAAATAATACCATAACTTTAAAAAAAATTCCGGTTACAATTACGTATATGTCCGGTAAAAAATGAATGTCATATACAGAGTCAGCGTCTCTTCTTAGCCCCAAGTCTATCATCTAAGCAACTTGAAATAAAACCTTTGCTTTAAAAAAAAATTCCGGTTTCGGCCGGATTCCGGGCGAACTACTTCTCTGGGTCTGATTTTCACAAAGTTTTCAGCATGTCCTCTTACCCCTAAATCGGCCATATAACCAACTTCTAACGAAACTTTTACTTTTAACCTACTCTCCGGTTTTTGCCGGAGTCCGGACGAACTACTTGTAGGGCAAGAAAATGGTTTTCACCATCGAAGTTCAGTATGTCTTCTTACCCGACTTCGACTATCACATTAGCTGTTTAAAAATATTTTGTTTGTCCCTTAACTTGCCCCCCCCCCCCACCCCCAAAAATGTAGGGCTACAGAGCCCATTTACGAATCTGACCTTACCCTTGAACCAAAGAATCCTTACACCAAGTTTCACCAAAACATCTCATTCCCTTAGAGAGCTATCGTGCTAGCAGAGGGACAACTTTTGCGATGTCACAGGTATCCCTCCACTTACGTTTTGGGATCCCAAAAAGAAGAATGCTTTAGAATACATGGGATAAACGGGTTAAATTTTGCTTTACATAGCGAACTTTACTTCACATCTCCCATGCCCGTTTTGCTTTAGAAAAGATCATAGGTGTCGATGGGATCCCAAAAATCAAATATTTGATTCAGACAATTGGGTCTTGTCTTCGTCAGATCAGTCTTTGCCAGGCTAATCATCAGACAAAACCAAGTTCAGATTTACCTCTATAAGCCATATCTATTCTGATGATACTGACCGAAACTTCCTACTTCAATTCTGCCAAAGTTTCCGGTTTCCCCCGAATTACGAGCGAACTACTAGTCAAGCAAAAAAAGAAAATTCAGAAACGAATCCAGCGTATCTCCTTATCCCTATAAAGAACATCCAATCAACTTTAAGTAAAACTTTGACTTACTAAGTATAATACCGGGTAAAAATGATTGTCATATACAGACTCAGCCTCTCTTCTTACCCCTTAATATGTCATCTAATCAAACTTTTGCTTTTAATAAATTTTCCGGTTTGGGCGGGATTCCGGGCGAACTAAATGGTTTTCACCATCGTGTTCCGCATGTCTTTTTACCCCTAAATCGAACATTTAATGAACTTCAAATGAAACTTTAACTTTTAACCAACTTTCCGGTTTTCGCCGGATTCCGGACGAACTACTTGTTCGGCGAGAAAATGGTTTCACCATTGTGTTCAGCATGTCTTCTTACCCCTAAATCGAACATAAAACTTTTACTTTTCACCAACTTTCCGGTTTTGCTGGATTCCGGACGAACTAGTTGTCCGGCGAGAAAAGGTTTTAACTATCGTGCTCAGCATGCCTCCTCACCCCATAATCAACATAGCTGTTTAAGAATATTTTGGTTGTCCCTTCATTTGGACCCCCTCCCCTAAATGTAGGGCTACAGAGCCCATCTACGAACTTGACTTTACCCTTGACTCAATGAATCCTCACACCAAGTTTCATCAAAATATTTCACTCCCTTCGAGAGTTATCGTGCTCACAGACAGACGGACATTTTGCGATGTCATAGGTATCCCTCCACTTACGTTTTGGGATCCCAAAAAGAAGAATGCACAGAATAAATGAGATAAACATGTGAGACTAAAATTCCCTGTCCTGCAGGATTTTTCGCCCCGCGAGTCCCGACGTTAGTCCCACATAGGGCAGTCCCTTCAGGAAAAAAAAAATCCTGCAGCTGACTGGCTTCGCAAGTTTTGAAGCGTTAAAATAGGAAGCAAAACGTTGATCCCAGATCCTTCAAGAAAGTCCGACCTCGTTTATCGGGAGACTATTCCCGAAGCTGATGGGCCACATAATTGCTGCAACACGAACAAACGGCGCGCCCTTGTCCGTCTGTCCGTCTGTTAGCACGATAACTCTCGAAGGGAATGAGATATTTTGATAAAACTTGGTGTGAGGATTCTTTGGGTCAAGGGTAAGATCAAGTTCGCAGATGGGCTCTGTAGCGCAACACTTAGGGATGGGGAGCGTGCTCAAATTACGGGGCAAACAAAATATTTTTAAACAGCTAATGTGATAGTCGAAGTCGGGTAAGAAGACATGCTGAATACAATGGTGAAAACCATTTTTTCGCCAGACAAGCGACTCAATGTGACTCAATATTCTGCTAACAGATTTCAATTAATAAGTAATATAGGCTACGAAAGAGCCTCCAACTTAGTCCTTCCGAGCCCTCAAATTCTCGCCACATATCTCCCAGGATCTAGAATATTTGCTCAGCAATCAAAAGCGTCTTAGTTGTCAAGGGATGACGAGGCTTAAACGCTGGTCCCAAGATCATCGTCAGAATTTTATCCGATTTATTTTTCCGGCCGAATCGAGTATCTGACGCACACCGCTATGACTAACTTCACATTTTACAAAATTTCACATTTTCCCTAGTTGCGAAGAATGGCTATATAGGCTGAAAGTCTGCACGAACACTTTAACTCAACATTCTGTTAACATAATTCAATTAATAATTAATATGGGCTACGTAAGAGCCTCCAACTTAGTCCCTCCGAGCCCTCAAATTCTCGCCGTGTATCTCCCAGGATCTACAAATATTTGCTCAGCGATCAGAAGCGTCCCTTCGTCAAGCGATGACGAGGCTTCTTGTAATTGTTTGAGCATCTTTTGAAGTAGACTCCCTCAACCACACTTGACTGTGAAAGCGGAAATGATAGGAACGAGATAAAGCAGGCAAAATACTGGCAAGAAAACCGTAGGAAAAATTCATTCAATCCATAAAGTGACGCAACTATCAAAGGCGATGAAATTGCTTGCGTGCTCAAGTTCTTCTTTGAGATGGGGAATTGTGAGGACTGATTCCCGCCAGACACTGTCCAAAAGTTTGACAATTCGCAGCATTGTCCAGAAAACCGGATTCTCGCATTCCGGCGATTCCGGATTCGAATTTGGTTCTAAATCTTCCCTTTCGGATGCCATACACGTACAGATAACTCAAAATATCAATTCGGAAAAGTCAGTGAAAACACCTAACTGACAAGACACGGAACCAGTTTAGTTCTTTCCCACGATCTTCCGGACTATCCAACTTCTACCTATTCCGACTTCCGGACTAGAGCCGATTCCTGCACACGACACTGGGCTCATCCGAATATTCGCACTGGACTCAGTGAAATTCATTTTAATTCAGGAACATCAAAATCTCACCAGAAAGACGCAATTCTCTTCTTTTCGCACTAACCTCAGGTACAAATAGCTGATAGACTACCATTTTTTCTCTGGCATTTTACAGGCTTTATCTACCTGTAAAAGTGAGTCTTAGACTGGTGGTATTTCTACCTTGGAAAAATCGGGCACCTCGCTAAGCTATTATGAAACATTGCTTTGTCATGGTAAGAAGTACAAAAGCACCTTCTCTGAATTTCCAGACGCGAAGTTATTAGCCATATTATCATTAATGATTATTGACTACTTTAAAACCAAATTAGAAGATTATCGGCACCATATACTTTTAGCCTAGAAGTGCAACCAAACTCAAAGTTCAGAGTTTACTTCCAATATTTTCATACACTTTACAAACTAAACAAGGAGTATCACTTGCCACAAGTTGAGTCTAACCAAATTCAACCTTCAGGGTTTATTCTTGCTATTTTCGTACACTCTACTAACTAAATAAGTTGTAGAAGATTTGTTTCTTTAGCCACCCGAGTCTGAAAAAAAAAATACTTACGCTCCAGAGTGGTGATGTAACGACGCCCAAATTTCCCATACTGATGGATCCGGGTCAATTAGGCTAACGCGAGCCATTCCAGACCCAGGGATGATGTGAATCTGACGACACTGGAAACCATTATTCCTCATTAGAGTCTTCACCTCCTAAAATGAAATCGAAGTTTTTATAAATTCCTTATGGAATGAATGTTTTTTATTTTCTGCTCCAAAGAACGCAAGAGCTGTAAGCTCATATGGCACTTGCATTGATTGAGTTGTATTGTTTGATCAAAAGTAAGTTTCGACTGTCCAGTTAAGATGCGCTGGAGCTAGAACTCAGTTGTAAGCAAAACCCTTGAGGCAAAATGATAATGAGCTCATGGGGATTATGAAAATGTATACGTTGCTTTAAAAGTATTTTTCTTACTTTGCGGTCAAGATTGGTACTTTAAGGAATAGTCGGATTTGGGAAGTGGCGATTTGTAAGCCAATGTTATCGAATCTCTAATATTCCAGCCAAGTTTCATCGTCCTAGCACATCTGGAAGTACCTTAACTCGCGATCGCCGGAATTCCGGACCCCTCCCCTCCAACTTCCCCCACAGTGGCCGGAGCTAATCCGGTTCTGTAAAGGATTTATACAGAGCATCTGTTTGTTATTTTAACAAAGTTTCATCCCGATCTCTCCAGTCCAAGCGAGTCACATATCCCCAAGGCCGTATCCAGGGGGGGGGTTAGGGGGTTGACCCCCCCCCCCCCCCCGAAACATAAAAAATACTCAATTTTATAGGCTTTTCCCTCTGATTTATATCTATTTTGTACTTTTTTCTGCGACCCGCGGGCAACCCCCCCCCCGAAATAAATTCCTGGATACGGGCCTGCATATCCCCCCCCCACCCCCACCCCCCCCCAAAAAAAAAAATGGTTGTCGGATCCGGTCTGGACATGAAGAAGATCACCAGAGAAATGTCATATGTTCAATTATTAAATTTCACTCGAATTCGATCAAACGTTCCTAAGTTACACACGATTATCAGATCGAAAAAGTGTGTATTTACAAGTCAGTTTGATCGGGTCCCTGTCCCTGGTATGCCTGCCAAGTTTTGTCGTGAAAATCCCCAAAACCGCCATCACCAGAATCCCCCCCCCCCCCAAGTGTCCGGATACAGTCCAATTGTGTGAACGATTTATCTAGAGCAGATGCTTGTCCTTCCCAGCAAGTTTCACTCAAATCCCTCCATTCTAATCGTTTCTCGAGATCCCCCCCCCCTCAACTCCCCATAGCTATCGAATCCGGTCCAGATTTCAAATGGGGCATCAGAAATATATCATCTAGTCAGTTATCAAGTTTCATTCCAATCCGATCACCCGTTCGAAAGTTACACACTACTCAATTTGCTGGACCCCCCCCCCCCTCCAGATAGTCGGATCGGGAAACTGATTACTTCCAAGTTAGTTTGGTCGGATCCTTGATATGCCTGCCAAGGTTCATCGTCCCACCACATCTGTTAGTACCATAACTTTAAAAAGTGTTACAAACTGCCCTAAATTTTCCAGTTTCCACCGCCCTGCACTCCCCCGCAGATGGTCGGATCGGGAAACTAATTATTTCCAGGTTAGTTCGGTCGGGTCCCTGATACGCCTGCCAAGTTTCATCGTCCTAGCATATATGGAAGTACCCTAACTCGAAAAAGTGTGACACAAAACCGGACCGACCGACAGACGGAATTGCGATCGGTATATGGCACTTGAGCCAGAGGCTGCATGTGTCATAAAAATATCAAACCGGAGTAAGCAAAAGAAGAAGAAAAGAGGAAACAATATCAATACTCCTTCAGCCCAAGCTGACTGCCCATCATATTTGACAATTTACACAGCAAAACTGATACGTCAGTGACATTTTATTAGAGCAATGAACTTCCCCGTGTGATTTCGATTCGTCAGGAAACTCGAGCCGAGAAAAATTCAAACCGACATTACCAGACCGAGCGATATATTAGTTGCGGTACCGCCTTTGAATGGTGTAGTCCGCAAATTTGTCTCTTAATAAAAAGATAAACGGAAAACCAGACAATAGTGCATGAGCACTTAATAAACTTCCCTTTTCAAGTTCATTTTCCAGCTTGAGCCTGAAGAGGACCCTTGCCAACAAGGGCCGAAATATCGCTCTATAAAATGTAGCTGACGTATCCATTTTGCAGTGTCAACTGTCCGAAACAACATCACTTCCGAGGCAATAAAACTCTACACACAGTATGCATACAGCATAGTATGTCTTCGGTCATTGTTCGTCCAACGCCATGTTTGTTCTGTGTCCATAATATGTTCTTATAGTAGGCTATGCCCGCTAAACATACGATGACATAAGTTAGCTGAGATTTGTTACAGGGAAGTTTCAGCCCTTCTTGATAGGGTCCTATCCGGTCTATAGCCAGAAGAACGAACCTTGAACACTTCTATAACTATTCTAGTACCCCCGTTTTGTTACCTGCTTATTAAATAGTCAAATGGCAAGAAAAAATAACAAACTTGATGTCAGCTAATAGCCAACTATTCCGGGGTCGTCCTGGCACAAGTTTAAGTTTAAAGTTGAGAAAAGCCAATTTATTTAGAATTTACAAGTATCTAATTTTTCTATCTGAGGTAGCTGTTGATCTGGACCGCCATCTTCTCTGTTGAAGGTACGTTGAGATTCAAATTGAAAGGAACACCATTGCCGTTCACATAAGCTACCTCTACTGTATTTATTTATAACACATGCGTTCAATCTGAATAACAAAAACAACATCTGCTGAATGACCGACCTTCATGTTTTAAATAAACTGCATTACATTTTGCTGCCATCCTGATGTCGCAATATTACTAACATATGACTTCAACTCTTCAGTCTCAAGGGAGAGCGATAACGTTCTCTTAATCAACAGAAAGCTTATGAAGTGTTCATGCACTAATGTCTGGTATTCCCATTATCTTTTAATTAACAGACAAGTTTGCGGACTCCACCACTCAAAGGCGGTACCGCAATTAATACGTCTCTCGGGCTATTAATGTCGGTTTGACTTTTTCTCAGCTCGAGTTTCCCGCGAAATCGAGAGGGGATATTCCTGGAAAATTTCACACGAGTGAAGGAAAAAAGAAATCTGGACATGGCACGCAGTTGGATTTCGGGTCGGACTGCAATGCAACAGACGAGTCGCAGCGCTGGACAAAAGAGTCCTTAGGCCAAAGACAGCTACGGCTCTCAGCCTAAAGGGGTTAAAACCGGAAGCACTCTAGCATCCCCAATGTCAAGTGCGGGTCAATTAGGCTTAGGTCAATTACCCATTATTCCTCATTAAAGTGATCAGCTCCTGGAATGAACTCGAAGTCTTAGAAAGTCCTTACCGAATGAACGGTCACCCCATCCAAGTCGCTAATCCAAATCAGGATTCGGTACTACCAATGGGATCGTCTAGTGGTAAGGGTCAGAAGCAACCGACTGGGCAAGCTCAAAACCGACCTCATCAGACAGAAGAAATATCGACAAAAGAAATCAGTGACTCAAATTCCATTTAGTAGAACCTTACTTCCCCCCCCCCCGAATGGTACTTAGCGTTCTGGTTAGAATTTTTTTTTTTGCCTATGAAGTTCTATTACTTCTATCAATTTGAGTTTGTTAGTGTCAGTGCCCATATTGTATTTTTAAGCCTACTTACAACAAACTCTTTACACAGGCGTTATTTTGCGAAAACCAGGGGGAATCGGAGTCGTTCCGGGTCATCAGGTCGGCTTTAAAACGTCAAAGTTCGATGAGAGACCTTTTTAAAATGCAGTTCCCAACTGCCTGTCTTTATGCTGTCAAATCACTTTATTTAAGGTAGACTACATGATATTCCAGGATATATTTGGTATCCCTTGGAGCAAGAGGGACCCCCCCCCCACATGATGCTTCTGCTCTCTATCTCTCTGGCCTTCTCTCTGCCAAATTGCCTGTTTATGTTGTAATTAGATTGTTATTAAAGATAACTTTGAAGCTGAACTAGATGCTGAGCATGGGGAATACAGGACACCAAAGGATTAGCAAATGGTCTTTATTCGCTTCGTTAGGTCGGGGCAGGCCCTTATCCTGGAATTTATTTCGGGGGTGGGGCGTTGCCTGCTAGTCGGACCAAAAAAGCACAAAAAAGACATAGATCAGAGGGAAAAGCCTATAAAAATGAGTATTGTTGTATGTTTTGGGGGGGGGGGGGGTCGACCCCCTACCCCTCCCCTGGATACGGCCTTGGCTCGGGGTATCTGTGGAATTATTGCCAAACTTCAGCTTACAGAAAAGTCCCTTTTAACCATTAATTCCGGGTCACGACACAGACACTAATTCTGCTCTAAGGACCCACTTGAGATAAAATTGGTGTCGACCAGGAGGCGAGCATTTGATGGGAAATTTAATTCAGTTCATCCAGCCGTTCATTTCTGGAAAGAGTGCAGTCAGTTTAAACAGCCGCTGGCGGCAGCTCTTTGAAATGGCCCAGTCCTTTAACTTAAAATCTGACGAGAAAACCAGACACTCGGGGAAATCAGATGATATCCTACAGCGATTTCAGAGGCGGAGAATTTATAAAAAGCGATTAGCCGGGGAAGGAAGGCTGTCCTGGCAACAATCAGTTTTGCGATCCAGACACCATTTTACAGCTGGCAGTAATGAAACGAAATCTTAAAAGCATATTCCAGCGAAGAGATACGGCTCTTATATGATAGCCTACAAGGGAAATGTATCAAAATTATTTAAGAGGATGGTGAACATATGCTGGTTGGTGATCGGCGGAAGTAGTTTGGCATAAACTGAGAATCTGTCTTTTATAATAATGTATTTTGAGTCTATTTTTGTATTTATTATTTCTAGCCTACTCAGCTTATCAGCTACCTAATTGGTAGGGCGATAGATAAGGTAATAAATAATAACTAGCACGTAACTAACTACTATTAATAATTTGCGTATACCTAACTACTATATACTCATCAGTCATCATTTGATGTGAGGCATCATATGCGTGATACCACCAGGGGCGGATCCAGCCTTCCGTTCTAGGGGGGGGCGATTCTTAGCGAAAAGAGTGGGGGTAGTGTCTCTTTTGTCGGCCACAAGGCTGATTTTTTTCGCGTTTTAAGTATCCCTGTCGGTCTCTTATTTAACGAAAATGTGGTTTTCATATACTACAATAATGGTAAAAACTGTACTTGATCAACTGACAACTGTATACAAGAAAAATTCAAGCTCCTGGCTCCACTTGTAAAAAGATTTTAGAGTCTAGTTACAGTAGTTAGAACATGCGTTAATGCAGACTTCCGCAAGTGCAGTAAAACAAAACAAAAAATTACAGCCAGTCTAGGGGGGGCAATCGCCCCCCTTGCCCCCCCCTCTGGATCCGCCCCTGGATACAACACTGTGTTGCCATGACCCTCCGGCTTTTTAATGGAGTGTTCCCTGGTTCCACTATTGCTAGCGCTGTAGCAGCTTTCGGTTTTCACCGTGGAGCTCATTACTCGTGAACCAGTGCATGTATCAAGTTCAAACTTGGTACACTTGTGGGTATTGTGGTCTAGCGTTGCCTTTTGAAGATCACAACTCCCTCACCTACCCGGTGTAGGGACAATTGGGCAAAGATTGCCCATTGAGTAGAGTTCATAACAGTGGCCAATGACATATATCAAGTTGAAAGCTGGTACAACTGTTCGCGCTGGAATCTAGTTGTACTTAGTATAGTAGGTGTCCTACCCCCCACATTCACCAGGTTCAGGGCAATTGGGCATAGATGGCCTATTTAGTTAGGATCATAACCCGAGGCAATAACAGAGATCAAGCTCAAACTTGGTATAAGTGTTGACGCTGGGGTCTAATTGTGCTTTTTAGGGGTCCAACCCCCACACCAACCACCTAGTGCAGGGGCAATTGGGCCTAGATTCCCCAGATAGTGTAGTTCATAGCTCGCGAACCGTGACGGGCATCAATTTGAAACTTGGTATTATTGTTGGGACTGGGATCTAGTTGAACTTTTTCCCAATCCCCACAATACCCGGATCTGGGGCAATCGGTCCAAATTGCCCCGTGGCTAAGATCTTAACTTTAGCATGGCTGGAGCTGGAATGACGAACATTCCTGTACCTATATCACCTGGCTACGAAGAAAATCTTGAGACTGCACCACCACCACCCTCCCCGTTCATGGGCAACTGGGCCCGGACTGTCAGGGATTTTAGATTTTGTGAACCGTTACAGATATCAAAATCTAAACTGGTATACTGGATGAAAGTGGGGTCTAGTTTAAAGTTACCCCCCCCCCCCCCCCCACCGTTCCTCGGTTTCAGGGGCTTCATAGCTTGCGAACTACGGCCGGTATCAAGTAGAAACTAGGAATGATTGTTCCGTCCGGGCTTTTCAGACGCTATTAGACGCAGATTCCCCAGTTACAAATTTGCGTAACATAGACCACAATTTAGAGATACGACAATGATATTCCTTTTCCTTGCGGTTTTTAGGCTCTTGAATACACTTATAGGGTTTCACCTCCTCTATCCTTCCCATCCGTTTGCAACGGGGCCACTTTTCAAACTAAAATAACTAAAATAAACTAAAATACCTAAGTTTCGTATACCTAAGGTTTCAATGGGATCCAAAAAAGTTAATATTTGATCCTGACTATTGAGTCTTGTAAATACCCGGTCTTCGCCAGATTCCTTAAACATCGTACGTCCTTCAGATATGCAATCAGTGTGTGTTTATCCGTATACATCATATCTGCTTTGACGAAATTAATCAAAACTTCCTGCCTTACTTCTTCCAAATTTCTGATGTCAGCGGTATTCCGGGCAAACTATATGTCCGGTAAAAAATTAAAGCTCAGAAATTAGTCAGCAGGTCTCCTTACCCCTAGATCGAACATCTAGTCAAATTCAGATAAGACTTTTACTTTTAACGAATTTTCCGGTTTTGGCCGGAAATTCGGGCGAAATTTGTCCGGCGAGAAACTAATTTTCATATATGAATTCAGCATGACTTCTTACAACTTTATCGAACCTTGAGTCTACTTCAGATAAGACTTTACCGGATCGGATTCCGGGCGAACTATGCCCGGGAAGAAAATGATTGTTGTATACGGATTCAGCATTTCTTCTTACCCCTAAATCGAACATCTAATAAAATTCAAAGAAAACTTTTACTTCTAACAAATTTTCCGGTACTGGCCGGATTCCGGGCGAACTACTTGTTCGACGAGAAAATGATTTTCATATACGTTTTCGGCATGTCTTCTTAGCCCTAAATCGACTATCTCATTAGCTGCTAAAAGTCATTTTGTTCGCCCCTTCGGCAGCATGTCCCTAGACCCAAAGAATCCTAACACCAAGTTTCATCAAAATATCTCACTCCCTTCGAGGGAATCATTCGGCAGGGCGTTGATTCAGCAAACTCATCCAATCATAAATCTTTCAGTTATATTATAACTGAATCAGTTATTTTATAACTGATTCGTATAGAAGTAGACAAAAACATTTTTCTGAGATCCCGCATCGCGTTCGTGCATGTTAACATCTGACGATGCAAACCGGATTTTTTTGGCTTCCAGTGCTGTAGAGGAAGTTCTGCTGGTCGATGACATTGACCCGAAGCTTTTTGCGAAGATTGGGTTTCAGAGAACTGGTACAAATAAGCTCAGCGCCAACTATTCAAGCATCATGTTGTAATACGTAGGAAAAACTTTGATATGATTCATTCTCTGATAAATCGCCCAATCCGTCTCATTGGCATATGAGGGTGTATAATTGGATGCTCCGAAATCAAATTAAGAAATAAAATAAACACACTGATCAAACAAGCTTGTTAGGCTACATATTTGCGTCTCGATGGAACATATTTATGGATACATATACAGGGAACTTTTACCGTTACAAATAAACCAGAAGGATTTTTTGTAACTGAATTTGGAAGTTTTAGAAGTCTAGGGCCGGTCTTCACCTCCCGGAACTTCCGGAATCTGGGCTTCCTGATTATTCTTTGACGTCTTCTGTAAGTTGTATCTGGAATATGAACCGGTTCAAAAGTATATCAAAATAATCCGGAAAAAGGGGGTTTTGAACTTCCAGATTTCCGGAATTTTTAAATATCGCAGAAGAAATCCAAAAGAAATCTCGGAAAATCTGGGAACCCAGATTCCGGAAGGTGAAGACTCACTCTCACATGATATGATATGATATGATATGATATTTATTACACTAAGAGCCCAAGGGCCATGGCAATACAAAAGAAAAATACATAACCTACAACATAACTATAACAAACACTTAAATCTACAAGAAAAATTCTCTGTGATTCATAGCCAACTTGAGGAATCTGCCCACTTTCCTTATAGTGACAAAACATTCACTCTTCAGCATTCGCTCCATCCATTCCTGATCACACTCATTTACTCCAAATATTTATCTTCTTAAATCATTCAATTCCCTACATTCACACATAATATGTCGCACGCACTCATTCATATCTCCACACATGGGGCAGAAGTAAGGACCAATCCTCCCAATCGGCTTACCCGTGTACCTCCTCCTATCCCCCAGAGGTAAAATATCAGCTCGCATACTAATTATTAATTTCAGTTCCTCCCTATCTAAACCCGCTTTAAAATAAACACATTCACCCCATGTCTCTTTTGCCTCTGTATAAAACCTCAGAGATTTTGAACTATCTCTGTCAACCTGCCACCTCTGGATTTCCTGGTCCTTAAGTATATTTTCTACTTCTTTAGCTACTGTCCCTAACTCCAACTCATGACCCATACCCTCATTCCACTTATCACCAACACCACACTCATCTAAAATTTTCTTCACTTGGTAAGCCCATGACTCCTTACTTATATCTCTAAGGGACTCCAGATACGCCGCTTTCAACATTCTAACACGTGGAAGACTAATTATCTTTTCCCAAAAACTAACCATACTCACTAAACGCCTACATCTTACACTTCCTAAGCCTATGTCCCCCCAAACTACTAAGCTATTTGTCGTACTACTCAGTCCTAATGATCTTCTAAAATAATTCAACTGTATCTGCTCCAACTTACCTGCCTTATGGAACCCCCACACTTCGGAGGCGTAATGCATAACCGGCAGTACCTTCGTATTAAATACCTCTTTATGAATCTTAATGTTATTAATATCTTTCAAATGGCTTCTTAGAACTAGATTAACACATCTTTTCCCCTTAATCTCCGCCTGTTCCACATGCTTTCCAAATACCCCTCCCTTTGCTCGCAATTTACACCCCAAATAAACCCATTCTTCCTTTACTTCTAAGTACTCCCCCCCGTATTCAAACTTCTCACCTTCTTTCAATCTACCACCTTTTTTAAACACCATCACAGCTGTTTTACTAACATTCAATGTTAGCTCTTTCTTTTTTAAGTAAATCTCTAGTAAATTTAAAAGTTTCTGGAGGTTGCTACTAGAATCCGCCACCAGTGTTAAATCGTCAGCAAATAACAAGGTACACAGGGACATGATATCTACCGTCACCGTTGGGGCCGAATTATCAATCATGAACTGTACTACATCATTTATAAACAATGCGAATAACTTCGGAGAAAGAGTGCAACCTTGTTTCACACCGATCTTAGATTTCACACTTCTTGAAAACTTCTTCGCCACTCGCACCACCACCTTAATACTCATGTACATTTCTACAATCAAAACTACGAACAAATTTGGAAGGCCCAGTTCTAACAATACTTCAATCAACAACTTCCTGTTCACATTATCAAATGCTCCCTTCAAGTCTACAAAAGCTACGTACAGCTTACCACCCTTGCTTCTCGTGTACTTTCTAATTAATACATTTAATATAAAAATCTGGTCAAGCGTACTGAACCCTTCCCTAAAACCAGCCTGCGCTGGATTTAAAATTTCACTTTTTTCTAGCCAATTTTTTAACCGAAAATCTATCACTTCACAAAAAATCTTACTTACCCCATTTCCATGTGGGAGCTTCCTAGGGCTACATGCTTTGGAACAGGGAGAAAACGGAAAAAAAAAATCAAATAAAAACCCCCACGAAATGAAAAAAAAAAGAAAAAAAATCAGACACGCGGGCTTTCATTTAAAGAAAAATAAAATAAACATACTGGTCGAACAAGCTTGTTGGGCCATGTAACGTAAGGATTTAATGCTTTAAAACGGTTACAAATAAACCAGAAGTATTTTTTCAACTTAATCTTGAAGACTTAGAAGTCTAGGGCTCTTCGAGGGTCACATTGTGGACCCACGTAGGGCCCACATGTGGGGGCCGCAGGGAGAAAAAAAAGAAAACCAAAGATTAAATTTGATGGAAAGGCACTAATAAAATAAAAAAAAAATCTCCAAATAGTCAGATTAAAGCGGGCTTTCACTTAAAGGATGCTGCGCCTCTTAGTATCAAATGAGACATGCAATTGTGACCGCCCAATGACTTGCAAGTGGAAAAGTCAATTTGATTCCTTCGATGGAAATACGACCAGTGTTTAGCAGTAGCCAAATATTAAGAGATCTCGAGGAAAAGCTTTTACAATCGGAGCACCTTCAAGTCCCCTCTTCAGGCAGTAACTATACTTAAAGGAAACGGCGTACTTATGACACTAAATCATTCTACGTCAGTAGTGCTTCCATCCATTCTCGTTCCCAAAAAGTCTGTAGGATGAAAAAGGCTGTTTTCTACTCATGGTTATACGAATCAAACTTACTTTTCTTTGCCAAGAAAATTCAGTACTACTGAAATCTTCAATTCAGTCAGAGAAGCTGGAGAGGAATGTTATGTTCAGCTTCAGAAGATGTTTGGGTACACGTACGTTTCATTAAGTAATCCTCAGTAACTTCCGAAAACAGAAAGCTTCTGCTTGTGAGCGGAGAGCTGGTTACCAAAGCTTTCCGTCCCTGACCAAACTTGTTTTGGCTCGCTATTTCAGAAACTTTCTGTGCAGGAACATACGAAGTAATTCAAAGCCTGTTGCTGACATTTTTCTGTTCCTGAACGACTTTTCCAGATTTTTTTTGTTCTGAGTGTAGAAGTTTCTTTCCCAAAATATGTACTTTCTTCATAATCTTTCAACTGTATTTTCAAACTTCAGATTGCAGCCAGGTTGGTGCAAAAGGCGAAAAGATTTCCCCAGGGTATATGTCACGGGAAACAGAAAGTCTACAAATCGAGGAAATAATCAAAATTCAGTCAAATGTGATTAGGATGGATCAGATATTCCACTGGTCGGCAGCGAGTCTAGTGTATGGACAGTCGGCCCTCTCACGATAACAAGTCGTACAAGTAGTGGTGTTTTCATTAATTTTGTTTAGAATGACAGTTAAAATTTTTAATTAGGGGATTGAGAGGCCGTTTGCGGCCTGAATTTCGACCACAGTTCAATAATATCACCGCGACATCTGATTACAAGGGTTATAATGGTGGTCTCCGAGGATTATTACACAGATGCTGATGACTAGGGTAGAGGGTAGCCGCAAGGATTACAGCGTTGTATGTTTCTGCTTTTTAAGATACTGTACTCCCCCACTGTGGGGGGAACCCCACAAGTGGGGTTCTTGGCGGTAAGACAGTAAACTCATTAGTATCTTCACCGCTCATTCTTCAAAAATGTTGCCGATAGTCAAGGAAATAGGGGGTCATGGAACGTTTAAAAGCACAAAAAATAAGCACAAGCCTGCCGTAGAGTGACTCCAAAGTTCAAGGATTCGAGGAAAGAACCGATTAACATACGCTTTCCTTTAGAGAAATTATTAAAATTAATCTTCCTAAATTTGTAAATTTGAAGTTGCTAACAATTTCGTTAGTTTTCCGTTCTAATTTTTAACTACGGCCTGAATATGAACCTTGCCAAGAGGGCCGCAATATCGCAACAACAATAAAAAAATCTGTGCTTTGATAATAGAAATGAACAAAGTAGCAGCCTAAATTTAGGCTAGAATCTAGGCTTAGGTTTGTCGGGGAAATCCCGCCATCCGGTTTCCCTCTTGTCTCGAAGATCCGGATACTAACTTTTCCTTTAAGCTTCCTATGTTCTGTCCCTCATGGTGTTTGGGAAAAACAAGATTTAGAAAAATTAGGTCTGGTTTGAAATCTGTATTCGGGAATTTAATCTGCTTTTGCTTGTGCTGTCGCCTTTAAACCCTGTTTACTTTTGAAACAATAAACAGATCCGGTTGTAAGATGAACGTTCAGCATTGACTGATTATTTATCTTCACCCACGTCTGGCTTCCGGGACCTCTGGTTGGCACGAGACATTATCGAGGGACTACGCACTATATTTACTTCAAATCAATCATACGGCTTTCCGAAAGATTGAAACGTGACTACGAATAAACTGATCTGAAACTGGATATAGGGTTTCTGCTGCAGGTATGCTGTTGATTGCGTGATTGTTAATTTGTTAACAAATTGTTAGTTTGACTGTTGTTTTAAGGGTCTTATCCGTGGATTCCCGAATAAAATAGGGAATTATTTGGATTGCCCGCCCCTGTTCAGCTGCAAGCGAAAGGTCGATAATCCTTGAGGAGGAGGTTGGTAACGTCCGAGAACTCGGCTTTGGTGTCTCTCCACTAGTGTGGATACAGATCTTTGTAACATATACTGGGTGGTCTTGAACGGGACTGCCTTCAACAGCTAGCTCTGTTATTTGTTCTTTGTTTTTCTTATTTTTTCCTTTCCTTCTGATGTATTTCATCCTGATGATCCATTCCTGATGACTAATTGTGATAGATTCACCAAGATAGCGCTGTATTGGAAATGCAGGGACGAAAGATATTGAGGTTCAAGTAAATATGTCACCATGTCGCTAATATGCCTTCCAACCATCTCCAAGGACGTTTTCTGTCGAAAACAGAAGCCTTCTTTTTCAGAAATTCTAGCCCAAAGATGGACAATGTGGCCCAAACTTAGGACAATAGTGTATGTAAGAGAAATAAACATACACCTTTGAGATTTCTCAGAAACCTTGGTCTTGTTTATTTTCTAAAACAAAAATTTGACGCACGAATAGACCAGACATAGTCGATTCAACTCAACTCACTTAAAATTCTTCATTACGAAAAGTAGCTTAGGAAATGTCAACAGAGATAGGCTGACTTGCAAGTACATAGTGTTACATCTTTTAAACAACCAAAATACAATTTTGGTTTCTTAAAAATGTTATCCATTAATAAAATAATACGAACACATTTATGTTATATAAAATGTATCCGTGATACAGTATTAATTGAGTCAGTACACTACATATGATGAACACCACCTCGTCCCCAAATAATGTCCTAAAGAAAATGCTAAGGAAGGAAAAGACACGAGTCCGCTTATTTAGCGACAAAACTCAAGATTGCCTCACTAGCCTTCACCTGTCATTTTAGTTCGTAACTCCTCATACCAGGCGGGCGGCCGTCAGCTCCTAATTCTTAGATTATAAAGCGGGATCTGATTTTATAGGAGACAATTCGCCGCTCGAAAAGCTGTTTTTCTAAGGATTTCCACAGGTGTCACGAAAAGCCGGTAAGAATGGAAACAAAATCCAGAAGTTTGACAGAAACCATCAAGTGGCCATGTTTTGTGAACGTCCAGAAGAAGTCGATCATTTAAACGATGAAGGTTCAGGCCGTATCCAGGGGGGGGGGTAGGGAGTTGGTTGACCCACCCCCGCCCGAAACATGCAAAAATAACGATTTTTATAGGCTTTTCTCTCTGATCTATGTGTTTTTTGTGCTTTTTTGTCCGACCAGCAGGCAAAAAACCCACCCGAAACGCACCCCCCCCCCCAATAAATTCCTGGATACGGGCCTGTTCCGAAGTTTAAAAAAGTTCTGCCTAGGAAGCCCCAACTTCGGAAGGGCCAAGGGCTGAACTTGGGGCCAAAGTGACATTATAGTGTGTTGCATAAAGAGATTATTCTTTTTTCTTCTTTATTTGTGCAGTATTATACAGCTACTGAATTCACAATATTGTTTTCTCGACTGTTTCAAGTTTGGGTCAGTAAAAGTCCTCAAAAATACTCTTCATGCGCGATCTGAACCCGGGACCCGCTGCTTACAAGGTAGACGCTGTACAATTTGAGCTACCGAGGGGAAAATGCTTCCATCTCAAGGGCGTCTTCCCCATTAAAACTATATATTCAGTATTATTTGTTTTTCACCATGAGGTGGACTGGTCCTGGAATGTCTACGTGGCTCCGACACTAGAGTCCTAAACCTCTAAACCTGAATTGAAAAGTTGTTCCTGGTTTATTCCTCACGGTTTAAGTCCCCTGTATAGCGTCATGTATGTATTAAAACTCATCATTACAGCAAGCCCTCAGAGATAATACTTCCCGAACTATGCTTTCTAAGATTCGGATAGCTGAATACCGGATTCTAAATGAAAGTTGATGGAAAAGCAAAGCTCAAACAGCGCCACAACTTAACTACCTGTGCGCTGCATACCATCTCGAGTCCTCACCATGGTATTAGAATTCACGGAGAGCCGACAAATACTTTGTTTCTCATCCTTTACAGCGAGCTTTTACTATTGGCTACTGAGTGGGCTACTATCCATTTGCGTTACAATAACAGCGTTATCATCTGCCCTTCTCACACATGCTGATGTAAAATGGTAAGTAGTAGGCTACCATAGATTAAAGACCAAGAGATGAAGGCTTGGCAATTTCAGACTGGGATTCCGGTGTCCCCGCTTTTCTGCGGCGGCCAAGGAGACTAGGTGTGAAGGAATTATGTTTACAGCGGTAACAAGAAAGGGAAAAGTAAATTGCGTTGTTCCATTGAAATGAGGTCTGATAGTTTACCAGTTAGCGCCGAGCCAGGGGTTGCTCAATCTAAAAAACGATGTACTCAAGTGGCGCGTGCCGCGGTGCCGCGCCGAGGTGTACACCGGTGGCGCAGAGAGAGCAACCACTCGGCGCAAAGGCGAAAATATATTAGTAAAGCAGAAGGGAGGATCGGTCCTGCCTTGTCTGCGGAAGTGATGATGAAAGTGTAGTTCATTTGGCGTGTGGTATTGAATAAATGAAGAAAGGATGGAGATGGAGAATATAATGAGAATAGATGGTAACGACGATGAAGGATAAATGTTTCAGGATCAATGGAGAATAGAACAGACTTTTAGACCACGGTGTATTTTTTGTCAGTGTTAATTTCGCAAACGCCTTTATAAAATTTGCGTTGCGATGGTCTTAGGTCTTTTTTGGAAATAAATTCATTCATTCCACATGGATGCTCGTCCTGAACCACTCGTTTTGTAGGAAAAAGTCGAAAAATCAAGAGCGTAGCAACTGATGGAATTCTAACCGAGCAAAATCACTTAAGAAAAAGCCTAAGAAAAATCGAGACAAACTCCTTTTCATCTTACACAGAAACGCGTTAAACGATAAAAGTCTATGCCACCAAAACGAAAAAAAGGTGAAACAAGAAAAGGCGCGTCGACCTTACTTCACAGCTTCCTTCCACTCGACACAAAGATAATTTCGTAAACCACATTGGCCTGGAATATCACAAGAACATAGAAGAAAAGCAGACGAAAATAGGGTTCCCAAAGACCAACGAAAATACAACTCGACATCCCCTTAGAGTGGGTCTGCTTTCTGCTGTATTAAAACAATGATTAAAAATGGAAATCAGCAACGATGTTTGACAGTGATATTTCGGCCCTTCTTGGTAAGGGACCTCTTCAGGCTGTAACAAGATTGGAAGAAGCGAAAACTGTCATCCTTTTAAAAACGCTGTCAAAAATCATAGGCAACTTTTCGTTTTTTGCCATTATTTCAATATTTATGTTTCCCAGTCAGCTTGGGCTCAAGGAGCATTTCAGCTTAGTATAAGTTAGCCTGCGCAGTGAGGAATTCCGGGGTAGAAACAATGAAATTACTTTCGAGCAACATGTCTCCAAATGACGCATCTTCCTTTTCCCCAGAGAAATCATAAGCTCAGTTGCTGTTTTATTTCATCTCGCCTCATTTTCCAAATCAAGAAGGAAGAGCCAACTTCCTTTCTGATGCTTTTTACGACGCTGCTGTGCCTCGTAAACCGAGACAAAGACATAAAGGACTCAGTGGTATCAAGAACAAATAAACATCAGAACCTCCGCCTCCCTATCTGTGTAATACGACCATGCGGAGTTGAACAGATCCCAATACCCTGCCCGATGCAAACGAGCGGAGGCAGGAGCTACGCGGAACGTCACAATTCGTTGCCTCTGCAAACAGCTATATCGCACTAAAGCCCCGGAGAAAAAGTTTCCAAACAAAACTGTCAGATGTTTTATAACAGACAACACAAGGATGCGCGGTTTCAACAGACAACACGCAACTGACAACACTTGGAATGTTATCTGCTGCCGCGACAAACGTTAAGCATGAAATGTTGTGCGTAACAAGCATTGCCAGGAAGAGCCGAAAAACGCGAAAAAAAATTCTTCATCGGAAAATTCAGCAGATGCTTTTTTGGCAGTTTCTCGGCTCTTTCTGGCAAGCTTGTTATGCATAAAATTTCATGCATAACGTTTGTCGCGACAAATGATAACATATTAAGTTTTGTCCCTTGCGTGTTGTCTGTTGAAAGCGTGCACCCTTGTGTTGTCTGTTATGAAACTTTTGACAGTCTACAAGCCGATTGGTTGTCTATCAATGGTACGTCGCATGTGACGCACTGCAGGGCGGGTCAGCAGGCCTCCTGCCCTGTTTCCTCTGGGATGCACTGCGGCAAAGAGGCAAGTAGACGCTGCACATCTGAGAGGAAAAAGGGCAACGGGCATCAATCCTAAGCTCATCAATTACCTCTAGCTCAGCTCAGTTCTATCGGGGTAATCCATAGTCGCTGCACGGGACCAAAGACGGAGGTTCTATTGGCTTATTTGTTCTTGGTAGTATAGCCCTACAAGCAAATTCGACGTGCCTAAGGTGACGTTCATACCAGGAATCCTTAAAGGTTCGTCTTTACCCATAATACTACTTCACTTCGCTTTCCTAATTGTCCCAGCCATTCTCATTTCCAAGATCCACCCTAATGGCACTACGCTGATTTTGGAGGCGGACCAGACTAGTTTTTATTGTTTCCGAGGAGTTGACTGGTCGGAAATACCTGTTATGCATGTTTCTCCGAGTTTCCCATGAAAACTAAGGCGGCCGAGCGAGGCTTAAAACAGCCGGAAAGCTTCGAAATACAGCAGAGGTTCATCAAAGGAGTTAAGTATGTTAGAATATTGGGATTCTGTATCTACCGATGCTTGTACATGACTACATGTTTCAATTTGGATTTAATTTTGTTCGGAAAATTAGCAGCTGTTTGGTACCTATACTTGTCACGTACTTTACTTCGTTTTTTAGTTTACTTTTATCGTTCCTTTTTCCCATTTCAGTTTGCTTGTACAGATTGGTCCGCAATTAAATTTGGACGGCCTAGATTTGTCAGTTCGTAGCTGAGAAATGCTATGAGATCGAAGCACGAGGTACATTCACTCCCTCACTCCAAACCTCCAGAGCCGAAATGCAAGGGAAAGTCACCTTCTCCCATTTCAGATCGCTTGCCTAGTCAGCCCAAACGAGACGTAATGCTGCGGAAAAAAGACCAAATTCTATCGATCAGATTTACTACACTTTCAAAACAAAGTTGAAAAATGTCAACTTTTCCGTACGGAATTAAAGCTTTTTTGCGATTTTTCCGTGCTACACATTTCTGAGAGTTTGTCGTGGAAACACGACTGTGTGCCACACACTCTAGGCTCCTCACAAGTCGAAACTCACGGAAACACAGTATTATCTCTTTGTGGGGGGTATTTCCAAATGACGAAAAAAAAATACTAAGAAATACGACTTCAGGCTTCAATCTCAAAATTCTTTACTTGAAGGAACCTAAATTGTCTGTCCATTTACACGCTACGTGGCTATTCATTGTTCTAAATTCATTGTTCGGATATGAATTTACCGCTAAATCTGAATTTACCGCCAAAAATCGAGCCACAAAATCGAAAACCACCTCGACAGTTGTTTGTCGAATTTGATCCATAAAAACACTGCAGAATCGCACTTTTTGGCCATACTAACAACCTCGGCAAACTAACTTAAAGTTCAATGGGCACATCAAACTACCCCAATCCCACTCTGTAAAAACCTAGGAACAATGCTTACCCCCTAGCTCAGCAGCTTTTTCAACAGTTTCCTCTCTGTGATATTTCAAAGCGTAATTTTTTGGGCCAGTGCATGCTCAATTTACTAGCTTGGACAAAGATAAAAGTTATATTTCTTATAACGCTTAGTAGATCTTTATTATATGCATAAATCAGCTTGTCTAATTCAGAATTGAATAGGCTATTTGTTTTTTAATGACTTTAGTAGCTATGTTATATTTATAAACTTATTGCATATACTGGTACATTTTATAAAGTAAGTTAATCAAGCTTCACAACACTATTCCACTATGAAAAACTTGTAATAGGCGCTTAAAACATGGAACTTCTGATAACATACTAGAACAATCATGTAAACTGAATCTGCGTCTTGACTTATTGGTGATATCTCAAATACATCCTTTTCTATCAAGCCTTGCTGGGAGTTTTTGAATTTCCTGCCACGATATTACAGCTCCTAAGATTTGGATCGCCAAAATGCCAGAGAGGTAAAGACAAGGGATAACAAGAAAACGGCCGATTTTCGTAGCGCCTTCTAAAGGAAGTTGGAAATGTTTATTTCTGAAGCATTTAATACAAAGTAAAGCATTAGAGGTGTCCATTGTGCTTTAAGGCGTATTCTCGCCAATCCCCAAGGACTCCACTTGAGGAGTCCCCAAGTTTTTGTTTGTCCCAGGGACTCACTCCCCGTATTCTCGAGATTCCCCACGGACGGGGAATGCTCCGATTATCATCACCATCATCAAAAAGGACTCCCTTTCAGATTTGGAGGGGAATCAATTTATGCTGGTGTTGGTGCAATGTAAAATTAATTAAAAAGAATCAGAATAAACAAAACCAAAAATAAAGTGGATCCATACTAATTTCGTCAACGCATATTTTTTTTTCGAACAGGATCCATTTTGGAAGCATTCCCCGTGTTCTCGCTGTTTGTGTACGCGGAGTCCGCGTGGAGTGACTCCCTCTATTCTCGCCGTTCCCTTCGATTCCCCGAGGAGTCCTCGGGGAACGGCGAGAATACGCCTTTAGAGCCACAGACACAAGTCACTTCCACTTTGTGGAATCGCGGAAAACGCCTATTGTGCTGAAACCCCTGGGAAGTACTCCCGTCCGACCCTGATCATCTATCCGCAGGATAAAGAAAGACTCGCGCGGTTCACGCGATAGAATACAAGGAACGGAGCAAGGGCGGAGGATTTGAATTTGAATTTAAATGGATAACGAACCTTCCCCGGAGCGACAACATTCACTGATGAAGGATGATACAATTTAGAGTAGAGAAGAGATTTCTGGATAGCGAAGCACTCTGGGACCGAGTAAATTCCCTTCCCAGTCTGATCTCACATAGTAAAGTATGTTAAATGCAAGCTCGAGAGGCGGGACCATAGTAAAATCGGTGGTGGAAATGGATAGATGCAAAAACTGAAAAGCGAGTGTTACTCAGATTAAGGAATTTGGTGAAGTTTCCGAAGGTGGCTTCCAGGCATAGACAAGACTTTTTATAAGGTTTAAGAAACTGAATAAATGTAGGCTGATCGTTTGTTGTTTCGTTCCAGAGATCAGACCTACTTATGTATCTGCTAGGGCTATTGCTTCCGAAGAAAATGATAAACAAAGAAAAGATATTTCCGATTATCAAATAAGAGTTTTCAGGAATTGTGCAAGTAAAACGGCCACGGGGTATTATTCAGAAATTATTATTCCTACTTGTCCGTGGATTTTTGTTAATGTAGGCTTTAGTGTTATTTTTTAGGAGAACACTAGGTTAGGTACAGTAGAAGCATGCTTAAGTGAACATGTGTTGACATTGAACTGCCATTTTCATGCACTTGCTGCGACTAAAGCTAATTACCAGTTAGCCGAAGTACGTAATTAAACACGAAGTAAACACTTGGATAGGTATTTTGGATCTTCATTCTACCATTTAGCCCAAAACTGCACTGTTCACCTAAACATAACTGTTCACATAAACAAACCTCTACTGTACAATGCGCTATGATTGGGAGCAGTCCTATGCTTGTTCGGACATCAGTTAGCTCTTGACGGCGTGTGGTAAATAATCCACTTGTTATGGAGATGGGTAGCCTAGCCAAGATCATTATTCACTTTTACACCCACCTCATCTGCAACATCCCTTGGTAGATGTCTCAATTGGATTTGCCTTCCTTGATGAAACTTCTCCTTTAAATTATAAATCCTGGCTTCTTTCAGACCATTCTGGTCTTGCAGGTTCATAGACGCCCAAAACTGATCAACCGTAGGACATGGCCCGACAGAAATATTAGTTTGAACATTCAAATAGTCAACCGTATCCAACACACTTCCATACACACTTGCCGTAGCTGCGCTCGCGGCCATGGTCAGCGAATTACTGAAGAGATTTGCTTTGCTTGCTAGTAGCTTCTTCTCTTCGGGAACCGATGATGATCGGCGACCGGCTGCGCCGCTAAGGGAAGTTACGTGAAGAGAGCATCTCGTCAGCGTCTGATAGTTTCGATCAGCTTGACTGAGATCAGGATTTTCTTTGATTTAATTTTAAGTTGGTTTAAGATGACTTTGGCTTTAGGTTAAGTTATTTACAGGTGATATATTTTTTTCGCTCAGCTTAATTTATATCAAGATCTGTTTGGGACAGGATTTACCATTATACCGTAGTTGTTGTGTTTGTGTATTGTGTATCAATTAATCAGCTGGACTGAAATCAAATTTGCAACGTTCAGCTCAGGTACCATATAGGCCTATCGACTCTAATGTCTGTCGGTCTGTCCCGGGTTTGCTAGTACGGGCACTTCCATTTAGGGGCGTCCCGAGCCGTTCTTCATTGGGGGGGGGGGGGGGGCGCACCTGGTAAAATTGACCGAATCGATACCTGATTTTTACTGAATTATTTAACAAAAATTGTAAAAACACAGCGAATTGCCTTCACGAAGCTACAGCGTAAAAAGTTGCAAAGTATATACAAACAAGTCTAAGAGAAAAATTAGCGCGTTTTTGCAATTACCGATTCTGTTTGTTTTTTTTCCATGGATACGCAATCTCCTCAGTCAGTTTTACCTTTGGAAGACTTTTCAGACAGTAATTGAAATAATCGCAAAAAACGGTGTTGCTGCATAGCGACAACGTCGCTAACGGCTGTGCCCATGATTAATTAAGGCACCGCAGGCGAAATATTTTAATCCACCTTTTTTTTCTGGCAACATTTAACTACTTCCTATGCAAATTCTAGCTTTTAACATACTTTAAGCCCCTCAGAATTCCAAGCCTCAAACGCCAGTAACTAAGTGAGGCAACGTTTGTCTAACCAGTTAAGACTGCGAAACGCACCGCAGGCGAAATTCTGTGGAAACACTGATGATAAAAGTGCCTTTCTGCGACCCCAAGATTACCTATTCGACCCAGATTTCTCTGGCAACGAAAGGGGCGATCCAGGGTAAAATGGATACAAAGTACATTTATTCGGAATTCACAGCAAACAAAAGTAAGCTAGTTTTCACGTCACGAGACGTGCTTATTCCTGAAGTACTGCAATCCTAAGAAGTAAAAAAATGAACAGCAACTAGCTGAAGCTACCTTAAATGGTAAAGAACGAGAGCTAAATAATTGATACCACTTAAATTACCAAACTCGGTAACTGGATTGAAGCAATAATGAATTCGTAGTACACAGAAAAACTAACTAAAAAAATAAGGAACATATTTTCGTAATGGAATAAAACTCTTGTTAGAACCACCTAAAATAACCGAATTCGGCAAGTCTAGCAATAGAAACGGACTACGAAAAATCCGGTGAATTACTAAATTCGGTAACGAATCAGAACCAAACTAGACCTACGTTGCCCGGGCAACGTGAAGTGTTGCGGCAACCTTTGTCCGGCTTCGCCGGCTAAAGTGTTGCGAGAGCAACACTTTGGTTTTGTTTCTTCGCTGTCGGTTAAATGCTGAAATTGTCAACTTATCGAAGCTTTTAAAACGGTATGTTCTAAAAAGAATAATCACATAATCAAAAGCTGTTGTTTAGCGTTGTAAAACCAACAACAAAACAATATCGGAAGGATTAGGATTAAAATACCATAGATGACACTATTAATTATTACAAAACTACCTTCTTGGTTTACATTACCGTATCGTTTGTACCCGTTGCGTAAACAGTTAATCCTAGGTTATAGCGATAGACCATCGATACAAACTTTCTTACTGTCATATTTACAGAAATCGAATAAACCAATTTTCAAAAATTTCTAGCCCCTCGTGAACCGATCTTACTTACAAGTCCCATGCATGTCTTACAATTGGGAACAAAATTGTTCTTACCATCGAATACACCTGAGACAAATAACAGGTATACCAGCTAGCAAAAGCTGCAAACTCCTCGTTGCCGAAGATGATTATGAGCTAACAGTCGACTGTTGCTTACAGTCGACTGTTGCTTACAAGTCCTTTACATGTCTCGCAACTGGTATCGCCTATTTTTGGTTTCAGTGTGTACCTTACTCCTGAAGTTGTCAACCCCTTGAAACTTTCAAACTGGTTTATCTCATGAAGGATTTTTGTTCAAAAGAATGGATGGCATATATTTTGATCGGCTCTTCAAGGGCTATCGATTGCCATAACCACAACAAAAGCATATCGGAAAAAGGGACTAAATTGACTTTACAGTCAGTTGAACTTTATCCTTTTCAATCGTAGACATCGTGACGGATGAAAACTTGGAATAATATCCTATATAATCTAGTTGGTATTATAAAGCTATCCGTAACTTCTTAGGATTAAAATACCATATATGACACTATTAATTATTACGAAACTACCTTGTTTTACATTACAGTATCGTTTGTACCCGTTGCGTTAACAGTCAATCCTAGGTTACAGCGATAGACCAACGATACAAACTTTCTTACCGTCAGATTTAGATAAATCGAATACAATGTGCAACAATTTGCACAAATTTCTAGCCCCTCGTGCACCGATTCAACTGACAAGTCCCTTTCCCGTGATAGACATCAAGTTCACCGGATAAAAATAATGGGTACACCGACTAGCAAAAGTTGAAAACCTCTCATCGCTGAAGATTTGTGTAGCATAACAGCCGATTATTACTTACAAGTCCCTTGCATGTTTTACATTTGGGAACCAAATTGTTCATCAAATGACAGGTACGCCAACTAGCGAGAGCTGCAAACCCCTCATTGCCGAAGATGATTATGAGCTAACAGTCGCCTGTCGCGTACAAGTCCTCTAAATGTCTCACAACTGGTATCGCCTATTTTTGGTTTCAATGTGTACCTTACTACTGAAGTTGTCAACCCCTTGAAACTTTCAAACTGGTGTATCTCATAAAGGATTTTTTTTTACCAAAAAATGGATGTCATATACTTTGATCAGCTCATCAGCGGCTATCGATTGCCGTCGAAGTTGAACTTTATCCTTTTCAATCGTAGATATCGTGACGGATGAAAACTTGGAACAATATCTTATATAATCTAATTGATATTATAAAGCTATCCTTAACTTTTCAGGATTAAAATACCATAGATGACAGGAAAAAAGTAAAACTTATCTTTATTTTCTTCTTTTTCTTTACCAGAGCTATGACCAGTAAAAGAGGCCAACGATCTGTCGTACACAAATGCCAACAAAACACTTTACCGTGTTTTCGTGAGATTGTCTAACTGCATTAACCGGAATCATTCCCATGACTTCACACCATGTACTTGAATCCCAGCACGATGTCTGTTTGTCTCAGTGTTATTCTCAGCATAAGGCCGAAAGTAATTTGTCAGAATCGCACTGACCAGCGACCATACTGTGCAAGTATAACTTTCGAACAATCAGTAAAAAATTAAATTACACCCCACCCGATTCCAGAAACTAGATTAGTTAGTAGATTAAAAGCTTTGGCTACCATGTATTAGGGAGTGCTCAGCTCGGATTTTTCTCTCTAGAAGATGCTCCAACGGGAAACCGGAAAAAATACGCAAGCTGTCCACCTGTCTGTGACCATAACCAGGCTATCATGCGTGTAACCTCCCTTTGCGTTTTCCGGTGTAACAACGCTAAGTAACGAAAGAAACCGCGTGGCGCTTTACTGAGCGGGCTTCTGGTAAATGCACCACGGCGCCGGTACGAATCCGTAAATGTTTTCGAGATCGTATCCAAAACTAAACCTCCAAATGTTCCGGGTTCCAGGTTCTTCACTTCCTAGCCCTCGGTGCTCGACGATTGGGCTCATTCAGGTCGAACTGGTCGTCCGTTTAACTTGGATAGCAAAAACAATACACGGGGCATCCTGAAACATAATTTTAAAATAAGCGCTATTAGTCTCATAAAAGGTCAGCTGATTGTGCCTAAGTTGAATATCTTTAACGTAGATAGCAACAATCCGAATACACGATGAATTCTGACAAATAGTTTGAAAAGTCCCAAATTCTGCAGTTTGGGGGCATCCTGAAATACTCGACGGGGAACTATTGCCCTCATCCTCATTGAGTTTGAACTGATATCAAGATCATGTTATTTTAAATATGCAAAGCACCTGCTCCACTTGTCGAAATTATGCCATAACCATACTTTGACGGAGAAGTTCAAAATTCAAGATATATAAAGTCGGGGAAGGAAACAAACCTGTAATTATTTTTGATGTAATTATTTCTGATTACAGGTTTGTTTCCTTCCCCGACGTTGACCCAGAAGATTGACAGCCTGTCGAGGACCCTTGCCAAGAAGGTCCGAAATATCGCTGATGAAGAATCGTAGCTGACGTATATCCGTTGTAAACATTGTTTGAATACATGTTTCAAAGTCAGCTTGGGCTCAAAGAATATTTTTATACCAAGTGTTGTCCGTTAAAACCGCGCATCCTTGTGTTATTTGTTATGAAACTTCTGACAGTGATTCTCCACGTCCACTTCGAGTTCAACGTTTCTCTAGCTCGCGGCTCTTCACCGAACCGGAAACTCAGAGCAGCAACGCTCAGTCAAACCACATTGGGCCAGCCTCACCCTCTTACCTTCCGTCGCTTACTCGTCCTCAAAGGGGACTTTACAGTCTGCTAGAAGAAAGAATTAATAGACCGCCAAATAACCGTATCAAAAGACTTTTTCCAGTCTGGTAAGCCAGGGGTGTCACGACGGGGGGGGGGGGGGAGGGGGGACGCCCCCACCCCCCCCCCCCCAACGCCTCGATTTTTCGTCAAAACAGTTGATTTTTTTTCATGAAAACAGTCGGTTTTTCTGAAAATTGGTCGATTTTTCATCAAAATAGTCGGTTTTTCTGAAAATCAGTCGATTTTTTTCAAAACTATTTTTGTTGTTGAAAACAGTCGTTTTTTCTGCAGAAACAGTCGGTAAATGCCTCGTCCCCCCCCCAAACATTTTGGCTAGTGACACCTCTGTGGTAACCTATGGAGAAAGATAACTTCTTGCAAATGGGTAAGCCTTTCCATTCACGTCAAGCAGGATTCTGATATCGAGACGCTGACAGACTGTCCATACTCCGTTCACCGTAGTCCAGTGGCTCGAAATGCAAGTTTCATGAGCACCGTCAGCATTCACGCCGTTTCCCAAGAAGAGCTTTAAAATTCTGCCTTCTGTACATCCACGATAAGCTGCCATCTACCGCCAAAACAAGGCTTTCTTTAGACCAACGTCACGTCGTCACGCGCCTCGTCTGATGTGTCGACAAAGATTTTAATGATTTTTACGCTTTAATTTCTCGAAGAACCGGTCGATTAATTATTGCTGAGGCGTTATTATCGTTACGTGATCATTCGGATTTAATCGGGAGTTTCAACACTTAAAAGATTCCTGTGTTTCTTCTCAGCTCACAACACGGAACGTAATATCAGCGACGCCACCTAGTGAGTCATTCAGCTGCGTCGCCTAGCGGCAAAACCTCCACATCATAAATGACCGAAGCCTGTGAGGTCCAGGATCCAGCCAACAAGGCGCGTCCTTTGCCAAAATGCATATTATACCTGGAAATACGCGTGACCAGTCAGACCTGAGAAGTGTCAGGAACGGAGCACTTTTCGTGTGAAAGGTAATCTTTTGAATCTGAACGCCATCAGTACTGTACTAGGTGTTGTCACCGGCCTTTCTATATTACTCGTCGTTTGGCGCAGAAGCCTGTTGTCGGAATAGTTTAGGCGATCGCTTTTCATATAATCAGCTTTTCATCGAATAAACCTTTTCTTTCGAATTTGTGGAACCTTAATGTTAGCAACAAAAACGGTAAACGATTGCCGAAAAACAAATCTTTTTTTTGATCACACGCAATAACTACAGAAGTTACCTTACAATCTAGATTTATGAATTTCCTGAGCTTTACTTCATTAGCCATTGAAGTGCAAGCTTCTGTTGAAATTCAAATTATCTGCATCGGGATGAACTTTGTCGGGGGATGATCCCGAGTTGACAAATTTCTTTTTTTCAAGAATCCCTTAATAGAGTCGAAATAAGTCAGTCACAAAATCCTCAACATAAAATAAATAAGCTGGCTTTTCAGTTAAACTTTAAATATTGCCGCTCAGCATGATCGTAAATTTGTTGTGCCGCCCCTCTGCTTAATACGTGAAACCTTCTCTTTTCTGTTAATTAAGTTATGGATGAACGATGTTTCTGTGATGGATAGTGATAATGAAGCAAGAGCGGACACATAGGGATCAATCAACTTGGAGCACTGAAGTGGTAGAAGTCCAGTTTTATCCCACAGGACTGTTTGCGAAGTTTCTCTAGTCATATTTCTTACCGGCTTGGCACAATTACGACCTACGAGGGAATAGCCATAGGCAAGTGAAACATCCAGACGTGAAAGTTCTAATTAGCTGAAAGGCCCTTGACCGACCATAATCCTCCAGTAGGAATGAAATACTTCGTGAAAGCTCTTACATTGGATACATTGGAACCAAGGCCGTATCCAGGGGGAGGGGGTTAGGGGGTTGACCCCCCCCCCCACCCAAAAAAAAAAGATGCGAAAATGGTCATTTTTATAGGCTTTTTCCTCTGATCTATGTCTTTTTTGTCCGAACCGCAGGCAAAAAAAAGACCCGAAAGGCAAAACTCCCCCGAAAAAAATTCATGGATACGGGCGTGATTGGAACTAGTGAGAATGAAAAATGCAAATTTTGTGAAAGTGCCGGACTATTGTAGTAGTCGACGAAAGTGTCAATGGTTTAAAGGTAGCTCGTGAGCCCAATATCGTTCTGCAAGGCAAGTCTGTCTTCATAGTAACAGGCCCAGCGTGCGAGTCCGTGACGGCCCCCTCCCGTCCCAAAAATGGTTGAGACTGGAGGGCAACGCTGAGCGTAAGAACTGACATCATCTAACATATTGAAGAATGTAGCCTACGACTTGGCCATGAAACGATATTTCGGCATCTGACTGCCCTATACGAAACGATGACAGTATTATAGGCTACTGTCCCCTATGTAAAGTCGACGCATGCCAAGGAGAAAGAAGTTGGGGCTAGAAGGCATACATTGTCAAAGCAAAATTCCCTTGTCTGTCAGTCAACTGCTGGTCATGTAACGATGAGAGGCAGTTGACTGCCAGATATGAAACGGTGATGGCATTATTAGTACTGGAAAAGAAAGGGCTAGAACGGATAAGACCATGTACACTGTCAAGTGATGAACAAATCTCTGGTATCCCACACACCGAAATGAACTTCATATTCTATAAACAAGACTTTATTTTCTTAATTTTTAATTTTTCTTTAATTTTTAAAGAAACTTTATAATTCTACTATTATATTATGGGGATTCCACCAACGTGTTTTAGAGAGAATCCCCCACGTGACACAACTGGATTGCACAGAGAGCGAGACAGCTTTTGATCACGCAAATGTAAGGGAAAAAGGGTTGGACTTGTCCCCTCCCCCCAATTTTTTCTTTTATTAGAATACCGTGTGTTTTTACAACTTATTCAACAGTGTAAGATTGTTGATACTTAACAAAAAAAATAGCATAGGATATCCGCAGCAGACCTTATTCCACTGACAGCTAGTGGCCATGGCATCTACAGACATTTTGATACCCCCTCCCCCCACGGAAAGCGTCTGCTCCATGGAGACAAATCTTGATCGCTAGTGGCCTTCTTTCTCGGACTGAAATCAGTTACCATCAGAAATAGTAAAATCATCAATATTCCGTCGTACCCATTGGCTTAAAACCCCGACAAGTTATTTAACATAAGTTTCCCGTTTTAAGTTTAATACAGTTTAATAATCTGTATTATTCCACACAATTGTCATAACATAGACTACATTGCAACATATTATAACACACTGTTATTATAAAACGGATATGCAGTCAAATGAAAGTCCGAATGGGCCTGTGAGGTCAAAATAAATATTTATCTACTCTACAAATAAATACTTTTCCAAAAAAGGGGGATAACACTGAAAGAGAAGAAGAAATCAAAACACAAGGTAAACAAGACCAAAGGTGTCGATGGGATCCCACAAATTTAATATTTGATTCAGACAATCGAGTCTTGTCTTTTCCAGATCCAGTCTTGGACAGGCTAATCATCAGAGAAAACCAAGTTCAGATATACCTCTATAAGCCATATCTATTTTGACAATACTGACCGAGACTTCCTGCCGATTTCCGAGCTAACTACTAGTCCAGCAAAAAAAAATACAGAAACAAAACCAGCGTATCTCCTTATCCCTATAAAGAACATCTAATCAACTTTGAATAAAAGTTATAACCGAATTCCGGAATAATTATATGTCCGGGTAAAAAACCAGTGTCATATACCGACTCAGCCTCTCTTCTTACCCCTTAATCTGTCATCTAATCGAACTTTTGCTTTTAACAAATTTTCCGGGTTTGGCCGGATTCCGGGCGAACTAGTTGTCCAGCGAGAAAATGATTTTCACCATCATGTTCGGCATGTCGTTTTACCCATAAATCACACACTTAATCAACTTCAAATTAAACTTTTACTTTTAACCAACTTTCCGGTTTTCGCCGAATTCCGGGCGAACTACATGTCCGGGTAGAAAATTGTTTTCACATAAGTGTTCAGCATGTCTTCTTGCCCTAAATCGAACATCTAATCAACTCCAAATAAAACTTTTAGTTTTAACAAACTTTCTGGTTCCGGCCGGATTCCGGGCGAACTACTTGTCCGTCGAGAAATTTGTTTTCACCATCGTCTTCAGAATGTCTTCCTACTCCTAAATAGAACATCTAATCAACTTCAAATAAAACTTTTACTTTTAACAAACTTTCCGGTTTTGGCCGGATTCCGGGCGAACTTCCGGGCGATGACAAAACGGTTTTCACCATCGTTCTCAGCGTGTGTTCTTACCCCATAATCGACTATCACACTAGCTGTTTCAAAATATTTTTTTTGCCCCTTAATTTGAACCCCCTCCCCCACCCCTAAATGTAGGGCTACAAAGCCCATCTACGAACTTTACTTGTCCGACGACCCAACGAACCCTCACACCAAGTTTCATCAAAATATCTCATTCCCTTCGAGAGTTATCGTGCTTGCAGACGGACGGACAGACGGACAACTTTTGCGATGTCATAGGTATCCCTCCACTTACGTTTTGGGATTCCAAAAAGAGGCAACCACACACCTGTCTCATAATCATAAAAAAAAGAAACTCCGGTCCACTTTCTTCAGATTTTCTAAATACTTACTTCGACTTGGACAGGAAATAGCCGAATGCTTAGAATATGTAACACAAGTGGTCCTGAGCTTGCTATTTCTAACCTGATTAGCAAGTACAACTCGAAACTCCAGTCCCACCCCTGGAGAAAAATATTCAGAGCTTAAGGGTAAATATACGTAAACATGTTCAGTTGTTAATCAGAGAGTCTTCAGTTTATCACTATTTGACTTTTTCTGTGTGAAAGTTTTGTGCTTTCTTTTTGTTTTTTGTTATTTTTCCTTTATACTCCGTCCTTTTTCTTGTTGAAACGACGGGTGATAAATAAATAAATGGAATAAAATCTTTTTCTATAGAGTGTTATGGTAGGAAATGTTCCAAGTGTCACTGACTATGTTAAAGAATGTTAAATTATTACTTCCAGGACAATTTGTGCTCTTCAGCACCGCAATGCCCTTGCGATGCCAGCCTCAGAGTTTGCAGAATATCTGCGTCTTAAAGATCACCTGGAAGTTTGAGAAGCTCATGTATGGTTTCGAGACAAGGGAGCACATCAAACATGCCTTGGATACTGGTGACTTCGTGGACAACCCCGTCTATGGCTTTTCGGAATTGCGTAAGTAACTGATATGACATTCTTTTTGTAAGTTTTGGAATCATTGACGTTTTTGTTTGGTAGTTAAGTTATCCTTTATTTAAGTTTCCCTTCAGAAACGATGCTCGTCGGAATTTCGGCAAGAATTGGAATTTTGGCAGCACTTACACTTTCTCGATTAAGTGGTTGATATTGGGGTAATTATCTGTGGTTGGTATTGTTGTAATTCCTGATACTGGGCTAATCTGACATGTTACTGTGATCCTATCTGCTTAGTTTTACCGCTTGGCTTATACTAGGGACTGACCCCGCTGAAAAACGGAATTTCTGCATTCTTTGTTGAGGCTTGCTATGACTTTATTGGGTGAACGGACTTTCAAAAAAAGGAATAAAATAAAAAGAAAATTAAGCACACCGGGATAAGAAGACATTAAAAATCAAATTTCCGGCTTCGTTTTCCCGCGAAGTCGGCAGCGTGGTCGAATTCACAGAAATCCGGTGAAACCGGAAAATGTGTAGTTCTAATAATTGCATTTTAACAGCTGTTCATGTCGGTGTAGGATATGAAGAGTGAATCGGTCAATGCTTTTGTCAGTTTAACGAAAGATTAACAATTCTGATGAAAATCGAAAATTACTTGAACATATTCTTCCGATAAAAGTTAAAAGGGTGTATATATTGAATTGATAAAACTTAAAAGGGTGTATATATTGGAACGAATTCGCTGGATCAGAATATTCACAAGTTTTCGACTAGCACTTACACCGCACATTAAAGACAGAAAGGAACTAACTAATTTTTAACATAACATGTAAGTAAGTAAGTAAGTAAGTGTATTTATAACCCACAAAATGTTTTACAACATAAGAGTGTGGAGTAGAAGAGATAAATTGAAATAAAAAGAAAAGAACAAAAGACAACAAGAAAATAACATACAAACAGACAATACGAATCAGCTATCAGCCAAAAAGCCTAATCAGTCGGTGATGCGGCAACAGACGTAGGCAACAGACGTAGAGATCGTACGAGGGACTTGCGAAACTTGACGAATATGCGAAGCCTGAAAGAGTTATAAAATATATTCAAGCAATGCATAAAATGGACACCTCAGGTACAATAGTTGCGTTTTTGCTGATACCATGGTAACTAGATCTGCAATTAGTCGTTTTTGCAGTAATCGTGGTATCTGATACACGGTGCTCTGCAAAAACGACTATTCAAGAAATTGCACTTTTCGAAGTCATCCCAGAAGAAAAACAGATACCGTATCCATTTACATAACTAAGTGCTAAACTTCTTTCTCACCAATCTGACAAATTCGATGAAAGTGAGATGACTTTTCAGATACCACGACCAATTACCACGGTCGGACCGTAGTATCTGAATATCTGATACCACGATAACTGGCCAGAAACCACGATAACTGCAAACACGCCTTTTGACCGTGGTATCAGATACCACGATAAATGCAAAAACGACTTTAGACCGTGGTAACAGATACCATGGTATCAGCAAAAACGCAACTAATGCTTTGTTAGCGTCATTTCGGCCCTTCTTTGCAACGGTCCTCGTCAGGCTGTCGATCTTCAGGGACTACGTTGGAGAAGGGACGAACCTGCAATAAATTTCTACCGATTATAAGTATCCTATTCGGGATATTTATAATCGGTCCCAAAAATTCAATATTTGATCCAGACAATTGGGTCTTGTCTTCGCCAGATCCAGTCTTCGCCAGACTCCTTGAACATTTTTACTATTAAAATTCAAAAACAGGTTAATCATCTGAGAAAAACAAGTTCAGGTATTGAATCAGCATGTGTGTTTACCCCTATAAGTCATCTCTGTTTTGACGAAAACTTCCTGAGACTTCTGCCAATTTCCCGGTTTCGGCCGAAATCCGGAACTACTTTTCCGTCGAAAAAAGAAAGCTCAAAAACGAACTCAGCGTATCTTCTTCCCCCAATACTGAACATCTAATCACCTTCAAATAAAAATTCAACTTACAACAAATTTTCCGGCTCCAGCCGGATTCCCGTCGAACTATATGTCCGGGTAAAAAATGATTGTCATACACGGATTCACCATCTCTTTACCCCTAAATCAAATATCTAATCAACTACAAAGAAAACTCTAATGTTCGGTTTTGGCCGGATTCCGGGCGAACTACTTGTCTGGGTAGAAAATGGGTTTCACCATTGTGTTCAGCATGGATTCCTACCCCTAAATCGAACATCTAATCAACTTCAAATAAGACTTTTACTTTTAACAGTTCCCGGTTTTGGCCGGATTCCGGGCTAACCTACCTGTGCGGAAGATCAATGAAGGTGGTGATGAGTGACATATCTAGTGCAGCTATGCCTATAAATTGTGGTGTTCCCCAAGGGTCAGTCCTTGGCCCGTTACTATTCTTGGTATATGTGGATACCCTTCGATTTTATCTAAACGATTCAGTTTTAACATCTTTCGCCGATGATACAGCTATCACAGTGTTCGCCCGGAATTCGAAAGAGCTTGTGCAAAAAGCAAACCACGTCCTGAGCCGGCTTCATGTTTTTACAGCTCTAAGCTCTCTTGCAGTAAATCCAAGAAAAACGAATTTTATGGTGTTTAGTCGAACTGGTTTGCCCGAACTTCTTGATAATGTGCTATATAATGGAGTCAACATAAAACAAGAGGTTTGTTTGTAAATATCTCGGATTTTATATTGATTGCAATTTGTCTTGGAAGAAGCATGGTGAAATAGTATCGGCAAAAGCAGCTAGAGGATTGGGAGTGATGAGGAGGCTGAAAAAAGTGTTTCCGATAGCAGTTGTCAAACTGTTATACAGTGCTATTGTGCATCCTTACATCACGTACGGTTGTTCTGTTTGGGCAAGTAATTTCTTTGCCAATTATAAAAGAACCCAAATAATACAAAACAAAGCGCTGCGTCTCATAGGAGAATTTCAAAATTCTCAGAATACTGTGGAGTGTTTTAGAAAGAATGCGATTTTGAACGTAGGTGAGCTTCGTGATTACCAGCTAGCGATTTTTGTTTTTCAAAGTGTAAATAAGGTAAGCCCTGAGTACTTTTATGATTTTTTTAACACTAACTCGTTTTATCACCCTTATTTTACCCGACATTCAGAGGATTTAGCTCACGAGAGAAGAAACACAACAAGAGCAGGATTTGTTCTCAGGAACATAGGTGTGAGTGTCTGGAATGACCTTCCAGAATCGGTCAGAGAGGCTGCAAGTCTGGCATCATTCAAGAGAATGGTTAAATCTCATTATTTGAGAGGGAAAGAAGTGTGATAGGAGGAAAGGGTATTTATTTAAAAAAAATAAAAAAAATTACCCCCCCCCCCAACCCAAGGTAATAAGGGAATGATATAGTGGATTCATGGTGGTTAGAATTACGGCCACAATCAGGATTCCAGAATCGGTCAGAGAGGCTGCAAGTCTGGCATCATTCAAGAGAATGGTTACATCTCATTATTTGAGAGGGAAAGAAGTGTGATAGGAGGAAAGGGTATTTATTTAAAAAAAAAAAAAAAAATATCCCCCCCCAACCCAAGGTAATAAGGGAATGATATAGTGGATTCATGGTGGTTAGAATTACGGCCACAATCAGGATTTTTTTGTCTTAAAAGTGGCCGCTAATCGTAAATTGTTTGCTTAATTTATGTGTTTTTGATGAAATTAAAAAAATGTCTATGTCTATGTCTATGTCTATGTCTAGTAGAGTAACGGCGTTTTAACCAGCACGACTGGGGATCCTTATTCCTCACCTTTTCCTGGAATAAGCAAGCTTTTAAGTGCTGCAGTCATGCGACAGTTTAAACCAAGCTACTTGCAATTTTAGAAGCGTCTCACCTTGCCCTTTGACATCCAGTCTCCATTTCTGGTCAATAATGCGGCAGCCACAACAGTCTCCACTTGACTTGATTGAGAGTGAAGGGCGATGGAAAGAATTCTTAGCTCCGAAGCTTCTTGAGCGAGCTTTTTATTAATTTTCGTATCGATTTTTACTGAAATATAGGTTCAAGAACGGGTAGGTAATCTATCAGAGCCGAAATCTGCGTATTTTAACACCCATGTTAAACGACTCTTACTTATCCTTCCTTTTGTATTGTCACTAAACTTAGCTGAAAGTTTCAAGGCCCGTCGATAACTCGGTAAAAAAAGGGTAATGATAAGCTTCAAAACAGGTCTACACTGTAAAAAGTTTCTCCGAGTAAGGATTAAAGTTAACTGCAGTATTTGCCATTGGGATTAATCTTATCTCTACTGGGGTAAGATTAATCCGAAGAGATAATGTAATCTCAGTAGAGGCAAGATTAATCCCAGTAGCGAATATTGCAAGTTTATTTTTTTACAGCGTACCTTGTGTTTTTTTTGTTGTTACTCCCTCTTCTTTTGTTTCATGGTTTTCCCAGTTTTCAACCACGGCGCGCAAAATTTTTAAATATTTTGCGTCCAACCGCCACTTTGGAAAACGGGGAACAAAAATCGCTAATTTCACGGGGCAAGTACATTAAAGGACTCTTCGTACATGTAAAGCCAATGCCATTTATTTTCGTGATGGCATTCATTAATTCTTAAACCTTGATACCCAGATTTCATACGTTACATTCTAAACCCGTTAACGGCAACTCACTTATCTTTGCACTTGCCATAATTCACTGTTTTACATGCGCATTGTGTTCCGATGAGTGTTCGCGTATCACGCTCGTGATGTGTAAAACTGGTTGTCTGAATTTTGCTGAGTTTTTACTAGAAGTCAGTGGTCCTATAGGAAAAGGCTTAAAACAGCCAAAGCCGTGGATAATTTGTTTAAAGCAAAGCCTAGTTTTACAGTAGTCAAGTAGTTTGTATATAGGAACATAAACAGTAACTGCAGCGGCGTCACGTATAGGGGGGGGGGGACCTCCCAGTTTTGTCGTCAATTTGGTAAAAAAAATAACCAGGTCGTCGCGAAGTGCCGCGATTTTTCGTAAAAACAGTCGATTTTTTTCTTGGAAACAGTCGAGTTTTCTTCAAAGCAGTTTCGTAAAAAAAAATAGTCAATTTTCTAATAAAAACAGTCGGTCTTTCTTAAAATCAGTCGTTTTCCCATCAAAACAATATGCTAGTTTTTCTTACAAAACAGTCGGTAAAAATGACCAGCAAGTCGGTCAATACCCTGCCCGCCGGCAAACATTTTGGCTAGTAACGCCTCTGACAGTAAGTACTGTGCTTTACTATTTTCGGAAAACGATATTTCAGAACCACGTTATCGTGAAAAGATAATTTCTAGTAAGCTCTGTTGCTCTGCCTGAGGCAGTTGCTCTGCCTCAAGTCCTTTTATTTTCTGGTGGGCTTCCTTATTTTTCTAATTCTAATATTGCGTATATTAAAAATACTTTTTTTGGTAAATTTTTGTGTAGACTTTCAAAACTCCATTCACTTCTTCTGCTATAAATTTGTACCATCTGAAAGATCCACTTCAAATTATGCGAAAAAAGCAACAAATATTTCTGTCGAAAATGCTACTCATAACCTATATTTAGCGGTTAAAGAGTTACTATAGTTTTACGCGTGTGTATAATGTTATTTTTTGTATTTTTGGTATGCTTTGGCCAGATTGTTTTTTAGTAGTATTACATGTTGGGCCAATCTGTATGTATTTACTTCACTTTATACTCTCCGATCTTGGAGGTCAATAAAATATTTGAATTTGAATTTGAATCTTTCCTAAACGATCTTTCCTTTCAGCGTCCTGCATCTTAGAGCATCTCATTGAGTCGATCACCAATCTCCGGATCCTCAACAGATTTGCACTTCACTCCCTCATTCGGCCACAGCTAGAGCACCTCTCCTTGGCCTCCTCGCCAGGGGATATTCATTTCGCACTCAGCTTTCTTCGCGACCGGTGCCACGTAAGTGTTGTCAAAAACCAGAGCAAAATAACACTACGTAGTCAAAATATATTTCAAATAGCAATAGACTCAGGGGACACCCTTGTCGTATTCCTGTCTCGGCTTGAAATACTTCGGAAACCATTCCTGCAAATCATAAAATCAGCTCGTTTTTAGAGTATAGAATTTGTATCCACTCCACAAATTTTTTTATCAAACCCGTAGAAAATCATTATTATATACAAAAATAGACGTCTTATTTTGTCGAAGGCTTTCCGTATGTCCAAACCCATAATCCGTATACGTAGTAGCGTAAAGACTTGAAGAGAATGACACACGCTCTAATAGCAGTGTCGCTAGCACCACTAGTGATAGAGAACGTCCCTACTGAAACGCGTTCAGTCGTGCATCAACGCTGGCTCCGACAACTGCATATCCTGAACACAGCAAACAAATGATACAACCTCCCCTGTTTCCTAGGTGCGTGCAAATCGCACATCAGCTTTACTAGAAATTTCGAAACCCACAAGTTTGTCTCGCTTTAAATGCCACAAGCATAGTGGGCGGTGCAGTATGTCCCGCTTGCGAAGCATGGAAAGGATAGGTCTTAGCGCTACTTTCTAGTGTTATTTGCTCTATAAAAAAAAAGAGCACCTGATTAGACGAAGTTGCCTTCTGGCGGGATAACTGTTCATATGTGGCCGCCTTCTATCTGAATATTGTAGTGATTTGCGAACTATGAAGAAGCGCCTCGGTAGCCCAGTGGTATAGAGCTCTCACCTTTTCAGTTCAGATAATTTTTGTTAAAAAGAACAAGAGCTGGAAGCTCAAATGGCACTTGCAAGGCTTGGTTAAAGATGTTGTGATCATTTGTAAACAAACCCCTGGGATAAGAATACGATGGACCCTTGGAAATCACGGGAATGTATCGTTTGGTAAAAAAAAAAAGTATTTTTGTTTGCACTTGGCTGTGATGATGCGCACTTTAAGGGTGCTAGAAGTTCATCTGTAATCAAAACCCTTGAGGCAAAAATGATCGTAAACCCTTTAGGATTATGACTAAATGTGGTTTGGTCAAAAGTATTTTTTTTTACTTTTCGATTAAGATGCGCACTTTAAGGGTGCTAGAAAGTAATTTCTCCCTTAAGGCAGAAATGATCATGGACTCGTGAAAATGTAGATTTTGCTTAAAAGTATTTTTTGTACTTTGCGATGAAGATGAGTACTGTAAGGGATGGTCGGATCTGGGAAGTGACAATTTCTAAGCCAATCGGGTCAATCTCTAATGTTCAAGCCAAGTTTCGTCGTCCTAGCACATATGGAAGTACCTTAAATAGCGATCACCTGAATTCCGAACCACCCTCGACCTCCCCACAAAGTGCCCGAATCCGGTCTGATTCTGTCACTGATGTATCTATGGCTTACGTTCGTTCTTCCCACCAAGTTTCATCCCAATCGCTACACTCTAAGCGCGTCACAAAATTTCCTGTCCCCCCCAGACTCCCCCACGTTGATCAGATCCTGCCCGCGCTTGAAATGGGACAGAGACCTGAGTGTAGCGATCTCAAGATTCCGGATTCCCCATACCTCCTCTCCCCCCACGATGATCAAATCGGGAAACGACTATTTATAAGTTAAAATTGTGGAGTCCGTGACATGCATGCCAAGTTTCATCGTTCTAGCGTATGTGTAAGCATCTTAACTCGCGACCACCGGAATTCCGGAACTCTCCCTCGAACTCCCACCACAGTGGTCGGATCCTGTCCGGTCTTGTCAACTACGTATCTGGGGCTTGTGCTTGTTCTTCCCAGCAAGTTTCATCCCGATCCGTCCACTCTGAGTATGTCACATGATTTCCGGCTCCCCCCCTCTAACTCCCACTAAGTTACTGGATCCATTCCCGACATGAAGTGTGACATCTGAGACAGGAGCTCTTTCCAAATACTAGGTTTCATTAAGATCTGATTCCCCCTTCAAAAGTTTAAAATACGTCAATATTCCGGATTCCCCCTCCCTCCACTCCCCCCACGGTGGTCGAATCGAGGAACTCACTATTTCCAAGTTAGTTTGGTCGGGTCCCTAATATGCCTGCCAAGTTTCATCATCCTAGCACTTCTGGAAGTACCCTAATTCGAAATGAGTGGCCTGACAGACCGACCGACCGTGTTCCAGATAAGTTGCCGGCCATCGGTTACCCTCGCTTGCGCATTGGGTATTTCTTATGGCACTTGATCTTATCGAAGTGCCATATAGCGATCGTAATGTCGGTCTGTCGCAATTTGCTAGTTTGGGCATCACATGACCTAAGGCGATACAACTTGGCATGCGTATCAGGAACCCGACCGGATGAACTTGGAAATAATCATTTCCCCGGTCCGGCCAACAGTGGGGGAGTGGAGGGATGGGAATCCGGAAATGAGTAACATTCATAACTTTGGAACGGATAATCGGGCGTGCATTAAACTTGACAGGTGTCAAGAATAAGTGTCTTGGATGTTCATTGTCAAGTTCGGATCGGATTCGGATCCCATAACTGGGGGGGGGGGGGACCTGAAGCGGGGTACCGGAAATCTCTTGAAACACATTGAGTCGAGGGTCGGAATGGAACTTCGTAGAAAGAACAAGCATACATCCTAGATAAATTATTGACAAAACAGGTCAACATTGGGGAGAGTTAGAGGGGTTTCTCTGACTTCCGGTGATCGCGAGTTAGGGTAGCCTACTTCCAGATGTGCTAAGACCATGAAACTTGGTAGGCATATTAGGGACTCTACCAGATTGGCTTGAAAACAGTCCTTTTCTGGATCTGATCATCTTGGGGGGAGTGGAGGGATGGGGAATCCGGAATTTAGGACCGGACCGGATCTGACAACTGAGGGGGTGGTTCGATTTTCTTGTCAGCGACTTTATCCGGCTGTTTACAAAGCCTATATTGGCATACTTCCACATGACCTAAGGCGATAAAGTTTGGCATGCGTTTCTTGGAAATAATCATTTCCCCGTCCGGCCAACAGTGGGGGAGAGGAGGGATGGTGAATCCGGAAATTGGTAACATTCGTAGCTTTGGAACGGATAATCGGGCGTGCATTAAGCTTCACAGGTGTCAAGAATAAGTGTTTTGGATGTTCATTGTCAAATTCGGATCGGATCCGATAACTGGGGGGGGGGGGCATATAGTCTATGCTATAAATTCATGACGATCGTTTCTAGGGTAGGCTAATTGTACTTCAATACTTATTTAATACTGGAAATCTTGTGATATGCTTCGACTGGAGCGATTGGGCTGAAACTTGATGGGAAGAACAAACATAAGCCCTAGGTACACCAGTGACACAACTAGACAGGATTCGGGCCCCTGAAGGAAAGTTGTAGGGGGTCCTGAATTCCGGTGATCGCATTTTAAGGTATTTTCCGATGTGCTCGGACGATGAAAATTGGCTTGAACATTAGAGACTTGACAAGCTTGGCTTAAAAATGGCCAGTTCCCCAATCCGACCATCGTTGGAGGAGTGGAGGTATGGGGAATCCCGAGTTTTGAGGCATTTATAACTTTCGAACGGGTGATCAAATATTGATGAAACTTGATATTTGGAAAGACTTCGTATCGCAAGTGTCCCAAATCAAGTCCGGACCGGATCCGGTGAATATGGGGGGGGGGGGGGCGGGTTCTGATTGGAGGTGAGAACCAGAAATCTTGTGACACGCTTACAGTGGGGCGATCGGGATGAAACTTGCTGGGAAGAACAAGCACAATCCGTAGATACATCAGTGACAGAACCGTACCGGATTCGGGCAATGTCGGGGAGTTGTAGAAGGGGAGGGGGATTCCGGTGATCGCGAGTTAAGGTACTTCCAGATGTGCTAGGACGATGAAACTTGACTTTAAAATTAGAGTCTTGAACAAAATTGGTTGAGAAATACGTCACTTTCCAGATCGGAGCATCCCTTAAAGTGCTCATCTAAACCGCAAAGTACACAAAACATTCTTAAGCAAAATATACATTTTTATGATCTCGGTGAGCCCACGATCAATTTTGCCTTAAGGTGTTTTTTTTACTTGAAAATGAATTTCTAGCTCCCTTATTAGTGCGCATCGTAACCGCAAAGTGAAAACAAACTTTTGACCAAAGGATGCATTCCATGATCCCCGAGGGCCCATGGTCTTTATGCCACAAGGGTTTCTCTTAAGAATTAATTTCTAGCACCCTTAGATTGCGCATATTAACCGAAAAGTCGAAAAAATTATTTTTACTGAATGATATATATTCATGATCTTAAAGGCCCATGATCATTTTTTCCTTGAAGGCTTTGATTAAAGATCAATAGTTGCGTTTTTGCTGATACCATAGTATCTGTTACCACGGGCAACTGGATCTGCAGTTAGTCGTTTTTGCAGTTATCGTGGTATCTGATACACGGTGCTCTGCAAAAACGGCTATTGCCGAAATTTCACTTTCAAAGTCATCCCAAAAGAAAAACAGATATCCAGCTATATCAATAAGTGCGAAACTTTTTTCTCACCAATCTGACAAAATTTGATGAAAGTGAGATGACTTTTCAGATACCACGACCAGTTACTACGGTCGGACCGTAGTATCGTAGGACCGTAGTATCTGAATATCTGATACCACGATAACTGGCCAGATACCACGATAACTGCAAAAACGCCTTTTGACCGTGGTATCAGATACCACGATAACTGCAAAAACGACTTTAGACCGTGGTAACAGATACCATGGTATCATCAACTAATTTCTAGCGCCCTTAAAGTGAGCATCATCTCAACCAAATGCAAAAATAAAAATACTTTTTACCAAACTATACATTCTCGTGATTTAAAGGGCACGTGATCATTCTTATATTAAGGGTCTTGCTTACAAATGATCACAAATGATTATAGTGTTAACAGTCAAGCTTATTGTGCCACCTATTTTATATATATTAACCCCCCAACCTCGTATGCTAAGCAAACAGCGAACTATAGTTTGCATACATAGCCGGACTGGGAGAAAGTTTGCGCATGTGAGGTTTTATATATATTAACCCCCCCAACCTCGTATGCTAAGCAAAAAGCGAACTATAGTTGGCATACATAGCCGGACTGGGAGAAAGTTTGCGCATGTGAGGTGACAGACAAGTAGTCTATACTTCGTGTCTACCAACCATAGAGTGAGCATAGCCACCTGTCGCAGTTGTTATCGATCTAGGTGACTGAAATTGGAGGATTTTTATGGCACCTGCCTCCGGCCAAGTGCCATATACCGATCACGTTTCCGTCGGTCTGTCGGTCGGTCGGTTCGTCCAGTGATTGCGAGTTAGGTACTTTCAGATGTGCTAGGACGATGAAACTTGGCAGGCATATTAGGGATCCGACAAAACTAGCTTGTAAATAGTCATTTCTCCGTTCCGACCATCGTGGGAGGAGTGGACGGAGGGGGGATCCGGAATATTGACGTATGTATAACTTTTGAACGGGGAATCGGTTTATTTATTTATTCATTTATTTCCCTCAGAACTGAGGAGTACAAAATAATGTATAAAAAAGAACTATGCCTAAACCATCTGGTCCATTCATTCTTCATGAAACTTGATATTTGGAAAGACCTCGTGTATCAGATGTAGCAATTCAAGTCGAAACTGACCCGGTGACTTTGGGGGAAGTTGGGGTGGGGGGGGGGGGAAATCGTGTGACATGTCGAGAGTGGACAGATTGGGATGAAACTTGGTGGGAAGAGCAAACACAAGCCCTAGATACATAATTGACAGAATCGGATCGGATTAAGGCACTCTGGGGGGGGGGGATTCCGGTTATCACGATTTAAGTACTTCCAGATATGCTAGGGCTACAAAACTTATAGACTTGACAAGATGAACTTAGCAAGTGTCATTTCCCAGATTCAACCTTTCCTTGAAATACTCATCTTAACCTAAAAAAGGAGTTTGTAGCGTCCCTAAAGTGCGCAGCATCACAGCCAATAAATTAAAGCCAAAAGAATAAAATAATTTTTAACAAACGATACATTATCCTGATTTCCAGTGGTCCATTGTCATTCTTATCTCAATAGTTTTGCTTACAAATGATCACAACAAACCCACGACTTGGCAAACCCCTACTTTCATCGGGAACCCGTCAGTACGCCCATCCGTCACTACCACCACCCGTCTCTACGCTCACCCGTCACTACGTCCACCCGTCACTACACCCACCCGTCACTACGTCCACCTGTCACTACGCCCTCTTCGGAAATCCGACAGTTTGGGCAACTCGACCCTGTCATTAAATCCATGAAAGAAGGGAACGCAATCCCAGGAGAGTACTAAGACGGAGCCGACCTTTCTTTGTTCAATTAGGGTCAACACGAGATGCCATTGGTGATAGATAGTCCTTCAGCCCAAGCTGACTGCGAATTTTGGGAATTCAAGGGAATTTTGCTTTGACAATGTATGCCTTCTAGCCCCAACTTCTTTCTCCTTGATATGCGTCGACTTTACATAGGGGCCAGTAGGATTTGAAACACATTAAAGGCTAGAACTTGGTAAGTAGTTAAGACTTCCCAGGCATTGAGCTTTCCTCTTTAGCGAAAACGAAAAGCGGAGATTGGTAATTTACATATACGAATTTGAATTATAGCAATAATTTTAGCTGATGCGTTGCAGTTAGCTTTACACCGGTTTTATTACCTGTTGGCAGGGAATGTGCGCCGTTGTCGCGAAGCGGCAATGGTACATTTTTATCTGTACATTTGATTCGTATATTCATCTAGAAGTCATTGAAATGAGGGGTTTCACCCCCCTCTCCTCTAGCCTGAGGGCTTCGTGAAGGGTTTTTATCTTATTATACCACGGAAACGAAACGGAAACAAGACAGACTAGGTTTGCTCGAACTTGTTTTTCTTCGCTTCTCATGTTACTTTTAAAAAGCAGTACTCGTGCTAAAATTAAACTGTGGAAGATATTTTTATAAGGATTTCGTTGCTTTAGTTTTTAGCCAGTGTGACATGAAGGTAGAATGTACCGTTTATTTAAACAGTGACTAAAAACAAGAAGTAAATTTTGCATTACATTTTAGGATGTCGTCGAAAACCCAGCCCCATATGGTGGTACTTTCATTCTTCTGGATTCACTTCTAGTTTACTTGTCATGATGAAACTCTATTGTATAGAATCCCATCGTTGCTTCATATCTGTCGGAGGACTAGGAAAAAACAAAACAGCAAAAAGACTCCACATCACGGTTATGGTCAGATGTCCGTACCATGTCAGTGTTCTTGAGACACGTACGCGTTGACCTTCGGATTGACTGAAGTGGGAGATGAGGAAAGTTTGTACAGTGACAAGCGGCTAGCGAGCAACCGTGTCACGTTTAGATTCGTCATCTGGGGAAACTGTCTAGTAACCTACCTTAGCCTGCTGTAGGCTAAACCTGACATTTTTTTTATCTACCTTCTTTCACGAAGATTACTTGATGTTTTGTCAAGAGATATCCTGTTGTTACATGTAATCCCAAAACTGGCAATAGACACTTCAATCGGCAACCCTGGCTTTGTCGTGGTTAACGGCACAAGTAGCTCAAGGTTGGAACAGCTAATCTGAGCGAACCCACGAAAATGTGAAGTAGCATTTGGACATTCGGGTCCCTGGTTTGAAAGCCGTTGGCTAAAGAAATAAATAGTTCTTACACACCTCTTAATACCGTTGATTTCCTATTTATATTCAGTTGGTAGGCTACGTAGAATTAGAAAAACTATTTTCCCACTAACAAAAGGAAACTTTCCGTAAAGAATTCAGTCTCGTACATTCCAATTAGTTTCGTTAATAGGGCTAATTTTCTCTCCAAGAAGTACTACGAGGCGGTACAAGATAGCTTGCCACTAAAATACCAGGAGTCTTGCATTATGTTATTTCTATCAGGGGTGACTCGAAGCACTCAGGCAAGGAAGAGCAAGGAACCACTTATTTCAACGACTCCTGAGTCCCAATATACGACTCGAACACACATAAGAAATTGACGTTTCCGCGAAGCGGCAACGGCGCACATTCCAAGCCAATAATTGATAGAACTGGTGTAAAACTAACTTCAATATATCAGCTTCATTTTTTCTTTTTTTCATTCATTCGTTCATTCATTTATTATACTACACAAACTACATAACATAAATATAAGGCAACATAAATATAAGGCAAGAAACAAGACCCCCTGAAGCTATCTTGTTGGGGACGGGGATAGCTGAAGTCATTATTGTAAGGAAAAGTCGTATATGTAAATTCACACCCCTTAGCTTTTCATGTCAACTTTCGCTAAAAGAAAAGCTACCAACGCCTTTACCCATGACATATTGTAGTAAGCGCCGAAGGCACATTTTTTTAATCCGCCCTTTTCCGGCAGAATTTAACTGTACTTGCATGTTCTAGTTTTTAATGTGCTTCAAGTTCCAAAAATTCAAAGCCTAAGCGCTAATTAATGACACACCGTTGTTCAAAAATTTAGAATACAGCGAAATACGCCGCTGAGGAAATTTTGTGAAACGCCGAGGAGTAGAGCTTCTTTTTGCGATCCCAGTGAAAAGTAAAGAATACGAATAAAAAGTAAAGAAAAAAGCTACTCCCCACAAGATGTTCCGAGTTTACAGCATACAAATATTTTGCTTACTCAGAAACAAAAGGATGAAATGCACCAGGTTTGACGGTGCATTTAAACAAAATAATAATCGCGATTTACGGACGCAGCAAACTTCTGGTCTTCGCCCGACAGGAGTTTTTTTTTTTTTTTTTTCTGCCTTGATCTTTATCTACGACCTTACGATCAACTTAGGTCCAAGTCTCCATCCAGTCTCCATGGTACAGAAATCGGAACCTCATATCTGTTTACAGTTTCCCGGATATCGGGTCAAAACTGACAGAGCTTGCTGGGAAATTACCCCAGTCAACTTATAAGTATCTGCCCGCCCACAGTGGCCTTTCTCATTTGCTAGTTTCTTGTTCTTTTTGTCTTATGAAGTGTTTGTGTTTGTTTCTCTTATTGCTACTCCGCTTTGATTTTTTGTAGCGGGTCAAAAACATATTATTATTATTATTATTATTATACGCGACGGACGATGCTCTACACGGCAATTTAAGAACGAAACACTCGCTTGCGTCCAAAGAACTTACATAAAAGAGATCCTTTTCGAGTTGTAGGTGTTTCGTGATATATTCATCTGAGAGACTGGAATTTCACTAAGGCTTTGCAGATATTCTTTACCACTACTATTGTAGCAAACAAACGTTACCTATGAGCTGTTCCAGCGTCTGCAAAACAACTCCTGCGCTGAGAAACGAATTTCGAGGGTATATACAAATCTTCCTTGTCATTTTAAAGCGTTTTACCCACCTCAACCTTGATTTGTAATCCAATTTTTTTCACTTTCCTGGATACTCTTGCTTCGAAAGGGTTTCGCGGGCTCCTCTCATTTGAATTCTGATGGATTTTCTATTGTGTTTAAAAATTGCATGCCTTCTTTTTCACTTGCTATCGAAGTTTGACTAACAGTCCATGCACGTAACCTTGTCTCTCGCTTTTCGTATATAATGTTTATTCATACTACCCAGTCAGAATTCAGTTTACATCTAACCTGTAGGACAGGCTAAAATCTGGAAGACCTAAGTGAGACAGATACAAATCATATGCAAGTAAAACAGGTTTTAAAAAGAGGAGAGTTGCTGCCAGTCCAGATCCTTTGTTCGAAGAGATTATAATTTCACCGACCTAACGGGGTTATGAAACCTGGTTTAAACGACTCTGCTTGCCTTTGACAGGGACGAATTTACGACTGAGGATGGGTAGTGCCAAAATCGACAATTTAAAAAACAAACAAACTCGGATTGTCTTAGAATAAAATGAGTGTCCAGGACCTCGGTGAGGCCGAAATAAACAATTGATACGACTTAGGAAAAGCCGGAGGGGGGGGGGGGGGGGTAGAATCACGCCCCCCCCTTCGGGCCACCCCTGATTCCTGTTATGCTTTTACTTTCCATTTCCGTGTGAGTTACTACCAATCATGTTGCCAGTCGAAAACCTTCGCTGCACGTTACTCCTTGTTTACCTTTTGCTTTTGTGTTCATCTCTTGTATTCTTCTTTCGAATATTCCGCAGAATCTAGCAAGCTTCCAATATTTCTGACTAAATGTTTACGTAATTATTTAGCACGAGTATGCAAAATGAAAAATTAACATAAGAAACGACGAAAAATCAGTTCCGAGTCTAAGTAGGATGTTAAAACTTTGAATAGGTCTGCTTCCGCTAATCGTGGTAAAAACCTTTCAACAGAATTAGCAATAAAATCTTTATCAAGCAACAAATTTTGTCACAACCTATTTGAACAACTTTTCCTATTCACCCATCTTCACTTGAACGGAATTCTTTTTCCCCTTCTATACGTAAACATAACAGTCGCACCCAAAGGCGTTTCGTATTGACCGAAAAAAGGTACGCTCCTTCTGGTTATTCCCCCTGGGATCGCGCCCTTTCTGCATGGATATCAATAATCTAGCAGCAAACTGTCGGGATTTTTAATTGGGCGAAGTGTCGGATTTCGGGAGTGGACGAACTGGCGGATTTCAAGGTTGGGTCAACTGACGGATTTCAAGAGTGGGTGAACTGACATTTCAGGAGTGGGCCAAACAACGGATTTCACGAGTAGGCGAACTGACGGGTTGAGGAAATAACGTGTGGACGTAGTGACGGGTGGACGTAGTGACGGGTGGACGTACTGACGGGTGAACGAACTGACGGTGAGCGTAGTGACGGGTGGGCGAACAGTCGGATATTAGAAGTGGACGAAATAACGGGTGGATAAATGACGGGTAGGGTTAGTGACAGCGACCCCTTACCCCTATCATCCTCTTACCCAGTCTTGCAAGTGCCATTTGAGCTTCTAGCTCTTGTTTTTGAGGGATTTCGGGTTGATCTTTGCCGAGTGTCAGTGGGTTTGCGGATCCGGTTCCCGTCTAATGGTGAGTCATGGAATTATTAATATTTATTTACACAGATAGTTATATGTCAAATAGGTTTATTATAGACGTAGTGACGGGTGGACGTACTGACGGGTGAACGAACTGACGGTGAGCGTAGTGACGGGTGGGCGAACAGTCGGATATTAGAAGTGGACGAAATGACGGGTGGATAAATGACGGGTAGGGTTAGTGACAGCGACCCCTTACCCCTATCATCCTCTTACCCAGTCTTGCAAGTGCCATTTGAGCTTCTAGCTCTTGTTTTTGAGGGATTTCGGGTTGATCTTTGCCGAGTGTCAGTGGGTTTGCGGATCGGGTTCCCGTCTAATGGTGAGTCATGGAATTATTAATATTTATTTACACAGATAGTTCTATGTCAAATAGGTTTATTCAAACAATGTTTACAACGGCTACGTCAGCTACGATTCTTCATCAACGATATTTCGGCCCTTCTTGGCAAGGGTCCTCGTCAGGCTGCCAATCGTCTTGTTCAACTTCGGGGAAGGAAACAAACCTGTAATAAATAACTGAAGCTTCTACCGACTATAAATATCTTATTAATGTAAATTGTCTTCAAATACCACTAAAATGAAAAAACAAGTCCTGAGATTTAATTTTTGACACGGACGCTGTTTTTGCTGGATGATTGGGGCGATGACAGGAAAGAGTTCTTTCTGCATTTTGGTCAACTTCGTTTTTTTTATTAATAAGGGACTGAAAACTTAAATTATTTTATTAATAATCTCGTTCTACGTTTCTATTGTCGAGTACTTGTCTGTATCTTTTACTTTGAATAATGACTGCACGGAAAAGAGATTTAATTTTTGACACGGCTGCTGTTTTTGCTGCTCGATTGGGGCGACGGCAAGAAATATTTTTTTTCTGCATTTTGATCAACTTCGGTTTTGTTGTTAATAAGGGACTCAGGCTTAAATTTTCTTCCCTTAATAACCCCGTTCCACGTTTCTAGTAGGGAGTATTCGCCTGTATCTCGGTTAATGCCTGCTCGGTTTTTCTTTATCTCAACGGCTTCTCGAATGGTTTGATGGAGTCCGGTGCACGTTGCAAGAATTTCGGCTTTTTCAAAATATACTGAATGGGATGAGTTTTCGAAAATATGTTCTGCAAGTGCAGATTTGAAAGTATAGTTATGACGGTGTCCGTTGGAGAGGGCGTGGTCAATTTCTTGCTCATGCTCTGCAAGTCGTTTCCCGAAAGTTCTCTCTGTCCTTCCTACGTAACGCTTTCCGCAATCACAAGGTATTGAATAAATGCCTCATTGGTACTGATTTGGGACTTTATCTTTTCCGGAATTTAGGTAGGAAAGCAAAGTATTTTGGGTTCTATGAAAGACTTGGATGTTGTATTTTTTCAAACTTTTGGACAATTTTTCGGTTACTCCGCGGACGTACGGAAGGTAAACGCGGGCATTTTTTTCGTCAGCGTCACCATTACTAGTAGAACTTACAGGATCTTTGGAGGATGAATGCAGCTTCAGTCGTCTTCTGGTGATCTGTTCAACCAGTTGAACGGGGTATTTGTTTCCAAATAGGACGTCCCGAATGTGGCTAAGTTCGTCATCTAGGAGATCATTGTCGCAAATTTTGATGGCTCGTCTCGGTCAACTACTCCGCGTTTCACATATTCTGACTGGTAAGAATCGTATGGAAGGTATCGATCGTTGTGGGTGGGTTTTCTGTAGACTGAGCAGACAAAACTTCCTTAACTTTTAGCAATCAAAACATCTAGGTACGGCAACTCTTGTGCATCATTTTCAAATTCAATCGTGAACTGGATAGTGGGTTGGATTGAGTTTAAAGTGTCAACGAAACTCACAATGTCTGTTTTTTGGCCTTCCCATGCTGTGAAACCATCATCAATATAACGTTTGTAGAAACTCGGAACCATCGGCGCGATGCTGAAAGCGATTTCTTCAATTTTCCTCAGCGTTAATTCGGCGAGTCCCTGCGAAATGGAGCTCCCCATCGCTGCTCCTTCATGCTACCAGTAGAATTGCCACATGTAGATGAGATATGTTGATTCCCAAACAAGTTTAAAACAATCTAGTATTTGGCTTACAGTTAGGGGGGTTTTGTCTGCCAGTTCGGGATAATTCTCGAGTGCTTCTTTTAGGCCATCTAGGGTGAAATCTTTCCTGAGGCTGTTGAACAAAGATACAGCATCAATGCTTGCTTTTTGCGTTTCGTTGGTGACAAGGTATTTTCTTAACTCTTGGACAAAATCAATGGAATTTTTGATGTAATGCGGCCCTGAATCTAGGAGTGGCCTTATTAACGAAACTAAACTTCCCTCACCGAAGTTGAACAAGAGGATTGACAGCCTGACGAGGACCCTTGCCAAGAAAGGCCGAAATCTCGTTGATGAAGAATCGTAGCTGACGTAGCCGTTGTAAACATTGTTTGAGTAAATGTTTCAAAGTCAGCTTGGGCTCAAAGAATATTCAAATAGGTTTGTTCTGTATTATACTTTTTTTTTTGTCAATCGACCTCGTGTCTCCCGCTTTACCCCTATATATTATCATTTTATACAGAAGTTTAAATTAAAACCTTGAACTTGGATGGAAAAAATCTAAACATTTTCTAGACTTTGGCGATTGGATGCAGCGCAGATGACGTCATACAGTGAAATTTAAAGCCATCGTCTTGAATGCTAGCGAGTGAGTCGAGTGACACCAGTTTGTTAGTAGATTCAGTGGATCTACGTTCGAGGGACTAGCTGATGGCAGCTAATTAAGCTTGTATTTCAGCGACTTCGGACACTGAACCTCAATTACGTCACTGAAGTCTGTCCAAATTGGTTGATCGGTCTTATTCCTCAGCTACGACACGTCACAGCTCTCTGTTTGAAGATGACGATTACTACAGATCGAGTAAGTATTCAATTAAGAGGTATTAGAGCTTGTTTTGCTTAGAAACTTGACTCTATTAGCAATTAGAGCTAGATGAGTTGAATCGGAAGCATTCTAGAATCTTCAACATCTAGATCATGCCCATCGAAGTTGCTAGTTCAGACCAGGACTTGGAACGACCATGGAAAAATCGAGTGGCACGACCCGCAAGTACCCACAAGAACGGCACCTATCTGGGCAAGCTCTATAGGTTTGAGTTAGAAAATTAGACAAAAATAAAATGTTTAGCTGCTACATGAGTAAACATTAACACAATTGGCAAAATAGTTGGCAGTACCCATTTCTTTCAATATTTTTTTTTGAGGTTTCTAGGTCATTTCTGCATAGAAGTCAGCCACATTTTCGAGAAGAAAGTCCGCTAAGCTATCGGATACGACCCTCTGAAAAATTTCATGGATTCATGGATTGACGGTCTCATTTTTCTAAAGGGTTGATTTATTTTTCTGTTGAAGTTTCTTCTAAAAGGAGGACCGCAAGGGCTAATCCCGGTCCTGTCATGTAAGAGAAATTTGCTGAGTTAGTTGCGAAAATGGATTGACGGTCTCATTTTTTAAAGGGTTGATTTATTTTTCTGTTGAAGTTTCTTCTAAAAGGAGGACCGCAAGGGCTAATCCCAGTCCTGTCATGTCATGAAAAATTTGCGGAGTTAGTTGCGAAAATCGACTGACGGTCTCATTTTTTTAAAGGGTTGATTTATTTTTCTGTTGAAGTTTCTTCTACAAGGTGGGCAGAAGCAGTCTGCCTTCTCTCCCCTCTCTCCCTGGACTGTAAGGAGGACTCCCGGTCTTGTCCTGTCATGAAAAATTTGCAGAGTTAGTTGCGAAATTTTTTGATTGGTGTTACGATTTTGCTGGAAGAAAATTTAAAGTGTTTACTATAACTATTTCTGTCGACTAGCGTTGGGTCCACCATATCTACTCGCTCCTTTATAGCCCGCATGGGTTTCCTCTTGGCAGTGATGGTGATGGGGTTCGTGAAGCCATGCTGCATAGCAGTCGTGCTCTCTCTCGGTCTGTAATCACGCCGATCCGTTTAGTGCAAGAACAAATAATCAGCTAGAACCTCTGTCTTTGGTACCAAGCAGCAACGACGAATACCCCGATAAAACTGAGCGGACCTAGAAGTATTTACTGTAACTTTTCGCCTGTCTACTCTACTTCCGTCTTCGCCGTTGCTCATCGCAGAGAAAGAAAATGCAGGAGGCGTACTCCGCGCGCTGACCCGCTCTTCAGCGCGTCCAAAGAACCAATCAGCTTTGTCTCCTACTTTTCTCAAGGCTGTTTCACAGCGATATAGCTAATTGTAGAGGTAACGAAACGTGATGTGGCGTGAAACTACTAACCTCCGCTCGTTCGCAGCGGGAAAGGTACGGGGAAATACTCGACTCCGCATAGTCATAGTACAGATATAGGGAGACGGAGGTTCTGATTATTTGTTCTTGATACCGGTTGCTTTAAACCTCTCCTAAATATTTCACGGCTAAAAGTCATCCGCAATCTTACCTTCTTGAAACTACCTTAACTCAGCTTGCAGTGAAATAAATGTTTCCAACCTGTTGAACACTCATCGTGATGGAGATCGTAACGTGAATGAAATGAAAGGGCATGGTGCAGGAGGTAAAAGTATACTAAAACGTTAACGTGTACTAAAAAGGGAATGGTGCACTTAAAAGGGGAACGCTGCCCCAGGAGGCAAGCCACTAAAAGATGAACGATGTATCTTCATGACCTCTTTTTGTTGATTGCTTGACTTTTTGCGGAGACCTGCCCTGCCCCTCGTTAGTTCCCGATCGACTAAAAGAAAGAAGGTAACTGCTAGATGAACAGGGAGCTAAGATCGTGCTCCACGTTACTTACTGAAGTAAATACGCAGTATGTAATAGCTTCTGGCGTCAAGGCTGGAACGAATTTGTCTACTTTCAGCAAAATATCGCGCTATACGCTAATCCCGCCAACCGCATTACAGAGATCGTATTTACCACTCTTCTACGCTCCAGAGTGTGGTAACCGAACAGTTACTATTTCGAGAAGGTCGGAAAGGTCAGTGTAATAACTTTTCCCGAAGTTGGAACGAAAATATTAATAGTTGTAGGCGAGTGGAACACGCTCTGATAAAATGTGAAAGAACAGCCTTGCCCCTTGTCGTGAGCGGGCATACTGTAAACTTGACACCAGTAGATCGACTAAAAGAAGGAAGGTATTGATGAGTGAGAGATTGGATTTTTCTTTATTTCTCTATATATGTAAGTAGTTATGTGGACTTTAGCGCGAATGCAAACCCTGGTTTTTTCTCCAGCGCGAAAGTGTTGTTTTTTATTTATTTATTTATGAATGTTGAAAATAAAAACTTGAACTTTAACATAGCTACTAGAATAGGGATCGTTCACGGGCGTTCTCTGAAACTCGTGTATAAGCAAGCGATTAAAAGAAGTCACAAAGCGTTACCGTTTTTAGTATGTCATTCCCTTTTTAGCACGCGTTATCGTTTATAGTACTTCTTCACCGTGCCCTTCCGTAAGGCAACAGAGGAATAATCAAAGAAAGGTTACACGGATTTACTCAGTTCCAGGTTTTATTTTCTTTTATAGAGAATAAATCTGGTAATAAGATGGGGGATTTAACTGTCAAGGAGATAGATGACATTAATAAACGTTTATCTGATTCGTTTCCGGGTCAGCTCTTCTGAGCTTATCCTATTGGGCTCTTGCAATGACGATCATGCTAATGACGAGATGTGAAGGAGACAGAGAGAGTAAGGTAAAGGCGTTTTTCCATGGCATATTTTTGTGCCACGCATTGTCACGGAAAAACGCACTCTACCCACATGTTGAAACTCGGAAACACCTTTTTGTCTTTCTTTTTAGTCCGAAAATAAAAATGAAATCTGGATAAAATATAATAAATAAAACTTCAAGCTTACGTCTTTGCCATTCTGTGCTGAAAGGATTTTACCATTTAGACTTTCCTTTGCCGCTTTGAATTTCCCCCCAAGTTTGAGCCCCAAAGTCGAAAACCACCTATGGCGTTTTTCCGTGCTCCCACTAAGAGTTCGTGGGTCGATTGTGGCTCGAAAAGAGCGTTTCTGCAGTCTTTTGTGCGGCCCAAAAGTAAGTTCCCACGACCAACAAGAGGCTCGAATTCGACAGTTAAAAAATCAGCAACACCAGCAACTCCCAACATCGACCTGCAACCAAATCTGAAAGGGAGTCCTTTTTTGATGATGGTGATGACAAGGGACATTCACTGTCCGTGGGGACTAGCGAGAACACGGGGAATCATTCCCCGGGAGAAATAAAAACGCGAGGACTCCTTAGAGCGAGAATGGCGCGAATACGCCTTAAGGGTAAAGCTGCTTTCACATTGACGCATCGTTTCGTACGCGTTTATCTTGCGTTGCGTACAGGTTGCGCAGCGTATCTTTCACACCTGCGCGGGAAGCTTTCGCGCTTGAGGCTAATTTACATTTTCCTTTCTTGATTTCTTCTGCTGAATTTCAATTTCTTTCACTAGTAGCAAGCTTTCCTTCATCATCAGCATGTTTTTATTTTGTTATTCTTCAAAAACTTCCATTTTTCACTGGAAAATCTGATTCGTGTGCGCCGACGCAACGCAAGAGTAGAGGCATATTCTCGCCGTTCCCCGAGGACTCCACTTGAGGAGTCCCCGCGTTTTCCTATGTCCCGGGGACTCATTCCCCGTATTCTCGCGAGTCCCCACGGACGGAGAATGCTCCAATTATCATCACCATCACCAAAAAGGAGTCCCTTTCAGATTCGGAGGGGAATCAATTTTTGCTGGTGTTGGTGCAATCTAAAATTAACTAAAAACAGACAATTAACTAAAAACAGACAATTAACTAAAAACAGAACAAACAAAACCAAAAATAAAGTGGATCCAGACTAATTTCGTCAACTGCATATTTTTTTTTCGAACAAAATCCATTTTGGAAGCACTGGACGCGAAGTCCCTTTCAGATTCGGAGGGGAATCAATTTTTGCTGGTGTTGGTGCAATCTAAAATTAACTAAAAACAGTCAGAACAAACAAAACCAAAAATAAAGTGGATCCAGACTAATTTCGTCAACTGCATATTTTTTTTTCGAACAAAATCCATTTTGGAAGCATTCCCCGTGTTCTCGCTGTTTCTGGACGCGAAGTCCGCGTGGACTGACTCCCTCTATTCTCGCCATTCCCTTCGATTCCCCGAGGAGTCCTCGGGGAACGGCGAGAACACGCCTTAGAACTCGGTTCGATTCTTGAGTGGCGTTTTACTTGTCTGCGTAAGCTGTGCGTTGCGTCACCGCAAGTGCGACGCAGAGGTTGCGTAGCTCAGTGTGAAAACCTCGACGCGTCGGTGTGAAAGCGGCTTAAGGCCACGTTCTTTGTTTGCAAATTTTAACCCTTTATTACATTATTTGCTTCTCTAGGCTATGAGCGACATCGGACAATACTGCACTCAACTACGACATCTAGACGTCACTGCGACAGGAATAACGGACCAAGGACTGGTTCGCTTATGCTACTCGCCGGATGGGCAACGCCAAGGCTTCACAATCCAGAGAATTCTTTCCCGACGCAACCTTATCGGTGGCACTGGAATTCTCTGCTGCCTCAAGAATCTCGAGAGTCTCGTTGATTTTGAGTTCGATCGAGGATTCGAGGTACTTGCTCGGCATTAGCCATATGATGATGGTAGCAAGAACTTATAAATACTTGTATTACAAAAATACATGATTTACAAAAATACCTGCACCCAGGGTTGCCACATCAAAAACATTTAGAGAATGACTTTTGACCCAAAACAGAGAGTGAATTGGGAGTAAATTTTTTTTTACAAACAAAAGTGAAACGGTAACTTTTGGTCGGAATTGCCCCTGCAAAAATTAATTTTATTTTAACGAGCAGACGTGAAATATTCACTTCGTTTCGGAATCCGTGCTACAAAAGGGATACATTTGGAAGTAATCTGAAATAGAGTGTTTTTATGTCCTACGTAGGTACATGAGTGACACAAACAAAATAGAGTGACAATAAATATTCCTTCAGCCCAAGCTGACTGCGATTCATATCTGATGGTGGAAAACGAAGAGGACCCTTGCCAAGAAGGGCCGAAATATTGCTCCAATAAAATTCAAGTGACATATCCGTTTTCCACCATCAAATATAGAGTGACAATTCACACTATCGTGCGACATATGGCAACCCTGTCTGTACTAAAAGCGTTTATAAGTTCTTGGTGGTAGCAATAGTTCAGTAGTCAATAGGGTGCACATCGATGCTATGCGGCGGACACTTGACTGAAAAGGGAATAATTCCTGACGAAGTCCCATGCCTAATGTATACAGTCGAGGCTGAGTTGAGGTTTGTTTTTTTGAACATTTTTAAAAATTTTAGACTATCCTGGTTTGCTTTTTTGCCTCGAAAACGGTCACATGGAAATATCACAGAACTAAATATCGACTAAGAACGAAGTGTTACGGTTTCTTTTCAGACAAACAATGGAATCAGACTGTCCTACTTATTGTATTCGTCCGTTTGAAAAAGTTGAACAGTTGTCGAAATGCTGCAAAAGCCTTTGAGCTCGTGATGAGAGAAGGGTGCAAAGCAAAGCAACCCCTTTTTAAGCTCAGAATACTAAAAAACATAGCAATGTATGGCTTTGTTAGGTTTTCCAACTACATTTAATTTAATTTAGTTTAATTTAAAAATAAATGCGGCACAACATTTCATGCGCGAGCAAATTAATTGGCACTTGTCATTGACCTACAACTAAAGCATATATACAATTGTCATAAAATAAATACAGTAATTCAAGTAAGGTTGTTATGATACAAGGTAAACTGAGGCACACAACTATTACGGTACCTTTCAGTTTTACAAGCGACAGGTTTGAGTTTGGGTACTTTCAGAGCTGCTTCTCTTGGAGGCCTGTTTCTTTCCGGTTTAAAGGGTGGAGGAAGGATATGTCGGTAAAAAGGGTGGGATAACAATTTGTTCCGAAACTCTGGCACAGCTTTTCTCTACGAACAGAAAGGGTTTCCGTAGTCACCATCTTGAGGGTTCATTCAATTCTATCACGGTTGAACAGTCCACTTACGGCACGGATGACCTTCCTCGAAACCCGATCGCACCATCGAAAGAGTGAAAAAATACATTGACAGAACAGTCAAAGACTTTAGTTTTAACATGAGTGATAATGGCGGTAATATTTCTTAATTTTTGTTCGCAAATGTCACGTGCCAGGGTTGGTCACCAAAAGTAACTTCGTACACCCTGGAAAGTAACGCAAAAGTATCTCAAAGTAACCCAATGCAATGTAACCCAAAGTAACCCAATGTTACCAACAGTAACCCTGAGTAACCCAAAGTATCCTGAAGTAACTCGTACACCCTGGTTCTTGGTGACCAACCCTGGGTCATGTGTATCAATTGTCCAGAGTGGGGAATACCCCAATTTATGAAGCAAATTACGCAAAGATGTGACTGAATGTGGCCCATGCATGATATTTCCACCCTTTCTGAAAACTGATTTTCTTACTGCTTGTTTAAAAGCTTCTCCCTGTCAACAGGTGTTGCCACTGGTCGCAGAATTCGGCGATTTCTCACAGATTTATTTTCGCTTCTTCGATAAAGCGAACTAGAATTTTGCGACCCGATTCCTTATTAGTAAAAAAAATGTGAGGCATATAATTATTAAGATCATAAAGTGAGATTTCTCATTATTAGTTAGGAAAAAGAAATCAGTTTCGTAGGCTATATGCGCCAGAATGTCCCAGGTTTTTGCGGTCAAAGTTAAAGGTTCCGTCATAGAAGAGTGGCAACAATGCTTTCGACTCTTGTAAAAACGAATCAAACCTCGGTCTACCAGTCCGAATCCAACCTGGGTCTACGAGTCATCATGAGCTAGTTCAGGCACAAAAAGCTACTATTCAAGCGAGACACTCGCGGTACAAAACACCAAGTAATGAAACTAAGTCGCATATACCACGAGGTTACGAGTGAAAAAGTCCAGTAATTAGTGCGACGCCCTCTGCTGAGACAGCTTGCGTCTGCCAACACATTATGTTGCGAGAGCAACACTTTGGTTTTGTCCTCGTTTTTATGGCACTTGAGCTTACTCAAGTGCCATATAGCGATTGTAATTTCTGTCCGTCAGTCGGTCTGTCGGTCCCGGTTTTGCTAGTTCGGGCACTTCCAGATAAGCTAGGACGATGAAACTTGGCAAGCATATCAGGAACTGGACCAGATTAAATTAGAAATTGTCGCTTCCTCGATCCGATCATCTGGAGGGGAGTGGAGGGAGGGGGAATCCGGAAAAAATAGGAAAAATGAGATATTTTTCGGATCTTAATGAAACTTAATACATGGAAGGACTTCGTGTCTCAGACCCTCCATTTTAAATCCAGACCGGATCCGGTGACACTGGGGGGGGGGGGGGGGGGGGGGTAGAGGGGGAAACCGGAAATCTTGGAAAACACTTAGAGTGGAGGGATCCGAACGAAACTTGGTGGAAAGTACAAGCAAAAGTCCTAGATACGTGACTGATATAACCGGAACGGATCCGCTCACTTTGGGGGAGTTGGGGGGGGGGGGGGGGAGAAGTCCGAATTTGTAGTGATCCCGCGAGTTCCGTGCTTCCTGATGTGCTGGGACGATGGAAATTGACAGGCATGTCTGGGACCCAACCAGCTTAAATAGGAAATCATCAATTCCCCGATTCGACCATCTGGGGGGGGGGAGTGGAGGGAGGGTGAAGCCAAAATTTGAGGTGTTTTAGCTTGCGAACGGGTGATCGGATCTTGATGAAAATTGATATTTAGGATGACCTCGTGTCTCAGACACCTCACTTTAAATCCGGGCCGGATCCGATGACACTGGGGGGAGCTGGAGGAGGGAACCGGAAATTTTGAGAAACGCTTAAAGTGGAGGGATCGGGATGAAACTTGGTGGGAAAAACAAGCACAGGTCCTAGACACGTCATTGACATAACCGGACCGGATCAGGGCACTGTGGGGGAGTTGGGGTGGGGGTCCGGATTTCTAGCGATCCCGCGAGTTCGGTATACTTCCTGATGTCCTAGGGCGATGAAACTTGGCAGGTATGTCAGGGATCCGAACAGATTGACTTGAGAACAGCCGTTTCCCCGACCCGACCATCGTGGGGGGAGTGGGTGGATGGGGAGTCCGGAATCTAGTGGCGTGCATAACTTTTGAACGGGTGATCGGATTTGAATGAAACTTGTATGGTGAGCTATCGCCTCGGACGTTCAGTGTCACGTCCGGGTCGGGTCCGATACCTGTGGGGATGGGGGGGGGGGGGGAAAACCAAGAAACTCTAAAAGCAGAGGGATTGGGACGAAACTTAATGGATGGAACAAGCATTAGGCCTAGATGAAATTGACGGAGCCAGATGGTTTCGGGGCTCTGTGGGGGGGAGCTGGAGGGGGTTTCCTGGAATTCCGGTAGTCGTGAGTTAGAATAGTTCCAGATGTAAAACGACAACGAAACTTTGCAGGCATATTAGCGACCCGAATTATCTTGACTTAAAAACCTGACACAACATACCCCCGGAAACTTCCGTTCCTAGATCCGAGCATTTTTGGGGGAGCAAGAGAAGAGAAATATGGAAATTGACTTCTAGAAATTGCGAACGAGTGGTCTGATTCGAGTGAAACTTCATGGGTGATACGAATCGATGGCCTCGACATGTAAAACATGCGTTCGAACCATATGCGACCACGATTAGGGGAATTGGGGGTGGGGGGACTTTTGACATGCACAAAAACCAAACGGATGGACCGAATGAGATGCAGTTCGACAGTGCCGAGTTTATGCGGCCTAGATTTGTTATTTGGCGTCCGGGCTCGATTCGGCCAAGGTAGGGGGGGGGGGGGGTACTGGAAACTTGCAGATAGGCTATGCTCCAATTTCAGTCAAACTTGAAGAGGGAATTAAGAGATTGGGCTCGAACCGGCTCCGACAACGTTGGTGGGAGGGGGGGGGGGTACCGGAACTTTCCAAAAATGCTCAGATGCAAGTGAAACTTGGTAGATGGTATACACGAAGATGCTTTAGGTGGTCGAGATTTTTTTTTATTCCGAACCAGATTCGGCCACGGTAGGTGGAAATAGAGTGAGTACCGGAAATCGTGTAGCACGTCTAGGGATCAAACAAATGGATTTATTGGGATGAAAGTTTGAACAGTCATGTGCATTTGCTACAGACAATCGAGACGATGCCGGAACTGCTCAGAAATGAGTGAAACTAAATATCCTATTTCTATTTCCGAACCGCCTTTTTGGATGGCGGGTGTATTTTGTGACGTTCTCATCTACTTTCTTATACAGCCTACTCGTACAAGTGCCATATGAGCTCGTAGCTCGTGTTTTTTTTTTTTCCTATGCCGCCGCTTTCATCTTATTCCTGGTAACTGGTAAGGGTCTAACACCTGTGCGGTTTTTACGGAAAGTGTGGACCTTAGGCCGGATTGATGAATATGACATTACATTCTGGAAAGCTCTGTTTCTCTTCGATCTAGGTCGTCCTTGGACAGAACTAGAGACGAGTCTCAAAACATTATAACCCATTTACTGAAAAATCCGGGAAATACGCCAATGAATTTATCCTGGAAATTCTATTTCGCCGATTCGATTTCGAAAGGTCTATCGGACGCATTCCCGTGTCTCCGCCTTTTACGGATCTGAAAAGCTTATCTGGTCCCATTTCCTTCGAAAGGAATGAATGTGCTTCCTCCAGCTACAGGCCACCGGAATTGGATTACCTCTCTCAGTCTTGGAAACTATTTACTTCCCTATTAAGTTTACGAACATGAGCCAGTCTTCAGGACTAAACCAATCCCATGACTGAACGAATGTCCAGTTCCCCTCACTAAAGAAATTATTAGCTAAGAGACGTAGACCGATAAACACTGACATACCGTCACCCAGTCTGAATAGTTGAGGATGTGCGTTGTTGTGGACTGTGGTTCTAGGGTCAAACAAATAAAACAAAATAATGAACAAACAATATCCCTTCCCAACTGCCCCTTCCCAACCCCCCCTTCCCAGTGCCCAAATCTGGTCTGATTCTGTCACTGATCTATTTAGGGCTTGATCTTGTTCTTCCCACCAAGTTTCATCCCAGTCGCTCCACTCTAAGCGTGTCACAATATTTACGGTTCTCCGCCCCCCCCGCCCCCATTTGTGGGATCCGATCCTGACTTGAAATTCATCATCAAAATCCGGTCACCGGTTCAAAAGTTATACATACCTGAAGGTTCCGGATTCCCCCTCCCTCCCACCCCGACGATGGTCGGATCGGGGAACTGATTATTTCTAAGCGAGTCTGTCGTCTCGAATTTTAAAGTCAAGTTTCATCGTCCTAGCACATCTGGAAGTACCATAACTCGCGACCACCGGAATTCCGGACCCTCCCTTCAACTCCCCCGCGGTAGTCGAATCTGGTCTGGTTCTGTCAATGCCTAGAGCTTGTCCTTGTTCTTCCCACCAAGTTTCATCCCACCCGCTCCACTGTAAGCATGTCAGAAGATTTACGGTTCCCTCTCCGGCCCCCCTCCCCCACATTCATCGGATCCGGTCCGGACTTGAAATGGGACATCTGAGACACGAATTCTTTCGAAATAGCAAGTTTCATTAAGATCCGATCACCTGTTCCAAAGTGAAACATAACTCAAGATTCCGGATTCCCTCCCTCCACTCTCCCCACGATGGTCAGATCGGGGAAATGACTATTCCGGTCGGTCTGGGTCGGGTCCTTGTTATGCCTGCCAAGTTTCATTATCCTAGCACTTCTGGAAGTACCCTAACTCGAGAATAGTGGACCGACCGACAGACATACCGACCGACCGAAAAGTGGTCGGTATATGGCACTTGAGCGAAGTTGCAAGTGCCATAAAAAGCTCAAATAAACAGAGATGTGAAGCTATGAGCGAAAGACACACTTTGACTTTCCGGTAATCGTTAGCATTGGTTTAATCACACTACGGCGGAGAGTTTCTTAACTTGAGAAGTGCCGTTTAAATCCACTTGCTGTTGTTCCAACCAGTTCTTTAAATGCTCCTTGGAACTTCTGAGTGGATGTCTTGCATTTTTAATTTTTCTAGGCCCATTGACCTCTAGCAAAAGACGGGAAGTTCAGAAGACCGGTTGCAGCAATAGCGTGATAGCGAACACTCTTCGGGAGCATGATACGCATGGAAAATAGTAAAACTCGGCAAGTGTGAAAATCATTGAGGAGTCGTCAGTGGGTTAGAATGTAACATATGAAATTAGGGTCCCCGGGTTTGAGAATTAATGGGGCAATTACATAGGTAGGTTGGACATGGAGGAGAGGGGGGGGGGGGTGAGGACTTCAAAATATACGACTTGCCAAAAACACAGTACCAGCAGGCTCAAGAAATATTAATGTTATAAATTCTAAAACGTTACGGATAATGCCATTGTAGTACTAAAATAATAAACAAATAAGTAACAGGGGTTAGACGATGCCGTTCATATCAAATTTCGCTGGACCTCGCCTCGGTATCAGCTTCTGACGTATCTACTCAAGACAAATTAAAGTGAGCGCCGCAGGCGAAATTTTTTCAATCCGAGCAAAATTCAACTACAGCAAATCTCAAATCTCAAGCTTAAAACTGCACAGAAATGATGCACACTTCAACTAAATAGAAATAGGGTACGACTACGAAAGAGCTGCAGCCAAAATTTGCTAAACCGGCCTTGATTCGGCAATATTCGACGATTTCCCACACAAACTCTTGCTTTTAACGTGGCGCAGATCCCAAGCAGCAGCTTTTACCGTATGTACCTAAGACAGATTTAAACTCAGCGCCGCAGGCGATTTTTTTGTAATCCGACATTTTCCTGGCATTTCTAACCTTTCAGGTTGCTGAAATCTTAGGCCTAACACCTCACCTAAATTACGGGGCATTCACCATATAGCTAGTAGGCGACTATGAAAGACGGCGCAGGTAAAGTTTTGCGAAACATTTTAAAGGCTGCCTACTATATCACATATATGTCCGTACCCCGATAACTCGCAAACGGAGTGGGATGTTTTCCCGGAAGTTAGTACGTGGTAGTGCTTCCACTTTGAATTTAGACTACAAAAATAAAAGCGCAATGATGAGTCGGTTGTGCCTGTTTCTTTTTAAGATAAGGAGATTTTTGCAAAAAAAACAGGTAGGATAATGAATAATGAAACTTCGCGCCGCACGCGAAAATTTCGAAAATCAGCTTGTTTTCAGCGCCACAGAGTGAATATCGCAACTTAGTAAAGGTATTTATGTCACTCTGACAAGTGTGAAACATACGGTTGTCATGTAACAAGCTCAATATTTCCTAACGTAGTGACTTCTAGAAAATCTCTATACAACCATCCGGCCAGAAATAGGTCATTTGCTGTCGAAATTCACTTAACTGCCTCATAAGGCAAGCTCGAAACTTACGACTGTCTCTAATAGACGACTCGAAAATCTCTTCGTAAAATATGACAAGAACCGGGTCATTCTTAGGGAAAATTTGCGGTTTATGTCATTCTGGCAAGTTCCATACGACTGATTCTGACAAACTTAGAACACAAAACTGTGAATCTGAAAAGCTTAAAACATACTACTAAAATCTCAGTTGAACAATACGATCAGAAACAGGTGATTTGAAGGCGAAGTTCACGATTAGCTAACTGCTTCGTCTGCTTTTATCTGGCAGGGTCAAAACTATGACCGTCTCTAATTTACGACTGGAAAATCCCTTCGTAAAGTACGTCAAGAAACGTGTCTTTTCAGGCGAAATTCGCGGTTTATGTTATTCTGGCGAGCTCAAACATACGACTTTCATTCTAAAAAACTCAAAACACACAACTGTGAATCTGGAAACATACGAATAGAAATTTCGTCGTACCCATACGACTAAAAAATTTGATTTTTGCTGCCTATATGTTATTCTGAAAAGCTTAAAGCATACGACTGTCATACAGACAAGCCCGAATACGACTGAGATTAGATTCTCTGGAGCATGGGGGGGGGGGGGGGTTGAGTCACCCCACGCCCCCCTAGAACCGCCCCTGCTTATTAACTTAAAGAACCTTGAAAACCCGATGAAAATAAGTCACTTTGTTGCTACGCTTTTCATGAATAATCGATTTTATATAGTGGAATTTCCTTGTCGGATTTATGGTACCTCTATGTACCTATATTCAAACATGTTTACAACGGATATACGTCAGCTACGATTCTTCATCAGCGATATTTCGGCCCTTCTTGGCAAGGGTACTCGTCAGGCTGTCAATCTTCTGGGTCAACGTCGGGGAAGGAAACAAACCTGCAATCTAATTAACCTCCAATCCATGTAGGGAATGGATTGGAGGTTAAATACGTCGAATATGTATTCGAGAATATCTGAAATGTATTCGAGTGTCCCTTAAACGTCTTCGAGGAATCGGTGTTCGTATTCGAGAATCAACACAAAATTTCGAGTTTTTTTTAGGTCTTTGAGAAAAAAAAAAAATTCGAGAAAAGATAAAAAGTATTTGAGAATTTCTAAAGTTTATTTGACATTTAAATTGAAATAAAGAACTCGAGAATGACACAAAAGTATTCGACACTGACAAAAATACATTTGAGAAATAAAAAAATCGTCCGTAGATATTCTGAACGCCATACTAGAGCAAACAATGAAAAGAGATTAAAAAATCCCTAAGCACAATCTGAATAGTGCGGTGTTCAGCTGACGTATCTGTTTTGCACTATCAAATATGATTCGCAGCCAGCTTGGGCTGAAGGAACATTTAGTGCAGTGTAGCCTATTCAGTTGAAGTTTAACTGAAAAGCTAACTTATTTTTGTTTCATTTCACTGAATACACTGCATTATTTGGACTGTGTTAAAGGATTTTTTAATTTTTCACTATTTACTCTAGTATGACGTTTAGAATACCTACAGCAGTCCTCGCCACGCAAAATTCTACTATGACGAGGAAAATTCGAATCTCAATACAAACGCGGCTTTTCTGTAGCCAGTGACCAGCTGCCGGATTCCGGAAGGTAGCTCACTGCCTGAACACTTATTTTTCGTGAAGCGTTTTCATCAAGCATACAACACAGGTACAAGCGTATTGAGGTACCACAAATCACACGGAAATTCCACGATATGAAAATCGATTATTCGTGAATAGCGGAGAACCGAAGTAACGCATTTTCATCGGGTCTTCAAGCGTCTTTGAGTGAATAAGTGATGCGTAACTGGATTGTCCTATCTAAGTCCTTTCCGGTCCTTTAAATGATACAAAAATAGGTTGACTTTTCAGTAAAACTTTAAATAACTGTTCAAAGACGCCTGTACTTACTGTATGCTACCTAGATAACATACTCACGTGTTTCAGGCTATCCGCATTCTGAATAACGTGCGAGATATTCCTGGCTGGGAGCACTGCGCTGACATAGTCCTGCGACTACAGAAACTTACCGTCAAAGAAGAGGTGAGTGCCAAGCTTTCAAGCCCAGCGTATCTCTAACCTGTTTGAAATCCCCTATTTAACGGCTAAGCCTAGGTCTTTGAATACGGCTGCCAAGTTCATGTATATGCATACGTTTATTTACGTATATATTCAAAATGCAAAGTAGCCGCTAAAGATATAAAATGAAATTGTGGAGAAAATGAACTGTTTCCCACAAATTATTTTCCAGCTTGAGCCTGTAAAGGACCCTTGCTAAGAAGGTCCGAACTATGGCTGCAAAAAAATTCAGTTGAGGTATCCGTTTTGCACTGTCAAATATGATTTGCAGTCAGCTTGGGCTGAAGGAATATTTGTCATGATCAATTACTATGCTGTAAAATTGTGTTATTATCATTCCGAAGATTTCGGCGAGGTCAAGTATTGTGTGAACTGCAATTTTCTTTTCTGCAGTGCGAGTCGTCGGACGACCTCGCTACGGTTGCAAAGCACTGTCCAGATCTGCGACAACTTAGCTTCGTCGCTGGAGCAGAACTGCAAGGACCTGAGTCGCTGGAACCTTTGACCCGCTTCGAAAACTTGCAGGTGAGAAATACTCTGTATGACTTGTAATACGCCAGTGAACGTCGGAAAGAATGAGAAACATTACCCCGGATCCTCA